>CM076573.1:15836466-16213043 GCA_034641835.2 Pinus albicaulis
TATTTCTTGGTTACTCCTCTAGGAGTAGGGCATATAAATGTTACAACAAAAGACTTCGGAATATTGTTGAATGTATTGATGTTGTTATTGATGAGTCTCTTGTAGCTCCAAAAGAAGAAAAGCAAACAGCAGATGAAGATGATGATGACACATATCCTTCTACATCAAATAGTAATGATACAAATAGTGAACCCAATGAAGAACCCGAAGAGGATTTTTTCAGAGAAGGCTCGCGTCTAGATATGTTCAAAAGAATCATCCAGAATCTCAAATTTTTGGGAGAAAAGGGATCAGGTGTACAAACAAGGACTCTTGTGGGATCTTCTAGCAATCTGGCATTTCTGTCCACTATTGAACCTCACAGTGTCAGTCAAGCTAGCAAAGATGAATGTTGGATTCAAGCCATGAATGAAGAGCTTGATCAAATTGAAAAGAATCACACTTGGGAATTAGTACCAAGGCCTCATGACAAAAATTTCATTGGAACTAAATGGATATTCAAAAACAAGTTAAATGAAAATGGGGATGTTATAAGAAATAAAGCTAGACTTGTGTGTAAAGGGTATGCTCAACAAGAAGGTATAGACTTTGAAGAAACCTTTGCTCCTGTAGCCAGACTTGAAGCCATAAGAATGTTTCTTGCTTTTTCAAGCTTCCAACAAATCAGAGTTTATCAAATGGATGTTAAATCTACTTTTCTCAATGGTGATCTAGAAGAAGAAGTTTATATAGAACAACCAAAAGGATTCATTTTGGGAAATGATGAAAAACTTGTTTGTAGACTTAAAAAGGCTCTATATGGTCTCAAACAAGCTCCAAGGGCATGGTACTATCATCTTGACAAATATCTTCATCAACAAGAATTTTCAAAAGGGTCTGCTGATAGCAACTTATACACAAAAACTGAAAATGACAAACTATTGATTGTGGTTGTATATGTTGATGATATCATTTTTGGAAGTAATAAAGAGTCTATGAGTCAGAAATTTTCTTTTGATATGCAACAAGAATTTGAAATGTCTTTGCTTGGGGAACTAAAATTCTTTCTTGGCTTGCAAGTGCAACAAGCAACAGATGGCATATTCTTATCACAAGAAAAATACCTCAAGCAAATCCTGAAGAAGTATGGCATGGAAGACTGCAAACCTGTAAGTACACCAATGATAATCGGATGTAATCTCAGTTCTAATGATGATTCCCCCACGGTGAATCAACCTAAATACAGATCTATGATAGGAAATCTACTTTATCTCACTAGGACAAGACCAGACATCATGCATGCAGTTGGGATTGTTGGACGATTCCAAGCTAATCCAAAAGAGTCTCATCTACAGGCTATGAAAAGAATATTCAAATATCTACAAGGAACTCAAGACTTTAGACTATGGTATCCAAAGAATGCTGATCTTACTCTTCATGCATACACTGATGCAGATTGGGCTGGAAGTGTTGATGAACAGAAAATCACTAGTGGTGGTGCATTCTATATGGGGCCCCGGTTAGTATCTTGGTTCAGAAAGAAGAAAAGCTCCATTGCATTATCTACAGCAGAAGTAGAATATGTGGCTGTTGCATCATGTTGCACTCAACTTCTCTAGATGATGCAAACCCTACAAGACTTTCAAATCAAATGTTCACCACCTATCTCCATTATGTGTGATAATACAAGCGCTATCAGTATCTCAAAGAATCTTGTTATGCATTCCAATACCAAGCACATTCCCATCAAATATCACTTCTGACGTGAACAAATGCTTGAAAGAAAGGTGAAATTGGAATATGTTGCCTCCAAAGAACAAGTTGCTGATATATTTACCAAACCTCTACCTAGTGAAGCATTCGAATATCTCAGACAGAAACTGGGAGTAGTCTCTGCCATGCAGAGGATCAGGTCTACTTAAATATGGAAGATTAAATTGGTTGTGAGGTGCTGTTAGGCATCTCTGAATGCACAGGCTCAGGGGGAGCATTGGTCACATGAAAAGGATGAATTTTTTGTCATATTATGTTTGATGATGTAGCATGATCTTAGGGGGGGCATGGAATTATCAGTTCAAAGGTTCTTGATCAAAATCTTTGCCATTGATGTCAAAGGGGGAGGAAAAGCAACAAAGGGCTTCTGTAAGGCCATCAGAGGAAGAGTATTGCGATCAATGCCAAAGGGGGAGATTGTTGGAAATATTGTCACTGATGGAAAAGGAATTGGCAAACACAGGAGCAGCACCTAAAATATCCATAAGGAAAAAGAGACAGAAAGGTAGCAGAGGCAGTAGATGAGACAGAGCAGTAGAGTTGAATTAGGGGTTTAATACATTTTGCAAAGGAGATGACAAAAGGGAGAGATGCTAGGAAGAGACAAGGTGATAGATTGAAGGACAAATTGAATATCTGGCTAAGATTTGTATATGTTAATGAAGAACTGTGGAATTGTGTTAAGTATGAGTAAATATGGAATATATATGACCCGTGTGATCAATTTCATAATGGGCAGAGGATACCTACGGTGCCCGGAGAAGAATGAAATCATTGTTAAGGATATGTGTATTATATGTGTATTGAATGATGTAATTCTTGAGTGGAATCCCCTGAATCTCTGTATGAGTCTCTGCGAATGGAGTTAAAAGTGAAACCCTGTTGAGGAATCATGGTGGTAGGATTCAAATTCTAGGATGAGACCTTCTTGTAATGAAGATCTCGCTTAGTTTGATATTTTCAGTCGTGGAATTACTTGGTTGAATATATAGAGGGCTCTCGAGGCATTTAGTGTCTCCATTGAAGAACTTAATGGTGGCAGAGATATGATGTTCTTGAATATACAGGTAGAAGCAGAAATGTGATAGGATAGAACTCCGAAATGGAAGGATGACATGTTATATATATCATAGCAGAATTGAGGAATGACATTGAATTGTCACGAGTCAATGTTTGTAAGCAAATCCTGCCAAAGATAGACCAGTGTTATAGTGCAAACCCAGACTAACCCTTTGGAATCATGAATGGAACCTTTAGCAAAGGGCGGAACCACGAAGGAGGAACAATGAAAGCGGTTTATGGTTTTCTTCGTACCACTCTCAACGGGCAAGAGGTATTCAAGAGGTGGGGAGCAATTCCATAGAACGGGCAACACACATCCTTGTACGATTCTACAAAACCACTTTTTACTGTGTGCCATCGCGCATTATAGTTCAACCCAAGACGCCCAACGATATCGTTGAGCGCCGTAGATCTGGGAAGGGGTCATCGGACGGTCGTCATTTGTTGAAGGTGCGCGAAGATTAACACAGGTACGGCGGGCCATCGCACGTTAACGATTGGTATCGAAGGTCGAGCGATATGCTTATACACCGTTGATTTGGAAGCTTGCTAATCTAACGGTGATTGGACGTTGGACTTGCGCGAAGTTTAGCTATGGTACCATGCACGTGTTTGATTGGCTATTGACTATATTTGTGGGCCCAGGGTCAAAGGTTTACCATATTATTTGGAAGGATTAAAATGCGAAGGGTTAACTTTAATCCTAAAGTTCTGTTCAAAATTGTAAATATATTTATTTATCAATTTCTTCAAATTGATAGGAGATCAAAAAGCCCCGTGGGATAAACTAAAAGGAATACTGTCAGAGGAATACCATTAGTGGTTCGTGGTTTTGACTCGTGGTTTTAATAAAGGGAAAAATATATAAGGAGAAAAATAAATAAATAAATAAAGAACGAGGTGTGCATTGTAAGGGTGGTGAATAAAAATTTCTAAAAGGAATATCTGTATGGGCGAGCTCTGTTATTAACTGATAAATCTAAAACTACGATGCACCCATGAATATAATGATGAATCTCTGATGTGAATGATAGACGAAATCATGAGGAACTAGTGTGAGTATACAGAAAATAAATAAATCTGATGACCGGCAAGGTATGTCATATATTAAACTGATGAAACATGATCCGCAGTTGATCTGAGGGTAGAAGCCTTCAGTGAGGGGGTTGTAGCTCCCTTCTAGTGGTAGCTGGTAAATGAGAGCAGGGGGTAGTAGCTTCCTTCCAGGAGAGGCTGGTAAACGAGAGAAGGTTGTAGCCTTCTGCAGGTAGGTACCTGCATGCTAGTATAAGTCTGCACCAGCATATATTATAAGAAGTTTTCTCTATAATAAATATTGAAGACTGATATTACAGCAGCGGTGGTTTTCTCCCGAATTGGGTTTCCACCTTAAATCCTGGTGTTCATATGTGTTGTTTATGTTTGATGGTTGTTCTGTTATTTCTGTTCATGCTTAATGCTTATCTGATGCAATGCTCTAAGAAAAGACATAATAAGAGATCTGGACATACATGTTGGGATGCAATACTGTAACATATGTTTTCTTAAAAGATAGAAAAGAAAAATTTTTCAGACCTTAATATTGATTCACCCCCCCCTCTCAGTATTTTTCCCAACAAAGCAAGTGCTCTTCCATTGAGCTAGCACCCTTTAAAGAAGATATTGTAGAAAATTTCTTAGCGAACCACTTAGGTAAACAAAGCTAAGAAATATTTCTTTGTAAAAGAGATATTCATGGTCAAATTAACAAGAAAGTGACCTTTTAGCATCATTGCACTAGTGCTGCTATAACAATATTTGTCCTAAACAATAAATAGAAAAACCCTTTTCAATTTAGCAGGAGCATGTTGGGCAAATAATCTCACAAGAATACCTAGCATTCAACATTCGGACCCACTAAATCACTTTTAAATCCTTTTGAAGTCCTTCAACAAAGGGCTTAAAGTTGGGAAAAATGTCATAACAATACTTCCAGCTATAGAAAAAGCATTTTAAGCTTGCCTTTGTTGTATGATATGGAAATTTTTCCTCCAGACAGAGTTATGAAAGACAAAACCACTTTCACCCTTAAGAAAAAATGTGGTTGTAAATGCATGGTAAAATCTCTTAGCATAAATATTCTCTTAGTATGGTATTGGATTCTCAAACTAGTGTCAGGTTTAAGGGTGCCAAAGACTTTAGATTTTAACTATGATATGGTGCATGATAGGCTTCAGGACAACATATTCTTTAGGAATTTCATGTTGGGAAACCTCCAAATATGTGTCCAGGAAAACTCAAGTTAAATGGAAATATTTTTGTATAATGGTTGTGAGTCATATGGATGCACATTAATATACACTTATTTTCCTAAATTTGAATAATTTATGTATATTTTGGTCAACTAGTTTTTTGATCCTGTTTTTATCTAGTTCCGATTCAATTCACATTTTTGAGGTTAACAATTTCGATGACTGGTCCAGTTCACGTAGTTAAATAGATCATAAAAGATAAGGTGGTATTTGTGTGTTCATGAGAGTGTTGCGTGCATAAGTAAGATGGGAGTTACAAAATTCTTCACCTATGCCCAATTGGAAAATTGGAGTGTCGTAGATGTAAGAAAATGTGTAAGAGAATATCCTAAATTTAGAAATAAGAATCTTGTGATGTGTCAGTGGGGAGAAAAGGTTACAATTACCTGGAAATATCTTATTTAACAGTAGCTATTGGTCCAGAGACTGGACCAGAGGAACCCTCTTCTACAAACATAGCCAAAGTTAGGTGAATTTTGGAGAAGAGGCTTCACACATTTAACAAAATGGAAAATCTGAAGTTGGACAACAAAATGGATACTCTGACATCATCAGAGTTTGTAATCGTTAAACAAGATTCATCATTTTTATTGAAGTTACAAATCACCATGGAGTATTCAAACAACTAAGCTTCTCTCAGCCTAATGTTTATATCTCTTTAATTTTTATTTTCTAAGTTTGATTTTCAAATAGTTTATATAACTTTATTATGTCAGTGTGTGCTACAAATCATTCCAGTACTTCAAGTAGATATGATGATGTTGAAGTTTGGGTAGCTCTTTCATATGATACAGGTTGGCATGTCAACCAAACTATTGTGAGATGTAAAGCATTGGATTCCCATCCTTAGTGAAAATATTTTTGGCATGTCTCCCGCCTCAAGTTATTATTTAGCTTCATATAATTATTGGAGATAGTAAACTATGCAGAGACATATGGCATTACAAATATGGTTTTATTTTTAGTCTACACCAAAAATTCTAGCAATTAATGGTAATTTTTTAGCATTTCCTTTATCTTTCCTTTTTAAGGAAAAATAAAGGAAATGTTAAAACATTAAGATTAATTGTTTCAGGATTTCTAAGAGTGATTCCAACCTCATCATATTTCATCTTGAGACTGTAGAGTTTCTTATCCCATTTAAAATTCAAAAGTTTTCAAGATTTCATGATTGGTACGATTGCAACATTTTCATTAGATACTCTCGTGTATAAGGGTATTGGATTGGCATTTAATCAAGAGAACTAAGCCCCAGAGAAAGTAGAATTTCCTATCTCATTTAAAATTAAATAGTTTTCAATATTTTGGGATTGATAGGATTGTAACATTTTCATTAGATTCTATCATGTATAAGGGTATGGGATTGGAATTTAATCAAGAGCACCAAGCCCTGGAGAAAGTATAATTTCATGTCCCATTGAAAATCAACAGTTTTCACGATTTTAGGATTGGTAGGATTGCAACATTCTCATTAGATTCTATTGCGTTTAAGGGTAAGGGATTGGAATTTAATCAAGAGAATCAAGCCCTTTGTGTAACTTTATTTTAGTGATTTTAATTCTTGGACTCCTCTATGGGGCCTTAGCAAAAATGTACCCTTTGCTCAAGCAAAAACCATTGATAAAGCATGTTAAGTTTTTTTACCACATTTTAAAGCCTAGATTATATAGTTTCATTAAAATTGGGTGGTGTTGACTAATATCCCTTGAGGATTGCAGTGGAGGCAAAGAATGATACTAAAGATGAGGATCCAAACGTAAGGGATGGTGGAAAATTGCTTGACATTTATGATTGGAATTTATATATACTTGCTCATTTATTTATTATGCTTTCTTTACAATTTTCATATAATGTGCTATTTATAAAATATCACATTATATATGTATGTGTGTATGTATCTTGTTTCCCATTTCCAAAATGTTGGGGGATCTTGTTTCCAAGGCACTTCCATTTTAGAAATTCATACCTATTTCCTGATATCTTGCAACTTAGATACTCCTAAATGGATATTGGATAATTCTTATAACAAGAAAATATAGCACCAAACTAGGTATCAAACTCATTCAATGACCAATTCGATACCACAACAGTCAGTTCAGTATTAAAACCAACCACTTCAGCATGAAGCCAATCTGAATTGGCCGATTCCATACCAAATCAATCTAGGAAGAACCACCTACAAAATCTAATTTTTGGGACTTTTACACTCATTTTGAAGAGAATAAGTAGGGGCTTACGAAAGTGTAAATGAGAAATTTAATGTCTTCCATGAAGATAAGGAGGGGAAATTAAGTGATTTTATTGCATTAGTGTATTTATTGTGGAGTGGGGATTGATTCATTGATACCATGGGGAATCAGTGGGAAATGCCCGACAGAAAAAGAAAAAGGGCTTTGCCCTTGACTCACCTTGCAGGAACAGGGAGCTATCGGCCGCTTAACCCCCACAAAAGCCCGCGAACATTAAATACCCCCCAAATATCATCTTGAAACAGTAACAACGAAATGGGAAGGATAAAATAATAACTATCTTTGGTTATAACTATTAGCCTGTAGACTCAAAGAGTCAAGAATATAATTCAAAAATGTTGTGATAACCATTAGCAGGTCATTATATATATTGTTTGTTTCTTTTGTTCCTAGTTGGCACTAAACAAGTTCTACAAAAGGTTCTTGACATTTTTCTAGCATGCAACTTAGTGGAAATGCTACAAATGCAGCAGGGGCTATTCAAAACCCTTACCAGGAAGCAATCTACATCAGTCATTATTGCATACTTATCAGTGCTATTTTGAACAATGATTCAAAAATTCAATTTTGACTTATACTATTGTACTCTCTCTCTCTCTCTCTCTCTCTGTTGAACATGTGATATAATAATAAGAAGCATTGATCAAAGGTTTTTCTCATCTTGGGGTTTTTCCCTGTCATTTGCCAATCTCTAGTGTTCTCTTGTCCTGACTTGTCATCTACATCTAATGTTTATGTTCTTTCATCAGTTACTATCAATGTGATAACGGTCTATGCGATTGCTAATGCAAATTTAATGGAATGGAATATGGGCTTATATGGAACATTGAAGTAATCATCCTAAGCAAAGAACATGTTAATTAAATTAACATCGTATCAGAGCCAAGTTGAGGATAAGCCAAGGAAAGAGAAAGATCAATCATTAGATGTTCGATGACAATTCTCTATGACCTTATTGCAAGGTGCTCTTGCAGATTCGTATTGAAAAAGTATGAGTTGCAGATTCTAGCAATATTAGAGGATCACTAAAGATCAAGGACTGAGCTTCCTTTCAAAATTATAGGCATAAGATGAATTATATATATAGCCTCTAGTGCATTTCTACAGCCAGGAAGTTTTGGTACATTATTTCATTTAATTTAAGGTCAAAGTTTTTGAAATTTATTTGAGTTGAATTTGTTTTGGGGGATGGTATCTCGCTCGAAATTTTTGTTGCAGGTTCATGTGAAAGACATGTCTGAAATTATATATGAGCCATAGAGTTCCTATCAACTATTACACTGAGATTAATCTTCGCTATGAACATCTCTATAACATGATGTTTGGTCGCATTCATCTAGGATGATTCAAAATAATCTCAACAGATTGTTGTTGGCATGTCTTTGACCTTGTATTAGGGTTGAGATGTAACACAAGAGTTGTGTAAGGCAACATAAGGTAAATCCGATTCCCATTGCTCAAATTATCTTCATCCTCCTTTCAGAAGGACACCAATATTTTCATGAAGATAGATTTATGTAAAATATTAGTCTTATAGGCAGCTTATCACACTCATTTTTTGAAGTAAAAGATTTGTATCTGTAACTAGATCTGAGGAAAACTTAGTTGAGGATTTTATTAAGTATTTTCTTTAAAGCCTTAATTGAAGTATGGCCTAAAATCATGACTCACCTAGTTCATGATAACCTGTAGGTATTTTTCTGAAGAGGTCTCACATTCATACAGTAAATATTAAGGCATACATCTCATAGATAGAATCATATTTGAAGCATCAAGTATAAGTTTACATAACGTTTCTAAAAGCATTTATTATAATCCTCACTATTGTAATAACTGAGATCCTAATTTGGATTGAGCTGATCTATTTGGATGACCTTTGAATGTTGTTGAATTAATATCAACCATTATAACCAACACAATCCTAAGGTGCTTTCTAGTATTCCAAGAAATTTCTTTGTTGCGGAGTTGAAGGAGATATTTTGTTGTGGTTGCATGTATTTTAAAAACAAAGAATCTGGAGTTGTAATTTATGAAGGGGTACTGTAACTTCAAGACAAAGTTCTAGAATATTCTCTAATCAGAATAATCATGTTTGCCTTTGTATCAAGGAAAGAGATATGATAGAGATATGATAGTGTTACAATAACCTTGACCCTACTGCATACTATCCTCGATAACCTTCATGTAAAAATTAAGTGAAAACTACTTTACCTTGAGGTAGATTTTCCACTCAAGGTCCATGAACATGGGGTGTTATCTTTGTCCTAAAATCATTCCTAGACATCATTTTAAGAGGAGGAGGAGGAAATACAGTCATTTTTAAAGAGGAAGGAGGAAAGATGAAATCATGACCTGGGTTGGTGAGGACAACATGTGAGAGCAGAGTCTAACAAGCCACGTGGTATGGGACGTAAGAGATGATGTTAGGTGTTATGATTTTGGGAGTCACATTAACCGTGGTGCTGAGGCAAACCCAAGCACAAAGCACCAAATAACAAGAAGAAGGATGGAGCAATACCTACTACTACATGAATAATTGAGGGTGCTTTGAAAGTCTCAAGGATAAGTCCAACATTTGAGCTCTAGAAGACCCTCCATTATGCTAATAAGACCCTCCATGATGCCCCAAACCCAAATGACCTAGAATGACTTGAAGGCTAGCCCTGAGTTGTACAAACCCAACAAAATTAGCCTTTTGGATTCTCATGAGTTGTGGTTTACCTAGTCCAGTTTTCAAAAAAGACGGTAAAAGAGTGTCGAAATTGATAGACCAAGCCATGATTTCAAAACAATTTTATTTCCTTGTCTGATTACAACAAAGTTCTAGGATAAGTTACTCTATCTAATCACTAGCCTATTGTTTTTACCATTTCTTGGGAGGCCAGTAAAATCATATCCATGAAGAGTAGATTTATGCTCAATGTCTCCTATCTCAAACAACCAACAAGTATTGAAATCATCAATCTTGGAATGAGTAAAAACCAGCAAGTTGATTGCAGGCTGTTGAGTTCCAATGGAGGACAACTTACATTGTTGAAGGCAGAGAAAACATTCTCTGCCATTATTATTTTTCAACCAAATTAAAAAATGAAAATTCGAGAAGAAATTCCCAATGAAATAGGGATGGAAGACTTGCACAAATCAACATCAATCTTGAAATGAGCAAAAACCAGCAAGCTAATTTCAGGTTGTTGAGTTCCAATGGAGGACAACTTACATTGCTAAAGGCAGAAAAATATTCTCTACCATTTTTATTTTTTCAATCACATTCGAAAAATGAAAAGCCATGAGAAGAACTTCCAAATGAAATAGAGATATGGGTAATTTTTCTGTTGGGATTAACTATACAATGGACTAGGCTTGATCCTATTGGAGAAAAATGCATACTACTCTGAAATCGATTTCTGCGCAAGGGCTATCAAAATTGCAGTTTGACATTCATCAATGTAATCCAAATTTTACATGGCACATGTTCAAATCACTAGACAATTTGTCTCTCATATGATAACATGAACTGTCCTAGATTCACACCCTTTAGATTTGATATATTTTGGTAGGATAACCCTGATTTTAAATAGTTGTGGATAGAGAGAAATAAAATAAAATAAAACATTAATGTATTGAAACTAACAAAGACTAAAGAACCTAAAGACCAAGCTCAAACCTGTAATAGAGAAATATGTGGGAATATATTTTGTTCCAAAAAGGATTGATGAAAACAAATGGAAAAATTACAACGTACACTTATCAAGGAAGAGATGAAGACTTCACATAGAAGGAAGAAATCTAAAGATAAAAAAGATACTAGACAGAAGTAAGAAGATATACTCTGCAAACAAAAACCAAGAATGAGATTGATCAAATAGGAAGACAAAAACTCCAGATCCTTTCAAAACTCTATGATCAACAAAAGGCATATAAATAGAATCACTTCTTTACAAAATGCTCAAGGGATTAAATTAGAGACTTGTGGGGACATGGAGAAAGAACTTAAATACACTACCATGAGCTCCTCTCAAACCCGGACATAAAAATATAGGAGACCATAAGTTCTGTCCTAAAACACACCCCCGAGTTGGAGATTCCAGATCAAATTTCAAATTGATGAGAAACATCACATAACATGAAGTTGAGACAACGATAATGGAGATGGCACCACGAAAATCAACAAGGCCAAATGGTCTCACAACAAACTTCTTTCAAAATTGTTGGTCCATGGTTGCCACTAATGAATGAAGGGTAGTTGAGAAAGCTAGAACAAACCAAGGAATTTTTCAAGCCCTTAACTCAACCTTCCTCACACTCACTCCTAAGGAAGAAAGAACTAGAAATTTGAGCAAATTCAATTGTATCTCACTATATAAAGAGATATATTAAATCATTCCAAAGGTAATAGACTCTAGCCCATCATGAACCACATCACTTCAAGTGATCAAGGAAGTTACATTGAAGGGCAAAAAATTATTAAAATATCATAGTGGCACATGAAACTATGCACTGTTGGAAATGTTGTCATTGATGGCAAAGGAGATGACAAAGGAGGAGCACCTAAAACATCAGCCAAGGAGAAGAGGAAGCAAAAAGAGAGGTAGCAGAGACAACAAAAAGAGAAGTAATGGAGCAGCATCAGTCAAAGAAGTAGCAGAGGCAGCAGAGAGAGCATAAGACAAGTAGCAGAGGCAGCAAAGAGAGCAACAGAGATAGAAAAGAGGTAGAGACAGGCACAGTGAAGGCAAAGGCAGAGATGAAATGGTCAAGCAGTAGAGGCAGAGGCAGTAATCGCTTGTATATAACAAAGGTGGAAGAGAATGTTGAAATGCAATAGTCAAACAGTAGAACGGAAGCAGAGGAAAAGAAAGAGAAAGGAGACAGAGCATAAGAAGAGGCAGAGTAGCAGAGGTAGAGCTATTATCACAATAGAGGTAGAGGCAGAGCCGTTATCACAGCAGAGGCAGAGCCATTTTTTAATTCCGAGAATCACTACCCCAGCTAGTAGATACACTAAACATAAATTCCGGGAATCGTAACCCAGGCTGGAGGATACATAAACACAATTCTAGGAATCGTATAACCCAAGAGGCAAGTATATATAAATATATATAAACCTTATTCCGAGAATCATTACCCAGCTGGGCGTTACATATAACATAAACACAATTCCAGGAATCGTATAACCCAAGCAGCAAAATATATATATAAATCTCTCATTCCGGGAATCGTTACCCACGCTGGCGTATATATGCAGCGCATTACATATATTGCGTCTTATGCACAAAGGTCCAAAGAATATATATTAAACTATATGGAGCGCTTTATGATCGAAGGAACCAAAGTACCATAAGGTGGGACCCTTTCCCAATCGCATCGGAGAAAAACTATGCAGCGGAATAAGTAAACAAAGAGTTGCGATTGCGATGAAAGCTTGGACCCGATGGGCGTATATATATTATAGTTATGGATGCGAAATTAAGAATGCAAAAGGTTGTTCAGATTTAAGTCAAACAAAAGTCTTATGCTGTGGGACCCTCAACCAATCACATCGGAGAAAGGATTGGCAGTGGAACATATCAACAAGAGTTCCGATTGAGTTCCGGACCCGATGGGTATATGAATTATGATTCAAACGTATTTGAAGTCTGGCCTAATCGCATCGGATAAAAGTAATCGCATCGGAGAAGGAGCAGGGCATCGGAGCATGACAATAAAGGATTGCGATTGCGATTGAGTTCTGGACCTGATGGGTCTATAAATTATAATTTTATTGGTTTGAGTTCCAGTTCTAATCACATCGACACATTTAAGTGAATAGTGACTGATCACATCGGAAAAAGGGCGGAATATCGGAACATGCAACTGGAAGTTGCGATTGCGATTAATCGCAATCGGAGTAATCGCAATCGGAGCAGGAGCGGATCAATTGCAATCAGAAAACTCTGGAGAAGGCTGATCGCAATCGGAGGATAATGCAAGCTCGGATGGTGGGCCCGAAAAGGGGATTTTATATGTTTAAACAGTTTTATTATTATTACGCTGAGAGTTGATTTAAGTCATATTAAAAAGGCAGTTTGTATGTTAAACTTATTAAAATCATGCTGAGAGCTGAAGTTGTGTTATATATAAAAGGCGCTTCATAAATATAAACCACGGCAGAGCACATATTAAAACGTCTTATTATTACTGTGCCGAGAATTAATTAGCATAATATAAAAGGTGTTGTTATATATATATAAAATGTTGTTGTGATTGTATTGCAATGTGCCGCGTGGTCTGTGGACCCACGAGCCTCGGCTTAAGGTGGAGGGCGATTGTTAATGTAAAACGATTGCGATGTGTGCAATCGCATTGGGCCATAAAACAAAAGCCGGTGTGTATGTATGTTCCGCTTGCGGAACTTACCACATCAACAAGACACTTGCTGTGTGTAAAGGGTTGGAATTTTCCCAGATTTAAAGTCAGCAGTTGCATATATATATATATATATATATATATAGATATATATGTATGTATGTATGTATGTATGTATATAATGCACTGATATAAAAAGCACAGTTACAAATGTATGGCATATGGCTGTTACCCTGCGATAGAGAATAAGGAAACAAACAGAGCCGAAAGGGACAAAGACACAGTCAAAGAAAATACAAATGCGCAGCTAGCCAAGAGGCTGAATGAGTGAGCTGGAGTTCTCATTGTAATTAAATGTAAATAATTTTAATTTATATTGTTGTGATGCATTGGCAAGTCTCCGGAAGAGAAAAAATATCCCACTGTAATGTTAAATTGGTACCTACAGTTATATTTTCTGAACGAGCGGATAAAAGAGATGAGAAGGCAGAAGGCAAAGGGACATGGCTGTCCATTTCGAATTCCCAGTAGGATACAAACAACCACGAAGCTATTTTGTATAAAACAGGGTAATATCCAAGGGGAGAAGGTTGATGAAAGAAGAGTGAGAGAAGAAGAGGGTGTGCAGTAGAATTGAAGAGATTTGAAGAAAATAAGAAAGCTGCAAGAGGTTAGAGAGCTAGAGAATGTAAGAAAAGAGAATGCAGAGTACCGAAGATTGAGGAAGAAAAGATAAGAATAAGGAGGAGCAGAACGAGATGCAGTGAAAAGTTAGAGAATGCAGAAATGAAGCAATGAGACAAGAAGAAGGAGGAGCCGAGCAGAGATGATGCAGGGCTGATATGAGGACTGATGGAAAGCAGAAGAGATGCTATAGAATAGAGCTGATATCCAAGGTAAATCAGCAAGTGTTTTCTTTTGAAAGCGTAAGGAAGTTGGAGTTTCCCTATCAAGTTGTAGCTTGATAGATGTCAGTAGTATCTGACTGAGGTTGGAGCCTCCTGTAGGTTGGTGCTTGCAGAAAATAGATGGGAGTTGGTGCTTCCACATCAAGTTCTAGCTTGATAGTTGTTAGTTATAGCTAACTGAGGTTGGAGCCTCCTGTAGGTTGGTGCCTGTAGAAAATTAATGGGAGTTGGAGCTTCCCTGCAAGTTGTAGCTTGCAGAATTGAGGTAGGAGCCTCCTGTAGGTTGGTGCCTACAGAAAAACAGTGGCGAGAGGGAGTTGGAGCTTGCCTTTGCATCACAATAATAATAAGATGTGGTTTTCTCCCTTTATGGGTTTCCACTTATATCTGGTGTCTCTGTGCATGATGTTTATGTGTTGATGTGGTTTATCTCATATTCTTAATACTTGCTGCTCTCATATTAAATCTACTGTTACATTATACCAATGCTTGCTGCTCACATTCTAAGATTACTCACAAGTTAAGCTGAACATGAAATGAATGTGTACACAAGTGTTAATGAATTTTTTTTTAAAGTCCATGAATGTGTTAAACTGATTCACCCCCCCCCCCCTCTCCCTCTCAGTTTAATTAAGGGTCAAACAATTGGTATCAGAGCAGGTTCCTTTGGTGCAAGCCTAATAGCTTGAAGGAGATCTGGTTAAGTCATGGACTATCACAATGTACCTGTGTTAAGTACGATAAACTTTCCTCAATGGAGAGATAAGGTTAAAACAGGAATATTTGCTTATGAACCTGAAGTATGGAAGCTTGTATGTGATGGTTACTGCACAAACTCCCCCACAGTGAAAGAACAATAGAGGAATGCCAAGGAAAAATGTGTGATATATAACAGTCTTCATAACAAGGACCCTGAGTTGATAATGGATTTAACCTCTGCAAAAGAAATCTGGGATAGATTGCACCTCATGCATGGAGTAAACACTAAGGACTGCACTGACAAGAAGGATAAGAGAATTAAGAAGAAGAAAAATTCATGTCAATAGGAAAATATTCAATCAAATGATGTACCTGCTAGTGTGAATGGAGATAAGAACCATGAAGAAATTACAGCTGAAGAAAAATCCAAGCTTGACACTGCTTTGACTGAAATAGAAAAATTGAAAAATGAAAACAAAGACCTTAAGACAGTGGTGCAAATATGTGATGAGAGAGAATATGAAGATAGGAAAGAAATTATTGGCCTCAAGACACAGCTTGAAGAGGCAAAGAAAGTAGAAGACACTCTGCTGCAACAAATGAGAGAGAGAAATCTGGAATGTGAAAAATTGGAAGAAGAAGTAGTGAGCCTAAGAAAGAATTTAGAAAAATCCCAAAGATAACTATTAATGAATACACCTCTAATGAAAAGCTCTGGACAGTTGGACCAAATTATCAATGCTCAAAGATCTCCTCTCATAAAGGCTAGGATAGGATATGAAGGAGAAACTAGTAAGCCCAAGGTAGAAGATAACAAGAAAATAATCTTTGTAAAAGCTGTAAAGGAAAATGTAGCAGCTCAGCAGATTCCTACAAAAATAGAATCTAGCAAGAACAGGATTTGTGAAGAAACAAATAGAATCAAGCAGCAACATGGTAGGACAGAGAATGAAAGGATGAAACAGTCAGCTGGAAAGGGCCCTCACACTCCTGAATATGAATTGAATAAATTTGGAAGATGTCAAAGGAGGTTCGTTCCTACTATGAAAAATATCACATGTTTCTCTTGCCACAAACCAGAACATGATGCAGCACATTGTAAGACAAAGCAAACCCATTCCAACCAACAAAAGATGCAGCAAACAAGAAGAACACCTCAAGCAAGCAAAGGGAAGAGACAATCTTCCACCAGGTACACAAATCATTTCCATGGCTATTGTTATGCATGCAATAATTTTGGACACAAAATTGTTGATTGTAAAATGTATTCAAGAAGAGGAACAAAGTATTATACATCAGCTCAAATGTGCTTTGATAAAATAAAATGTTATGTATGCCTCAAGCTTGGCCACAAAGCAAAGGACTGTAAATTGCCTTATATATTAAAGAACTCTAGACAGATGATAGAAACAAAGAAAATCAAACAAAACTATGAATCTAAAAGAAGTGCAGGCATTATGAAGAACCCCAATAAAGTATGGAAGGAAAAGAGAAAGGGGGAGCCTATCATCTCAATAACATAATGAATCTAGCATAGTCTCAGGGGGAGCTGCTCTAGAAAACATAGCAAATATCCAACCAGTGATAAATATGAAGCAACATCCCAGGGGGAGAGCAGTTCATAAATAATCCCCATGAAAGTAGTATAAGAAGAGCTCCATGAAATGAGAACAGCTATGAGATCAGGAAGTGAAAGGATTTTCCTCTGAATGAGAACTATAGAGTAACAAGATCATCTGAAGTATTAAGTAACTGACAGATTAATGGAAGAAGAGAAGAGAGCAAGAAGCCATGATGATAGAGGAAACCTTAGCAATGAACATGTAAGCTAAGAATACTTTAGCACATTAAAGTGATGATCACACTATGCCTCATACTGCTAGAATTAACAATGTATCACATTAAGAAGGATGAGTAAGAAAAGTGCCTATCATCAGTTCATTACATCTTTCAAAAGGTCCACTTGGAGAAATGTAGTTAAGTGAGTAATAAATTTTTGAGTAATCAGCCCATGAATATTCATAGAAAATAAATTGAAGATGTCTTCCTGAAGATCATTATGTTAGACAGTTGAATTGTACTTAAAACAGTAATGATTCTCGAGCAGTCCTAGAAAGGAAATGCAGTGACATTCTTTTAAATCAGAATGACAGACTAAGAAAAAGGTTAATGATGACAAGATCAGATTCAGTATATTGATGACTGTGGGTGTGAACAGTGGAAAGCTCAATAATATAATTTATGAAGGATGTCTTAACTATGGGTAAATGTGCAAGCTGAAGTGAAACCTCTGCATGGTTTTTCAAAGTAATATCAATTGGTGTTTAGGAACAAGTAGCATGCTTATCAACAGATTACCAAGCATTATCAGTGGAGTAGCAGTATGATACAGGTCCACAGGATCTAAGAACTATGGCAAAAGAACCTCAAGGTAATATTCCCAGTATTATCTGCATTCAACATGAAAAGAGTTTTTCAATTAAACATCTTGAATATGCTTTTGTGGAAGTTCATTCTGATAGAACAGTCAAAGTATTTGAAGAATAAAGGACTAGCTGTGATTACCATCTAAAGCTCAATTTTTTTTTTAAAATCATCTAAATCCTACTTCAGCACAAAGGATTTACTGGTACTCCACCTTTAAAGAGATATTGATTATTGACATACATACCCATTGTATCATAAATAAAACTGCATGGTTGATAAGTGAAACTGACCAATACATTGAAGGGTTTGTTTTGAAAACACATTGTACAAGAAGGAAAGTCAGTTGGCCTCTAATATTGAAAGATATTGCCTATTCTTACAATAAATTGTAAGCTCTGGTTTGATTCATTGTTTACAACAGAAACAAGGACCTTTCAGTCTTTAAGTGTATTATCCCTGTCAGCAATCTAGCACAGACGACAAACAAAAGGCAGTACAGATGAATCACAGCTATAAAAGATATATTGGCATCATTATCATAATTGAACAAATGTTGTACTGCAGATGAGTATTGCAGAAGAAGACATATTTCATCTACAATATTCCTCAACAGAAATGTATTGGCACACTACATCAGAAAGAGACTGTATGTTTATTCAAGTTCAATTATCCTCAAAGTGTTCTCACAACAAGTCTTGTACACCAGTCTGGAGCAGCAGGGTACAAATTCAGAAGAAGAAGGCCTAAACACATATCAGAGAGAGGAAATGCAAAGATAGAATCTACACTGAGAAATGTGCAACCCTTTGCCATTGATGTCAAAGGGGGAGGAAAATCAGGTAATAGAAGAAAGGGTCTTCTAAAAGAAGCCAGGCAGAGAAAGACTTGGAGGAAGCATTGGATTATCAGTGGATGTGTTGCCATCAATTCCAAAGGGGGAGACTGTTGGAAATGTTGTCATTGATGGCAAAGGAGATGACAAAGGAGGAGCACCTGAAACATCAGCCAAGGAGCAGAGGAAGAAAAAAGAGAGGTAGCAGAGACAACAAAAAGAGATGTAAGGGAGCAGCATCAGTCAAAGAAGTAGCAGAGGCAACAGAGAGACCATAAGACAAGTAGCAGAGGCAGCAAAGAGAGCAACAGAGATAGCAAAGAGGCAGAGACAGGCACAACGAAGGTAGAGGCAGAGATGAAATGGTCGAGCAGCAGAGGCAGAGGCAGTAATCATTTGTATATAACAAAGGCGGAAGAGAATGTCGAAATGTAATAGTCAAACATCAGAACGGAAGCAAAGGCAAAGACAGAGAAAGGAGACAGAGCATAAGAAGAGGCATAGCTATTATCACAGCAGAGACAGAGGCAGAGCCGTTATCACAGCAGAGGCAGAGCCATTTTTTAATTCTGAGAATCACTACCCCAGCTGGTGGATACACTAAACATAAATTCCGGGAATTGTAACCCAGGCTGGAGGATACATAAACACAATTCTGGGAATTGTATAACCCAAGCGGCAAGTATATATAAATATATATAAACCTTATTCTGAGAATCATTACCCAACTGGGCGTTACATATAACATAAACACAATTCCAGGAATCGTATAACCCAAGCAGCAAAATATATATATAAATCTCTCATTCCGGGAATCGTTACCCACGCTGGAGTATATATGCAGCGCATTACATATATTGTGTCTTATGCACAAAGGTCCAAAGAATATATATTAAACTATATGGAGCGCTTTATGATCGAAAGAACCAAAGTACCATAAGGTGGGACCCTTTCCCAATCGCATCAGAGAAAAACTATGCAGCAGAACAGGTAAACAATGAGTTGCAATTGTGATGAAAGCTTGGACCCGATGGGCATATATATATTATAGTTATGGATGCGAAATTAAGAATACAAAAGGTTTGTTCAGATTTAAGTCAAACAAAAGTCTTATGCTGTGGGACCCTCAACCAATCGCATCGGAGAAAGGATTGGAAATGGAACATATCGACAAGAGTTCTGATTAAGTTTCAGACTCGATGGGTGTATGAATTATGATTCAAACGTATTTGAAGTTCGACCTAATCGCATCGGATCAAAGTAATCGCATCAGAGAAGGAGCAGGGCATCGGAGCATGACAATAAAGGATTGCGATTGCGATTGAGTTCCAGACCCGATGGGTCTATAAATTATAATTTTATTGGTTTGAGTTCCAGTTCTAATCACATCGACACATTTAAGTGAATAGTGACTGATCACATCAGAAAAAGAGTGGAATATCGAAACATGCAACTGGAAGTTGCAATTGCGATTAATCGCAATCGGAGTAATCGCATCGCATTGGATCGAGGTAATCGCAATCGGAGAAGGAGCGGATAAATCACAATCAGAAAACTCTGGAGAAGGCTGATCGCA
Organism: Pinus albicaulis; assembly: GCA_034641835.2. NCBI lineage: Eukaryota > Viridiplantae > Streptophyta > Pinopsida > Pinales > Pinaceae > Pinus > Pinus albicaulis. The sequence goes on from CM076573.1 coordinate 15,856,608, forward strand.
ATCGGAGGATAATGCAAGCTCGGATGGTGGGCCTGAAAAGGGGATTTATATGTTTAAACAGTTTTTTATTATTACACCGAGAGTTGATTTAAGTCGTATTAAAAAGGAAATTTTTATGTTAAACTTATTAAAATCATGCTGAGAGCTGAAGTTGTGTTATATATAAAAGGTGCTTCCTACATATACACCACGGCAGAGCACATATTAAAATGCCTTATTATTACTGTGCCGAGAATTAATTAGTATAATATAAAAGGTGTTGTTATATATATATAACGTTGTTGCGATTGTATTGAAATGTGCCATGTGGTCTGTGGACCCACGGGCCTCGGCTTAAGGTGGAGGGCGATTGTTAATGTAAAATGATTGCGATGTGTGCAATCGCATTGGGCCATAAAACAAAAGCCGGTGTGTATGTATGTTCCGCTTGCAGAACTCACCACATCAACAAGACACTTGCCGTGTGTAAAGGGTTGGAATTTTTCCAGATTTAAAGTCAGCAGTTGCATATATATATATAAAAGGCGCTGATATAAAAAGCACAGTTACAAATGTATGGCATATGGCCGTTACCTTGCGACAGAGAATAAGGAAACAAACAGAGCGGAAAGGGACAAAGACACAGTCAAAGAAAATACAAATGCGCAGCTAGCCAAGAGGCTGAATGAGTGAGCTGGAGTTCTCATTGTAATTAAATGTAAATAATTTTAATTTATATTGTTGTGATGCATTGGCAAGTCTCCAGAAGAGAACAAATATCCCACTGTAATGTTAAATTGGTACCTACAGTTATATTTTCTGAATGAGCAGGTAAAAGAGATGAGAAGGCAGAAGGCAAAGAGACATGGTTGTCCATTTCGAATTCCTAGTAGGATACAAACAGCCACGAAGCTATTTTGTATAAAAAGGGGTAATATCCAAGGGGAGAAGGTTGACGAAAGAAGAGTGAGAGAAGAAGAGGGTGTGCAGCAGAATTGAAGAGATTTGAAGAAAATAAGAAATCTGCAAGAGGTTAGAGAGCTAGAGAACGTAAGAAAAGAGAATGCAGAGTACCGAAGATTGAGGCAGAAAAGATAAGAAGAAGGAGGAGCATAACGAGATGCAGTGAAAAGTTAGAGAATGCAAAAATGAAGTAGTGAGACAAGAAGAAGGAGGAGATAAGAAGAGATGATGTAGGGCTGATATGAGGACTGATGGACAGCAGAAGAGATGCTACAGAACAGAGCTGATATCCAAGGTAAATCAGCAAGTGTTTTCTTTTGAAAGAGTAAGGAAGTTGGAGCTTCCCTATCAAGTTGTAGCTTGATAGATGTCAGTAGTAGCTGACTGAGGTTGGAGCCTCCTGTAGGTTGGTGCCTGCAGAAAATATATGGGAGTTGGTGCTTCCACATCAAGTTGTAGCTTGATAGTTGTCAGTTATAGCTGACCGAGGTTGGAGCCTCCTATAGGTTGGTGGCTGCAGAAAATTAATGGGAGTTGGAGCTTCCTTGCAAGTTGTAGCTTGCATAATTGAGGTAGGAGCCTCCTATAGGTTGGTGCCTACAGAAAAACAGTGGTGAAAGGGAGTTGGAGCTTGCCTTTGCATCACAATAATAATAAGATGTGGTTTTCTCCCTTTATGGGTTTCCACTTATATCTGGTGTCTCTGTGCATGATGTTTATGTGTTGATGTGGTTTATCTCATCTGCTTAATACTTTTTGCTCTCATATTAAGTCTACTGTTACATTATACCAATGCTTGCTACTCACATTCTAAGATTACTCACAAGTTAAGCTAAACATGAAATGAAGGTGTAAACAAGTGTTAATGAAAAAGTTTTAAAAGTCCATGAATGTGTTAAACTGATTCACCCCCCCGCCCCTCTCAGTTTAACTAAGGGTCCAACATGCACTTCCTAAAATCAGTAAAGAAACCAGGTATGTTAATTAAGCTTAATATGTCAAAAGCTTTCGATCCTCTTAGCTGGGCAGATGCTTGCAACCTTCTGATTATGTCGATCTTGGATCTAATCAGTTAGACTCTAAGTATCCTTAAATCTCTTTACTTTCTTAACTAATGGATCTTTGTGCTCCTCATTCAACCCCTCTTGAGGCATTAAAGAATATTACCCTTCATTTCCTTTCCCAATCATCATAATGGCTAAAGGACTAGGAAGAAGACTATGTCAAGCAATCATTACTGACAATTTGAAAGGCCTCCACATCCTTAATAAATTGCAGCCCCTTTCATATTTGTAACTTGTGGATGACACTCTTATGATCTAAGTTACATGGTACGGGGAAATGGAAATGCATATCTAAAACAATATCACACTGGAAATGTATCCCAAAAGAAATAAAGCGGGGAAAGTTGATATATATATCAGAAAGTTATACTGAAACTTTGAAAGAAAGCATAAGTTTTAACATTATAATTTAGAATATAGATACAGATTCATGATTAAATTAAGAAATGCCAAGGCCCAAGGCCCAAGAAAATATGCTACAACAAATACCTACATATCATCTAAATCATTACCTATATTAGGATCCTCATCATCAATATCACCCTCTAAGCATGAAAATAAGATAAAAAATCTTAAAATGTCACATCCAAATTTTATTTGAGCGATGTGTACACCATTAGTAGGGTCCTAATATAGGAGTTTAATAATCAATGTTACTAACATCAAGATACATAGTTGGCTTGGTGCTCATAATTAAATGTTAGTTCCATACCCTCCTATATAATAAAATCCAATGGAAACATTGTAACCCCCCCAATCTCGAATTCCTAAAATCTATTAAGTCAGTTGGATTTTGAGAAGGATATAAAATTCTACATTCTCCATTAGAAATCCATTGAGGTTGGAATCACTCTCAAACATCTTGAAACAATCAATGATAATGTTTAAGTATAAAAGATGAAAATGAAATATAAAGGAGAATGTCACTTTTACTTACCATTACCATTAATTCGTAAACATTACCAATAATTACATAGCATATTCTTAACATTACCATCACTTACATAGAATTAGTAGGGCCTTAGTGTGGAATATTAGGTTTCCCACTCATACATGATTGTTTTCATAAAATAATTTGCATTCAGTACACATATGCCACATAAGCATGTGGTACCACCCCACACATCATAAAGATGCTAAAACATGATGTATAGACACTGAAATGTGGGGCATGGTTCCAGAAATACTTTTTAGCCCAGCAGAAACACATTTCAGATGTGTTTCAGCCACGTTTTTAGGTTTTCATATCAATACATAGCTGGTTGCAGGGGAATTCCCACATTTCCTAAAATTATGATGGACCACCTCTCTATCTCGGAAGACTCCACTGTCATGTCCATACTTAATACCTTTATTTGGGCATTTCTCACTATTATAAATCAAGGAATATCCATTTCAACACTCATTTAATAACTCAATGAAACATTGATAGAATCCTTAGCTTCCAACAAAAATCTCTTCTCTCTAAGTACGTAGGAGCTCCCCTCATTCTACAATTCTCAAGAAACATCTCATAGGGGGATCTACTAGCCAAAATTTGACCTTAATCTTAACTCTTCTACTTTTCGATCTCTTAATCTTCCAAGAAAAATTACCCAATGTAAACCTATTTTGCAATCCACATGCTTATATCTTTTCTTAGAATTGGCACTTCCTACCAAGATCCTCAAAGCCATCAAGTGTCTTCACTGTCAATTCTCTTTTCTTTGAGGAGGCCCTCAGAAACACAAGAAATGATCATGGGTAGCTAGGACAGAGTCAACCTTCCTAGAGAAGTGGGGGTTTATTAACTAGGAACCTTCATATTCTCAACAATGCCTCAACAAGGAAGTTATGATGGCAATGGTTGAATAACAAGGGAGAACTATGGATTCAAATATAGAGAACAAAATATGCAGGGGAGGTAGAAGAACAAGACCTCATTACAACATATGGTCTTCAGTCAAGTTCTTTGATGTAGAACAATGCTTAGAAGAACAAAAATATAGTCCAAGATCATTCCTTCTAAGAAACTCAAGAGGGGACTTCAGCACTACTATGGGATGACTCATGGTAGAAACTAGCTAATTGATTAGCAAAAATACTCTCTTAGAAGCTTGGGACCACTTCCATTCCTTATATTGAAACCTATTTAACCAATACTAAGAAAATAATCCAATGAAAAACCCAAAAATATGGCATATTTGGAAGGCACAAATTAGGTAGCCAACCTTCACTTCCACAGAACCTTGATCTCTATTAGAGAAATAATTAGAGAAAGAATATGCTTCAATAATGGAGAATAAATCCTCATATTCATTCAGACAGGAGGAGGAAAATTCTCAATTAAAGAAGCCTATGCCTTAGAAATAAGGCATCAATCTCTAGAAAGGGATAAGATTCAACAACAGATTTGGAACCTTAGGTTCTGGCCAGAAATATCATCATTTATGTGGCTTCTAGCCAAAATAAAGGTATGATGTGGGAAAAATCCAAAAAATAGGGTTTTAGGGGACTTCAATATGCCAAATGTACAACCAAGAAAAGGAATAAGTAGAGAATAATTTTTATCAATGCGAGAAGGTTGAGATTGTGGGACAAGGGAGAAATAACCTTACACAAAAAAAATTGTAATAGGATTTAAATTTTAAATACAATTAGAGAATGGAGAACCTAACACTTTGAGAACCCAATCTACGAAGAGAAATGAGTTACCTACTCCTGATTTCTATGGGAGTGCGGGTATTTAGGGTCTGTGATTTGGTGATTGGCAAGCCAAATGATAGTGTAACATCAAACAGTCTTTGGAGCCAATCTTTGGAGCCCAAAGGACCTAGCCTTATTGGACTCAAAGAGGGCTCTCTCTATATGTGTAAAGGATATCTGTATGTTTTACTTATTGTGTTATGATTTTAGGCTAGTTATAAAGTAGGTTTTTTGGTTTTGGTTTTTAGGTTGTGAGGGATGAAACTGATCAAAGATATAAGATAGGTAAAAATATGTCAGATCAACTGGGCTATGGGGTCGAAGAGGTCAAGAAAGCTATCAGATGGTGATACAAGGTTGTTGAAGGGCCGATTTGATTCGAGGTAAAATGGATCTTTGGGCAAAATGGAGTAAGATGGACATCAAGTTTGTGAATAACAAAGGATTCCAAGCATAACTAGTTTAATAGCTGACATAAACATGGTAGGGCAAACCATTAATCATGAGAAATGTAACTATAAGTTAATCAATACATAGAAATAAACATTCAAGCCATGCATAGAGATATATAACTCTCTAACTTTGGGAAATGGCTATCAGACTTTGGGGAAATACACTTAAGACAGACAAACAACTCAAATCACTATGCCGGAACGCCTAAACATAGTACTTCAAGTTATTGGGCACTTTGAAAACAAGATTGCATAGTCTTAGGCAAAGGGCAAGATCAGAACAAGACCTCCTTGGTTCAACAAATGACAATCTAATCAGTCAAAGAGAAATTTCATAGATGGAGCTATGGCTAGCCATGAGTAAGCAGGGCATACCGTAAATCATACTTAGCATGCATAAAACCATGAATGAAACAAGCAAACAATATTCTTAAGTTATTAAAGAGCAATCAAGAATTCTTTAATGTGACTAAGAATGAAGAAAACATGGAAGCTATGAAGAAACAGGAAATTTGAGGTGCCTCCAAGGGCATGTCTCAAATTTGTTCTCTACTATCCTATAGCAAGCAAGAGCATGGATTTATGAATGAAAAATAGGAAACAAAACAAAGAGAGAGACACTATACCATTCTACCAAGTCATGGAATCCAACAACAATCCTCTTTCATCATCCAAGAACATCCAAGAGACTATCCAAAAGCATGAGACAAGTATTTATTCCAAAGCTTATATGACCATATATTGCTTCTATTCATCAAGTTCAGCCTTTTTTACAATGAAAGCCTTTGGAATATATAGGCCTAAGTGAGGAAAACCTCTTAGTTCAACTTGCAATCTCATTGGCCTATCCAAAATATCTTATTTTGTCCTTGAGGCTTTGCAAAGCCCAAGGCACAAAATATCTCATAAAACATCTAAAAAATGCTAAAAGAGGGAAATAAATTGACTTTTCATAACTTCTCATGTACAAAAATAGCTAAACTCACATGAGGAAAAAACAGTTTTGAAAGGTTCAATTTTTACAAAAATACTCAAAAAATACATCAGCAAAAGGTCCCCTGACTTTCCGACAACTTTTGGAAGCCTTCCCGATGTCGAAATGAGGCTCATGATAGCTCGTTGGAAAGATATGAGTGTATAATTTCTAAAAATGTTTAGTTTTATTCCAACTGACCACCGTAAGTCCTCCAAAAATAGGCCTATGTGTAAAAACCCAAAAAATAAGCCTTGCTGATAAATGGGGCAGAGTGTAGAAAAAGCGAGTGTTTTTTGCCATTTTAAGGGAGCAAAAGATCTTCAATTGTTTTGAAAATCACTGAGTATGTGCCCCTGAAAAAATGGAATCCAATGATACCATTCTCATCCTTTGATGATATCCCAAACTAAAATGGCGATGCCCATGAGTTTTGGTCAAAAACCCGAAAATGACAAAATACCAAAATATGTCGAATTTCGCCCAAAATTGGTGAGCATGACCCTCAAGGGTTTTCAAAAACATGTTGTGAAGCAGAGGCCAAAATTTGGAGCCTTGAGGTGTCTTTCCTCAATTTTGGTGCCGGGCACTTCTCTTTAGCCTCCTTGAGTTTTTCTTGAGCAGCCTTCAACTTCCACCAGGCAAACTGATTGAGCTTTTTATAATGCCCCGTCATCCTCCGTTGAAGGTCCAAGTCCCTGTTTTCCTTCTCCAATTTCTTCTCCAAGTGATCATTAACTCTCTCAAGCCATGCTTCCCGATTGTTCTCTATCTCTTGTTCGAACAATGTAGTGAGAGGGGTAGATTGGAGAAGTGCATTTTCTTCTTCTTTTTGTTTCTCAAGGGCCTTTTTTAGCCCCATGGTTCTTGGCCTCTTTCGCCTAGGCTGATCTTCGCCTTCACTTTCATCGAACTCACCCATGAGTTCTTCCAACCTCACTTGTGCTTTGGAGGCCTCCTTCTTGTATTTGATTGCCCGTGTCTCATAAACAACCATATGGACACTCATTTTCTTGTTTTGGACTTGCAAAAAGTGATTGAAGTTCCTAGCTCTATGAAGATCAGCCCTCAAGGCATCAATTTGGCTTTCTCTATGGATCAAGAGATTTTCTAGGATCCGGGCTTCATTATCACTATCATCACTTTGGATTTGGATGATGTCGAATTCCCTTTCCTATTCATGACTGCTTTCTTCCTTGCCCTTCCCTTTGATTTGGGTGGCTCTTCTAGTACTCTTCCTCTTGGGAAATTCTACCATGGGTTTCTTGGGCAATTTTCCCTTGCTTCAGAGGGCCCTAGTCACATTTGGAGTTACAACTCTAGGCACCCTTTTCTTTGCTGTCCGGGGCTTGGCGACTTTTGGAGAAGAGAGCATGGCCCCTTTCCTAGGAGAGGTAGCTAGCACATGCTCCATGGGCTCTTTACCCTTGTCACTTTGCCCCTCATTTTTTCCACTGTCTTGGGGTTCTTTATGGATGCCTTGGCTGTACTTTTTCACTTCCCTTTGAGGGTTGTCATCCTCATTGTGCTGCAAATTTTTATCCTGCTGCCCCTCTTCTTCTTGAGTTTGCTGTTCCTCTTGAGGAGGCTGCTGTTCTTCATCCTGGGGCTTCCTCTGCTCATACTGCTGTAGCTGCTATGTATAATCTTTTGGCTGCCCCTGTTCATCACTTTCATGCCCTTGTTCATCACCTTCATGCTGCTCCTATTCAACACTTTCATGCTGCTCCTGTTCAGCACTTTCATGCCCTTGTTCATCACCTTCATGCTGCTCCTGTTCAACACTTTCATGCTCTTGCTGTTCTGTCTCACCGTGATGCTGCTGTTCAGCACTTTCTTCTTCATCCCCTTGCTGCTGTTCATCATCACTTTCCTCTTCCTGCTCATGTCCTTCTTCCTCATCATGGTCATGCTCTTCTCCTTCTTCAGGCTCCTTTGTTTGTTCTGTGGTAAACTTGAGCTTTTTGGGAGTAGGTCTGCTAGAAGAAGGTGAAGGATGGTGAGTAGGAGGTGTAGGGGATGTATGAACTGGAGGGAAAATGGAGGAATCCGGATGGGTGATGAAATTATCCCAAGAGACCTACCTCTTTTCAAGTTGATGAAGAATGATGACTTTGATGAGAGAGTGATGGAAAAGGCAGGCTATTTGCTGTGAAGGAGGCTTCTTCTGAACAGTGGAGGCCATTTTCTCAATGCTCCTGTGTAAGAAGAAAGGAAGATTTAGCAACTTGGCCCTTGTGAAATGCATGAGCAGTCGAATGTGATAGGCATAGACTCGGGATAATCTTCCCTCACAAGTGAAGTATTTCATGATGATCTTCATGAGGGGGGTGTAGCTAGTCAAAAGATATGAGAAGGGGAAAATAGAAGGACATGAATATTTGTGCTCGGGATTTAGAAAGGGCTTGTAATATTTTGAGTCCAAGTGGCTTTGTTTAAACCACTTCTCCCCAACATAAGGGATTTTAGTGGCCTTGGAGATGGACCTTGGAGAGAATTTGAAGCCTAGGCCTGCCAGCTGGAAATGCTTGTCTTGAAACCTCAAAGCGCAAAGATGTGTCAAAGGAGAAAAGCTCTTCACCTCTTGCACTCTTTGACAAAAATCTAAACACCCAACCTCATGGAAATTGAATAAGACTGATGGGTGGGAATTCACTTCTTCAGTGGAAGTAGGCTCAAATCTCTTATGCAAGCCACTCCTACTGTCCTGTCTAGGAGGCATCTTGTTTTGAAGGCTCTTTGCAACACCAAGCTGCCTCAAAATGGTTTTTTAAATGCTTTCTCAAACACAACTCTGTCTTCTTTGTTAATCACTGTTTGACCAAGGAAAATTTGCCTCAAATGCTGTGTGAAATGTTTCTTTAATATCGGCTCTTTGCTCCTTCCAAATCACTGCTTGTCTTCCTTTGTATGCCAATCAACAAATAGTTATAATAACAAGCACACAGACAAACAAAAAGGTACACACAGTCAAATGATCACTGTGTTGGGTAAGGTCACAAATATTTTTGTGTTTTGGTGTAAGAAAAAACAGCCTTGCAACAAACAAAACACCCCTCTCAATCAAAAACACTTCTCTTGTACTTCACTGTTTCACATTCACAGGCAGATAAAAAACCTCCAGACTGAGTTTGAAAGATTTTTCACCACAACTTGTTTTATGGGACAAATGAAGCAGCAGTTGTTTCACTGTTTTACTTATTCAAATAATCACTATGCTTTCCTTACAAACATTGCTTCACCTTCTAACACTGTTTTGAGGTCAGTTTATTAGGTCTTTTGACATCAATAAAAACCCACCACTTTCACTATGTCAATGTTGGGCAATCATAGCCACAACAATCTCAGATCTTTAAACAAAAAATTCAACCCTCCTTACCACTGTTTTCACCAATACATATAGCTGACAAAGTTTATGGTTTATGCTAAAGCAGTTAGGATACCCTTAATACTTGACAAAACCACTAAAACGATGTTTGTTTTGTCTTGCAGGTAGTGTGATGTTTAGCACTGTTTTTAGGGCAGTTTAGGCTCTTTGAAGCTAAAATGAACCCCCCACCAGTCTCCCACTGTGATAATTTTCTTCAAAATATTTACTCAACACACCTTGATTTATACCAAGACCTTCATTGTTTCAAACACCATCTAGCAACTCGAATATATCAAGGAGGTAAATGAGAATACCTTGAAGATTTATGGTGGCCTTTGCTTGAAGAGTGAGCAGCTTCAAGACTTTTTGAAGGCGTTTTGAGTGTTAAAACATGCGCGGAACGTTGAATTGGGAAGGCGCCGCGCAAAAGAAAAGGAGTCGGGTTGACGATGGGCAGTTGTGACCGACGCCTACAGGCGCGCCACGCAACAATACAACTTCTTCGCAAATTTGATCCTGAATGCGCCACGTAGTCTCCAAGCTTTAAACTCTGCAAATTTTCGTTCAAAAACTTCTTCTTCGGTCCAGTGAACAGCTAAGAGGAGTTGTTCGCATTTTTTAGAATTTCAAATGGGCTTGCAACGGTCCTTTTATCCTCTTGAAGTTGAAAAAGTCGATTACCTTTTGTGGTTACTTTTGTGAGGGTTTTTGTAAGTCCCTTTTTGAAAAAGGTGTTGGTTGTGAAACAACAAATGAAAACCCAATCTTATCATTTGTGATTTTTCAAAATACAACAAACCCAAACTCGACCAGGCCTCTTTGAAGTACTGTGGATGACTGTTTTTGGAGGTCTTTATACTTGTGACCTTTTTTGATGCAGGAGCATCAAGGGCATTTTTTATTTGTAAATATGTTAGAAAAGGGGGTGTGACAATTTTTAATATTTTATTAATTAATTTGTTATTTTAAATAAAATAGGAGAAAGTGAGGATTTTGTAAATATCCTTTTATTAATTAAAAGGATATGAGAGAATTTGGTTAGTTAAGGATATAAAGGGATAAGATTCTAGATAATAGGATTTGTTGAGATATTTTAGTGGTATTGAGATATTAAAGGGATTGAGCATTAAATTAGATCATTTTTAAAATTGTATAAATTCATCAAGCCTCAAAGGCATGAGGGGAGATTGTGAGTGAGTGTGAGTAGAGAGTGAAAGGGTTTTTGCTTGGAGCCTCCGGTAGTTTGTAAAGGGCCAATAATTGGGGAAATCAAGCCACAAAGGAGGAATTCCATGTCAGGTTTGCATGATTAATGAAGAATCTGGTTTTTTGGTTGATTTCCATTGTATGGTTATGAGAATGTTGTTTATGAATTCTATGCAATTGAATGAATCGAATTTTGTAAGGTATTGTGAGATCGATCTGAAATAATCGATGACTGACATGGTTAAAATTATAACATAAACTGGTGGAAAGTTGAACGCATTTAATTGGGTGAAAATTTTGTGGGAATGATTGTAATCCAAAACACTGAGTCTACGGGTTTGTAGGGCTCGGTTCTTTTGAATTTAATTTCTGTTAATACAAATCTATATGGAGAATTATTGTTGAGAAAAATCGATTTTATAAACAAATGTCAGATTGGTTGATTGATGAAGAAAAGTGTTCAGTTTACATTAATGGTTGAATATCCATCGATCTATTGAATCGATGTTTGTGCACAACAATCCAGAATTGAAGAATTCGATTTATGTTTGGAATGCCATGTAGCAAGAACCTACGTTGAACAGAGAAAATTGTCAGAGGGGTTCGATTCTAATATCAACTTGTTTTTTTATTTGAATGTATTGTTCAGTGTTGTGTAAAGAACACCGAGATCGAGTAAACATTTGAAACCTGTGGTATGAAACTATATTGATTGAGGAATTGTATTGTTGAAACACTGTTTTAACCTGAACAAAATGCAACTACAGGTTAGAGACTCCGCGTGTTATGGAATACTGATCCAAAGATCATAACTGGTACAGAAGCACAGGAAAGACGAGTTTCAGTAACGACATCGATATTTTTTGGTTGCTATTTGTGGATCAGCGTAGAGGAACTGTAAGTTAAAGGTGCAGGAATGGAGTATCAGTCGAATTCATAGGAGACTGATCGATAATTGTTGAAGAGAAGGCGCTTACAATCTCTGGCGCAGAGATGTGGAATAGTGTTTGGAAGTCGATAATGTGGTGAACAGCGAATTGCGTCTATTCAATAATATAGAAGGTGAATTAATGCACGGAAAACTGTTGTTAGTATTTGATTTTAACCAGAGCCTGCGTTTTTATAATTGCCATAGCAGAAAATTGAAGTATGAAGTGTTGATCAAACTTGGAGGGCGCATTATGGATTTGTGTAACGAATGCTGGTTGAAATTCATATGAATGAAATTGAAGTCATACTACAGTGAATGGTATATGGTTTAACTTTGTACACGCAGGCAGATTTTGCGTTGAAAATTAAGTTGACTCTGTGTTGAGATAAGAGATCAATTGCATGAATTGATTTTGTTTGTGTTCGAATACAAGAAAAGAGGCGAAATTGTGTTGTGGAATGGAGTCCACTCCTGATCAAGGGCGCAGTTATACAGGTATGAAATTGAATTCAAATTTCTATCGAATCTTCTATGTATTGTGCGGTTATGAGTTTGGTGAAAGGCACAATTGAGTCCGAACAATGGTATTAAATTGCCAATGAGTTTTTAAACGTGGACAATTCAAAAGTTGGTTTTGGGATGATGTGTATATGATATTAAAAGTCATGTGAATGTTGGTAATTAAATGAATGAGGATTGGGTACGGTTTAAGGAAGGATTTGAATATTGATTCACAATTTGATGCTTGATACCTATTTACTGTGAAATGGTTTTATAACCATAAAAGTGAAAGATAGCTACAACATTGAGAGTTGAAACAAATTTGCCAACTAATGAGGTTTTGATTGGGCATTTACTGAGATGTATTTTGTCATGCATGGTAAAGAATAGAGATCCTGGGTATTGCAGGCTAGCCCTGCATCATTTTTTCACCATGAGAAAACCACTTTGAAGGCTAATCATCACTCAATGTTTTTCTTATTGGAAAGGAAACCCAATGATTTGTGAAGCAACTTTTCCCATACTTGCAAGGAGATAACTTAACTTAAACTGACAGTGTCTGTTCCTGATGATTATATCTGCTTGTTAGAGGGAAACCTGGCTCAAATCCATATAGTGACTGTAGATGCATTCTCCAAATGACCTTTCTCTTTGATTGTGAGGTGAAATTCAGTTGTACTCACCTGGGCTTTACCATCATCTGTCCATCAAAAGGGAACTTCTTTTAAAAACCTCTCCTTTACTCAAAATGCAACAACAAGGTATCTTTGACCTATTTTTATAAGGAACATGCCTTCATTTGTAATAGTGGCATGCTTTATTGGTTTTGAATGTTGTTCCAGAACCTGAAACACATGCCATAATCCTTCTTGCACCTTTATGAACCTATGTGTTTAGTTGCAATGCCTCTTTGGGAAAACTAAGATCAAATTTCCTTCTTGTCCACTATGATGAGTTATTGAAAGAAAATTCCTTATGAACAGGAAGAGCAAAACTTTTTGAAAAGAAATCGTCACTTTTTGGCCTGTGTCTAACCCATCTCTCAACTTCAGAAAGGTTGTTTCATGCTGGCTCCAGACTGCCTTTTGAAAGAAACTCTGATAAGAGATAAGATCAACCTCTGGGATTATTATAGTAACCCTTCTTTCTCTTTGTTTTTTAACACCATCTTATTTCAGAAACCCTTAGTTGCTGTCTCACTGTACCCAAAAATTTCCTTACAGTCAGTGCAACTCTTAAAATCAAACTTTATCCTTGGCCCTATGCTTATAGATGAAGGAGGCGCTCTCAGTCTTCAACCCTCTACTTATAAAATGAAGGAGGTTTTTCTCAGTGATGCCATTTCATTAGCTTTTAACAGTTTTATTTTTCCTTTCACTGCCTTTTCATGCTTGAGCAAATGAAGAATGACAAATTGATAATAGTTAAGATGGGCACTTCTCTAAGACATGTAATTCTGCTTTTCAAATATCTCTGTGCCTCTTTAGACATCACAAGCAGTTTGGTTAGTATTTGTAAAGCACTTCTTGTCATTCATAATTTACTAACCTTTGACTGTGATCGTAGGAGCTTAATGAAACAACTCTCTGCCCTGTAGCTACATCCCAGGCTCAAAATCACATGAGAAGAAGCTGTCTTCTCATGTTGAGCCGAATACTTTCTTCTGGGATGCTGGTACACTTCTACTCTTTGAAATATCCATTGAAACACTGTAAAACCACCTAATATCAGTTTTGACCTAGGGCATGTGCATTGCTGAGACTTTAGGGCTTGTTAGTGGCACGACTTAAGGGTGTAACCAACTTTATTTGTAGAATGGGAAGGTCTGTTATGACTGGTCTGTAGCAACTAGAGGTTCTTTGGCTTTTAGGATAGTTTGCCAAGGGAGAAATGCCTAAATCTCCACTACCTAACTTAGGGGAGACTTCTTTGGACAGATTTGGACAGTTTTCTTTGGAGCTGATGGACAAGATAGTATGGCAGATGCTAGATAGGGTTTGATAATGAGGTTTCATCTCGTCATGGGTGGATTGAAAAGGTAGGAGGGAAAAAAATGTTTATGGGTGTTTTCCAGCTGGCAAATTTGACAATTTTTTAGATCAGTTGCTAGAAAACTTGGCTGTTACAACTAGTCATCACCAACAAGTGAAAAATACTGATGACTAACACGAGCATAGAAAGGGTATTCATTGTATTGCCGAGCTAGATCATAAGGCCAATAACGTGCTCCAACTGGCCATGCTCAACTTCATGTTGGCAGTAGGAGTGGAGGCGACAATGAACATTGGCATTTTCTTGATTTTATACTTTTGTGATCCATACTGATTTTGATAATGTCTTTCGGATTTATGAGGGAACATTGAACTTTTCTCTGAGCTAAATAAAGGTGATGTTTCGTGGTTTTTGATGATGACTTCATTGTTCACTGCAATAATGTAGATTCCAATGGATAAGGGCAGGATGAGGGAGAGCATATCTCAGGCTCTCATGTCATCCATTATGGAAACATGAAGTGGATGATTTGTAGTGATTAGGTGGTAGCCAAAAGCCCTAGGGTTGAGTGTGGCCATGTCAATCAATAATAGAAACAACTGTAGGGGGATGCCCTTTGATGGATCTACCTGGTTGTGTACTTCCCACGATTTTATGTATTCCTTCATCAAGATCTTATATGCTGTCAATATGGATTACATAGTTTTTGCCCTAGCTTTGAATCAAGGGGAATTTTTTTAGATATTTATTAAGGAAATTAATGGGAAATCCTTCCTTTTTTAGCTTTCGGGTTCAGATTATGTGACAAATATCAAGCAATAGATAAAGAACTGATTGGGATATCCTATAGATACACCGCGTCTCCTTCATGAAGGGAAGAAACTACTAAATAATTTTCAGCTGCAGAGTTACAAAATTTCAAGAAATTCCACCATTGGCTTGAAGCTAAGGTTGTGAGCCTGGTGATTCGAGAGTTAGAAACCTAAAAGGCTTTGTTTCCTACAAGGATGTGATATGGGGAAAAGTCTCTACTCCATAAGATCTGCAATAATACAATCTTGGACATTACATTTTTGAACAACAACAAGTGCCACCCATGGAGGTAGATATAACAAAGATAAATCAACTTTTTTTTGTCCTTCAATTTAGGGAAAATATTTTCAAATTCAATGGTTTTGGGTTAAGATCCGATGCTTTTCATCGGCGGCTTTTCAAAACCTATACCAAAAAATGTGACATATACCTTTGCTCAAAAAGATTATTTATTGTTTAATTTGATACCCAAAAAGATGTGGTGAGAGCATTGAAAGAAGGGCCTTGGTTTTGGGGAAATATGGGACTATTCATTCCCCTTAGTTCCTAGATTTTGAAGCCACAAAAATGGTGGTTTCAAAAATGCCAATATGGGTGAGGCTACTACATCTTCCCCTTCCTTTTTGGTACCCCAAGGTTCTAGAGGAAATTGGGAACACCCCGGGGTCATTAAAAAAGATGGAACTCAAAAAAATGGGGAAATAATTGCTTACCTTAGCTAAAATAGATGTAGAAATAGACCTAAGTAAAGGTCTACCTAATCACATTCATCTGAAACATAAAAAATTTCACTAGACCCAAATTATGGATTATGAAAATACGACATTAATATGTCGATCATGTTACCAAACATGACACTTGCAGATACATGCCAACAAGAAAAAAAGAACACAAAAAAGAAAAGGAGCAGGATCACAAAGAAAAAGGATGGAAACCTTTCGATCCCTACCTCATAGAGGAAGAAGAAGAAAAAATCACAGAGAACCTGCCAAACCAAGAAGAAGGGGATGCTCCTTTCCAAGATGGCAATGCAATCCACAAGAAAAATGGTACATAATCAGAAGAGATCCATGAACCATAACAATAGAAAAATGTGGTGGACAAAGAGAATGGGATGGTGGGCACAAAGAGAGTTCATGTTTTTGAAAGTTTAAATTCAGACAAAAAACTCCCATTGAAGATAACCAAAAGCGATTTGGCAATGGTTCTAGTCGATCCTATCTCAAGGGGATGATAGAAGGTCTAGAAAAAGAAAAGAAATAAATAGAAGTTAAGTGATTACTATCACCCTTAACTTCACAGGTTTTTGTTATTTATTTCAACGTTTTCTTATGCACATAAGCCAAGAGGCTGCTCTTACTAAATGCGGTTAGTATGTACAAAATGCAATTTTGTTCATTTTCTAAAGTTGAATTACGAGTTTTCCCCCCTTCCATTTGTTAAAAAGTATTAATACCATTCTAGCCTAAAATCATTAATTCTCCAATTTCTCTAATCTAATAGTATTTTAATTCTAAACTCAGATAATTTAATATGCATAATTTTAACATTTTTTCTCTAGTATTAAAATTATTTTGACCAATTTTACTTCCATTAATTTTCTATTTCCTCTAATTATTTTAATTAATTTTAACTATTTATAAATATGTAACATTCAATTTTCATTAATTTTTATTATTTATGAATATATAACTTCACTTTTCTAATGGTCATTTCATTTACTTAATTATTTATATGTTCTTGGTTTGGCACTCTTCGTATCATAATTTGAGCTTTATGTCCCTGAATATGGGTGAAGTGTTCACTTGTAACGTTGAACACCTTAACTAGATCACACAATATTCCATAAATTCACATTATTATGTCTAGCGAATTTGTCCAATTTTATTGTATCTGTCAACTTTTGCTTAGGCTCCCCTTTTTTTGGGGGAAAAACTTATCAATACTATTGTATTTCATTCCAATTATTTGTGATTAAAAATACAATGCTACTAAGTTCTTTAGCATAATTAGAAATGCAATAGAAATTTTCTATAAAATTGGGTATATTGAGTGTTCATAGGATGGAAATAATAAAAGAGGACCTAGAGATATCTTGTTAATTGGTGACTAAGACAATGTTCTAGACATTGAAGAGTAGTTGAGAGTTAAGAAGGAACAATGCTCTAATTCCTATAATTTTATTTTGCTTTAAAAAGGAGGTACCTAACAGGATTGAAAGCGCTTGTAAAAGGGTTTACTAATGGGAGTCATCTATTATCAGACTTGTCCTCTAGCCTCTCAACTTGATTTTGGTTGAGAACCCATATCCTGATCCATAAGCTATTGTGGATATTCCACTAGAACAATTTGTTACAACGTATCATTTGAAAATATTGACATATTTATTGTGAAGGTTAATTTCCTTAGAGAGTCAAATTATTTAATTGTTGTTTTTCTGCTTAATTGTATGAAATATCTGAAATGCTACAAATAGATAATATAAAAATAAACACACACAAATTCCACAAATAAACACAAGATTTTTCCCTGGGAAACCCTTACAAGAGAAAACCCAGTGAGAAGGTGAGGCCACTTTCCTCTCTTTTCTCTTGTATGGAAATATGAAAATATAAAGAAGAGGTACTTTGTGGAGCTACCTGAATCCTGTGGTGTATAAGACTGCTACAAAATCTTACCCTCTATTTTTCTCTATAACTTTCCACTTCCAACTTCTCTACTCATGAACTATGGAACAAATACAAAAACATCTAATGGAACCCATTCTCCTCCTTGTGGCCTAGTATTTAAGATTGCTCTATAGCCATCTAGGGGGTAAGGTTTTGACCTCTTCAACCCTAAATTAGAGTTATGGTTTTGGACCTTCTAAAATTTTCTTGAAATTATACACATGGCCAGCCCCATATGCGTGACAAGTGGGGGTTTACATGGAATCCTATCATACCATGGTAATCAATATGGTAGTTCAACTTGTGGGAGGCATAAATTTTTCATACGAGCTTCAATTGACATAATTTTTGTGTTGTTGGAAAGGTATTGAGAGTTTATTAGCATCAAGGGAATTGGCACAAGAAAGAATTTTTTTTACCCAAATAAATGTCATTTGATGCCTCAAAATGGCTCTAGGATGTTTTAAATCCCAATTTTCCAAGTTGGGACCAATGATTGAAATGACCCTGCAAGTTGATTCCTTCAAATTTTCCCACTATGAAAGCATCGAGATAGATTAAAAATAATATAGTGATCCAATATGGATCATAACCATAGGTAGTTGTTGTTGGGTTGTTTAATGGGTAAACAAACACAAGTATTTATTATCAATCCGAGCTAGTAGGACTTAGAAGCATCCCCAAAATATATGGGTTTCAACTATGATCAAGTTATAAGATGATTTATTAATAACAAAGGAAATGCATATTACAAATATAAATCTAAGCTAAATGATTTCTAAATTCAGTTATGTAATCAACATTAGAAGAATCTCCTAAACTTAAGAGACTTGTTTGTCATTCTCTTACAAAATTACTTCATGAATTAGAAACCAAAACCACTAATGAGAAATATATCAAGATTCATGAAACGATAACTGAAGAGGCTCTTAACTAAAGAGATCCTGGTTGTCCTTCATTACAGATTCATTCATTAATAATACTATTATTGGAAAACATGAATTCAAAAAATCATTAAAAAACAGGAAAAGATGAATTCTAGCTCTAGCTCTTTAATCAGATAGAAAGAATGTTTAACTTAAACATTGGATTGTAATTTCATATGAAGAATAATAATGAGAATTATATTAATCATCACTCATAAAACATAAACATATGTCTAATTAAAAAATTAAGCATAAAACAAACTAGTTCAGAAACTGCAACTAAAAATAACTAGAAAGTGCACTTAGCACGGTGTGGGGGCCCTCCACCCTTGCCTCACACACTGGAAGTGATTTAAGCTACTAAAAATTCAGTCAAGAATTCACCATATAACATCAACAAATGAGATAGAACATGTCTTTCAATTAAGTCTCCAAAGTCTCAGAAATGTCAAAGTTAAGTTACACAATTTCTACATATGAATGCCTTCAAAGTCTTAGGCTTAAATAGATAAAATATGGAACAAACTCATCTAAAATGTATCCTATATCCATGTCTATCCTTATCCTATCCAATCAGGTCAAAAACATCCATCAAATCCATCAAAATATGGAAAATCCCATAAAATAGAAATTTGACCTATTTCCTAGGGATCTCCTTAAAAACAGGTCCTGTTTGACCGCCTTTGACTGGGTCTGTTTAAGCTCGGTTTGAATGAAAAAAAATGTTTACATTTAATCTTGGTTCCCAATATTTCTAGAAATGTATCCAGCTCTAGCCCAAGTGTCCTGAAAATATGACAACCATGAGTCCATTTCGAGAATTTTTGATTTGGTCCAAAAATGCACTTAAAATTCAATTTTTATAATAACTTCTAAGAATTGAAAAACTTAAGTTAAATACTTGTATATGAATTTATTGGGAGAAATATGGTGAATATGATGGTGTATAGATGGATAATATGGTAAATAAAGTGTATTTTCATAAACAAAAATAGATAAAAAACGAGGGCCAACAGTTGTCTTGAGGTCTTGCTCTGAGTTCTAACTTTAGATAAACATTTCTTCAAAACTATTTGATGCCTTTGTAAGAATCACACCTTTGTAGGAATATTTTTTTAATCGCTGGGAATATGTAATTAGGGGAGCTTCTTCAACCAAAAAAGTGTAAAATTTCCCAACCCTGTGTGACTGCTTTCCTTATGATCTCAATTAAATACATAAATTGTGGAATTTAATTCACTACAGATATTAACTTTAGATCACAACTATTCATTTTTGTAGCTATGGTCCATCTTCATAATTTTGAAATGATAAATTTTTTTTTGGATTCCAAGTCGTCTCCAAAAATAATAAAATTTTAATTTTAAAATTGTGAATTTTGCCTCCCAATTGTAAAGGTCGTCTCCTCCACAAATTCAAGTCAGTTCACCCCAAAATACACACCTATTTGGCCTCATCAATTCATCATATATAAGCCATTCATCCTCTCCCTTTGAGCAAGATTTTCAAATCACATAAGACATCTTATGAGGCATAATTTCAAAACAATTTTAAGAAGAGTACGAGAATGAATCTGAGGAATTTTCTAAGGCATGAAAGGAGGACGAATTCTTTGAGGGAGGAGGTCGAATTTCAAGAGGTTGAATTTTATCTCTGTTTGATCACTGGTCAATTTGATTTCATTTGACTGAAATTTTTTAGATTGTATCTCTTGTTGAATAAACACATTTCTATAAGAAAAGTTGATGGGTTTCTTCCCTGGTTTGGGGTTTTCCCAGGGTAAATTTTGTGTTTCTTATGTTTGGATGTCTCTTCATGTTTTCACTATCATTAATGTTTTACAATTGATGTTTTTTCTAGTATAATTACTTAATGATGAATGCGGTATAAGATGAATTGGTTAATAATCATTGGAATTAATTATCAGTTAAGGAAATAACTAAAAATCAACATGGTATCAGAGCTATAGTGAAAGAGAAAAATTGAAGTCAAGAAAAAATAAAGTTAGGGCTTGAATTAGCTCTCCTTAATAGATCATTTGATTTTTTGTTGCTTTCTACTATTCAATAATGAAGAAGGATGAAGTCTTACCACAAGTAGGAAGATAAGGCCTCTGAGCTTAGCTACAGTGGACCAAAAAAGGCCTTAGGGCATGTTATAAGGTGTCGAAGAAGCCTTAAAGAATGAATTCTTTGTTGTGCAAATGACAATCTATGACCTGGTTTGATTAAGAGCTATATCATTCCTTTGAACTGATATAAATGAACCTGTAAGGCTAGTTTACTATGTTTCCTTGTATTAGAAAAGCATAATGCTGTCATAATTAAAGAAGGATTTGTTGAGGATTTCCTGTAAGTCTACAATGAATAAGAGTTTGACTTCATCATCATTTTTGGAGACAAAAATTCTCTTGTAAAGTTTGATTCATTTTCAAAATTGATAAGAAAAAAGTCTTCTCTGTTTAGATGGTCGAGATCCACTAGGAGTTTACTATGTCAATGATCAAAAGGTTAAGATAACTTACTTAAAAAAATCAATTGAAACATTATGAAAGAGACACTCCGAAGGACGAAATCATCCTATGAAGGATGAATCATTTTAGAACTGAAGTTAATATTGTAAAAGACAAATTGTTATTCTATTACAGTGATTTTGAGAAGGCTAGGCTACTTGGTTTGGAAGGGCCGAAGCCCTACATTAATCCCAAATGACCTCAACCCTAGTTAAAGGGATACTTTTTTTTAGTATGGTAAGCTCAGAGGCTGAGAAGCCTCAGAAAGTAGTTAATAAGTACAAAATTGATAGTAAGGTCAATTGTACAATTGCCTAATTATTTTATAACTTTTTGATTAATTTTAGAACTCATATTTCTTATAAGAAGATACTGGTGCTTATTTACCATCATTCAATATTGTGAGTTCATATAGCTGAGCCGCAATATAAAATATAGACATGGTTGAAAGGTCTGTATTGAAACTTATGCCAAAGTTTTTCCCTAGTCTTGATATTGATACCTAACACTGTTTGAAGAGGTAACGTCTCAACATGTAATCACAATATGCCTTCTCTCTAAAGGGTATGAAATATAATGAAGATAATTAATAGAAGCTAGATAATAATACTAGGAGATAGAAACATGGAGGAAAAGGATTTTAATCCTGAATGTCTGTTCACAATGAATGATGATATAATATAAATATATGAAGCTATGTATCAATATAGTTATTCTATCTTGGACATAAAATCTCTTGGTTGAGTGAATATCTCAACCACACACCAATATAGGAGGCTAACTAGTTGGAGAGTGTTGGGGTCCTGGTGATTTAGAAAACTGGCATACCAAATGACAAGTCAACATCAGAACCACTTTGGAATCCTAGGATCTAGCCCTCCTGGATTCAGAGAGGGATCTCTCTATGTAAGTATTGCTTCGAAGATATTTCTTTATGCTTATTTATGATTTTAGGCTAGTTATGAAGTTCAAGAGGTTGTTTGTTTCGTTTTGGTTGGGACTCATTAACTGAGAAGGTCATGTGAAGTAAATAAGGAAATAAGTAGAAGGGTGTTTCAGCATGGGAAGATAGGTCAAAAGAGTGCTAAACCATTGGGCTATGGAGTCATAAAAGGGTTTACTCACACATCAACTATCCAAGAGTTTTCAAAGGGCAAGTCATCTATATCAGAAGATATTTTAAGTTAAGTTTGTGGTATGGAACATCAAGGAGTGAAATGAAAGAAAGAACATGTAAGAAAACAAAGAGCGACCTAAGATCAGGTAAGGACTTCTAACCTATCCTGCTTTGGCATACTCTTACAAACAAAAACATTAAAAACAACAAAGGGAAATCTAAGATCAGGTAAGGACTTTTAACCTAGCCTGCTTTTGACATACACTCAAGGGAAAAACATGTAAGATAAACATAAAAAGTAACCTAAGATCAGGTAAGGACTTTAAACCAAACCTGCTTTTGGCATAATTTTAAGGGAAACCTTCAAAACAACTGTCTTAAGACTAAACAAGGGACAGGGCTAACCATAGACTTCCTTGCTTAGGGCTCTACTCAGCATGTAGTGAAAATATCTTTCAAGAAAAATACCTCAAGTTCTACTTAGAAAGACATGGGCTCACCAACTTTGACTGGTTATACTCTATTGATATCACTCTTAGAAACACATTTAGAAGAAAACATACAGATAAAGCTTATCAGTTAGAGTTACAGTACCACAGAAGTAAATCCTAATCTATATTTTACTGCTCTTTAGCAGAGAATATGAACAGAGTGGAAAAAATAAGATAAGCAACAAAGACAATGAGGAAACACATCACCAATGATTTAGATCAGGATCCAGTGAATCTGCTTGTCTATTGCTGTGCAAAACTAGTTACATACTTCGAGTCCAATAGCTCTTTACAATCCAATTCTTCTCTTCCCAACCTACTATATTACAAATACTCAGTAACTCTAACTCAATAACAGTTCAACAATTAACAATGTTCCAACCCTTTACAATGAATTTTCAATGAGTTCTTATAGGTGAAAGAGGAAAAGTATGGTAGAAATGGTAATAAATATGAATTAAGACAGAGTGGGAGGAGTGCTCGAATGCCCATTTTTCTTAATGATAGTTGCATTAACTGTTTGTATAATTTTGGTAGCTTTTCCTGTTTTACGCATGTTCTGGTAGGCATGGTAATAACTCCTTAGTGTGTTCTTTGAAATCCAAAGTAGCAAAAGTACTCTGATTGACTATCTGGGACAAGTAAACTATCAAATTTCAGGTTCTGAAGCCCCACGTCTGCTTAATAAATGCTTCGATAGTTTTTAATAAAGTTTCTGTCATAAGGATGGCTGTCATAGTGTCTTTGAAAAATAAAACAGACCGCAAGTGTCCTTTTAGTCCTTTGGGGAATGAACACTTCTGCAGATGTGGCTTTTGAGACCTTCCTCTGCTGATCTGTCTGTTTTAGAGGCTTTTAAACATGAATTTAACCCTGATTCTATGCTTCCGGGCTGATCATGCCTTTTCTCTATTCTTCCTCGGCCTTGTAGTCCTTTACTGAATATTTTAATCTTTCAAATTAACTTGATCCCCACACTGCGCTTTAATCCTTCATCATTATGCGTAATCCTTTCTCTGTTGTGAACAGGTTCCTTGGTGTGCTGAGGGTTCTATTTAAATTGACCATGTTGATGAAACATGGATTAGAAACTTGAATGTACACCTTGGACACTTTATTCATCAGTAATTTGGACTTCGGAGGTGATGACCTTTGACTGCGCTCCGTTATTGAGCCATAAGAAGGCTGTTGACATCAAACTGTTATAAAATCCTACAAAAAACCACAAATTTATTATAAAAACTTGTGGGGAGGGAAGAAACTACGTGTAGAGGCTGACAGGGGTGGAGGATTAGTGCAGAAAGGTGAATATGTAGGCGAAAGTGGTGTTATGAAGAAAACTGGCAAAAATCTGGTTTAAACTGGAGTTTGGCGCGAATTTGAGGAAAAGCGGTTTTTGAAATACCATGGGTGGTTTTTGCGTGATGTTGGAGTAGTAAGCGGTTTAAACCAGAGGGAACACGATCTAGTTGTATTGTGTCATGTCGCCTTCTTGATACCGTCGATATCGCGTAACTTTGGAGTGTTAAACTCCGGATGCGAAAATCGCGCGGAATGCAACCATAGCCGCTAGATGAGAGGGATGAGATCGGACGGTGCGGACCGAGCATGATGGAAAAGCTACTTGGGCAGAGACTGTAGTGGGGGACAGGTGGCGGGGTGTGATATGATGGATCTTTCGTGCAGTGGATGGTAGGCCCAACAGAGTTGGGTTATCGGGGCGAACGAGAGCTGTTAGATCCTATGGATCTATGGTGTAGATCTCATCAGGGTATTGTTATCGGAGCGGGAAAAATACAAAGAAAAATGTATGTCTTGAATGAAAATGTTGATGCGATGGGGGAATAAGCGTAGGGGCTGGGGATCGGTCTTGTGGAAGGGTAAGGGGACCAGGGGCCAGGAAAAAGGGGCTAATTGCATCGGCAGGAAAAAGGAGCGATGTGATGCAATGTGGTAGAGCCGATGCGATGGGAAATGTTGTGACGTGATAGAAAATGCCCAATTCGATGGGGGTTTAACATAGGTGCCGTGGTATGGTCACGTGGAGGGGTATGTGACCAGGGTCTAAGGAGGGGGGAGCTTATCGCATCGGTATATCGCAACGGGGGGAAAACAATGAAACGGGAGAAGAGAGGTAGCAAAGGGTTGATGCGATGAAAATACCCGATGCAATGGGGCTAGCGCCTGGTTGCAGGCACACGGTTTTATGCAGAAAAAGGGCCGGTACTTGGGCAGAAAAGGGGTTTAAGGCCTTTAAAAGGGCGGAAGAAGTTTTTCAGGGTTTTTAATGGGTTTTTTGTGGGTTTTTCAGGTTTCGGTAGAGGTAAAGGAAGGGTTTTTAAACCATAAGCAAGGAGTTCTATGGTTTAAAAGGGATTTCGAGGAATTTTGAGGAGAATGAAGGGAAAATTAGGAGGAGCAAAGGGGTTTTTTAGAAAACAGTTTTCTTTGGGAAAATCAGGTTTCTTGGTGAATCTTTTGGCGGGAACAACACTATTTTTAAGGCACAGTAGTTAAAGAATAGCAATTAGGGAACAACAGACTTCAAGAATAAATGATTTTCTATGAAAATGATTCCTTGAAGGCTCAAGACTTGTTTTAGCCATCATTTGCTTATGGAAAAAATTCACTGATGGCTAACAAAGAGAATCTCTCAACCAACTAGACCTCAAAAAAATCCCAAGTATTAGGAAGAAACTTATTCTAGAATCGATGAGCACATCAAAGACAAGTAGGAATTATATTTTCCAAGTTTCATAATTTTATTATTTTTTGAATACTTGGACTTATTGATTGTTTATGTGAGCATGAGGCTAATAGCTAATAGGTAGACGCGTCCTTATAAATGTGCAATCAATATCATTCCAAATATCACATAACAATTGAAGGTTGTTTATTTTCCTCAACTGATGGAATGAGTTCTTTTGGATGAATTCTATAGAATACATTGAAAAATATTGTTGTGTTGACATGATTATAATCAAGAAAGAGGAAGATGAATCACTTCTTGACTAACTAACAACATCACTTCGCTAAAAGATTTATATTGTACGCAGATGTATGGGAATCTATGACATAGTATTGTTCTCTTATGACTTGAATGAACTACCCTATCTATGTTGACTATAGAAAAAAGAATTCACATGACAAATATGATGTACTGGGAGATTTGAAAGATTGATAAGACCTAAATACCTATGCAGAGATATATTTTTCAGTTCTAGAAACCAATATTTTATTGTTGGAAATACTTAATAAGACTGAGTTTGAGGTTGTATGAAGCTAAATTGAAGGACTTTCACTTGTTTGGAAAATATCTAAGAAACTGTGATAAAAGCATGATAAAAGGATCTCTCATTATTAAAGGAGCTGATGAACTTAGGGTTTTGTAAAACCATAAAATACACAAATGGGATCGTTTGGTTTGAAGTATCTGTACAAAACTATGTTCATCAATAGAAGTATTGTTTTAAAGTTGCAGACTCTAATACCTTATACTACTATGGAAATATCATGTATGATTAAGGGTTCAAAGTATGACTTGAATTGTACTCTTGTAACATGTTGCTGAATTCATTGCTTGATTCTAGTTGTTTATAATGAAAATTAGTATATGTCAGAGTTTTTAAGAAATGATCAATTTTATTTGATTCAAATTTCTCCAGAAATAGAGGGAGTTGAGAAGAAGAGTCATGATAATGTGCTATGAAATATTATTGAATATTTGGTAATCCTAAGGTTTGTAAAACATAAGTAAGTCTTAAAGGATATGATTAAGATCCCTTAGGGTTTGTAAACAAAACCCTATAGCTAGTCCTAGATCAATGATTTCGCTAAAATAAGAAACCATAGCTCATGAAAGGAAACCAAATTGATGCTGAAAAGGATGAAGAGGTTTGTAAATGGATGATTTAGAAAGATGCCAAGGACTAAAAGGGAGCTGAAAAATTCCCCTCAATCCTCAAAAGATAAGTATCTTATATCTCTATTCATTGATTATCATTGTTTTGGTTTTACTATTAGATAACCTATTATCTTTGTTTCTCTTTTCTTGGTCATAATAATTCTTCAGTGACCACCTATTGAGGATTGCAGGTACATATCAAAGACCTACCAAGGCTTTGGAAGTGGATGGAAGAATGTAGCAAATTTTATGGGAAAAGGATTCTCCTAGGAAGAGGGAGAGAGAGCTATGAGAAAAAATTTTCTCTAGACCAAAGAAGGATATGTATGGACCTCAAGCATCAAAATTATTAGAGTGATGGATATCTAATGATTCCTCATTGATCTTATTATATGACTTGTTTCTGACATGAGAAAAAGGGACTCATGTGAAAAATGGAGCAACAATGGTAGGAGGATTTTCTTCCATGATAAAGGGAGCCATCAAGCCCTACCTCAATGTAAAAGAGACTTGAAATATGAGTTCAACATTAAGGATATTTGTTGGATATTTTACTTCTTAAAACTATAAGTATGGTAAAAGTTGTAGGGAGCAACAATGATTTCCACACCGTGATATGTTTTAATGTTAGAGGAAGCACCTAGACAGAGTGAATAGAAAGTAGCTATGACATAACATGTGTTGAAGAGCCTGCATGGTATAATTAGATGTGAATTAAGAAGTAAAAATACAGGGATATACAATTTTAGATTTGGTAGAGAGTGCTGAAAATAGGAAGAGCACATCAGGATGATGGTTTAGTTTGGATTTTGCTTAGGTATGAAGCATACATTCTTCACACTCAGGAATGTAGATACTGAGTCTATTGCATCTATTTTGGTGAGTTTTGAAGCAATGTGGCTTCAGTGACTACTCGCGGGATTTTTTGATTAAGTGCAGAAGATGATCATGATGAAAGGTCAAAGAACACTGAGATGAAGTATCGAGACATGGTACAGAAGGGAGCAATGAGGCTCCAATACATTTCTATAGTCGAGCATGTTATTGACATTCTCACAAAGATTTTGTTTAAGGGAGAATCTTGTATACTTTAGGGACAAGCTTGATAAGTTCTTACACTTTAGGGACAAGCTTGAGAAGTTGGTACATTTTAGGGACAATATTGAGAAGTGTGTACACTTAAGGGATAATATTGATAAGTTTGCATACTTCAGGGACAAATTGGAGTAGTTGGGAATGTTTTCCACTGTTAGAGGGAGCGTTGATGTTGTAGCATCAAGGGAAGACATTCTCCCTAGGTCAGGGTATTAATAAGTCAAAGATATTGACTAGGGTACATGTAATGTGGCTAGGGAGAATGACATAGAGAGCATCTAGGCCCATATTGCTCCTCAAGTTGGCGAGTGAGTGCCTTTGCAATTGAGAAGGAGAGTTACCATTCAATTAGAATGTAGGAATAGTAAGAGCCTAGAGTTTCACCATAGGTCATAGTTTTTGACTAGGTTCCAAGTGATGACTTGGATAATTAGTGAATTTCTCCAAGTGATGACTTGTTGAGCTTGATGTTGATGCAATATTCTTTCCACAGGTAGTGGATAGATACACCAACTTATCTATCTATTTCAACCTTTTCCTAGATAAATTTTTCAACAAGAGAACATATGGATAGTCATTATGAATACCTCTCTAGCTAAGAGGGAGTGTTTATTTTTGTAGATATGGTCAGTCTTCATAATTGTGGAATGATAAATAAAATTATGGATTCCAAGTCAGCTCTAAAAGAAAAAAAGAATGAATTTCCAAATTGTGAATTTTTCCTTCCAAATGTAAAGGTCATATCCTCCACAAATTCAGGTTGGCTCAACCCAAAAGGCACATCTATTTGGCCTCATCCATTCATTATAAATAAGTCGTTCATCCTCTCCTTTTGAGCAAGATTTTCGGATCACATAAGACATATTTTGAGGAATAATTTCAAGCCAATATGAGGCAAAGTAAGAGAATGAATCTGAGGAAATTTTTGAGGCATGAAAGGAGGATGAATTCTTTGAGGCAGGAGGCTGAAATTTTAGGAGGCCAAAATTTCACAAGAGAGAAATATTAGGAGGCTGAAATTTCAAGAGGGTGAATTTTATTTTTGTTTGATAACTAGTCAGTTTTATTTGATTTGAATGGAAAATTCGAATTGTATCTATTTTTGAATAGAAAATTTTCTATAAGAATAGGTGTTTGGGTTTTCCCTTGGTTTGGGGTTTTCCCAGGGTGAATTTGCATTTCTTATATTTGGTTGTCTCTTCATTTTTTCACTGTCTTTAATGTTTTACAGTTTATGGTTTTTCTTGTATGATTACTTAATGATGAATGTGGTATAATATGAATTGGTTAAGGATCATCAGAATTAATTATCAGTTAAGGGAATCACTAAATATCAACAATAAAAACTATCATACATGGTGTTGGGCCAATAAATTGTCAATATTATTACCATTTCTTAACATATATTTCATCCATTCCTACCATTATTTTATCACATTATTTATCATAATTTATAATTTAATCCCATTTCATAATTATTTATGCTCTTATGGATAAGTAATATTTATTTTTAATAAATTGAATATTATTATGAATTATCTTGTAAATGATGGTTTATTAATGATTTTTTTATAACGCACAATTTTAGCCTCCAAGATCTCTTTCAGATTGAAAATTTGATCTTCAGTTCATAATTAAATATTCCAACTCAGAAATTCATTGGGATAACAAGTGACAATTTTGCATTGGAAATTTTGGGAAAACAAAGAAGAGTATTGAAAATATGAGCCACGGGTTTTGTGTAGAACGAACCAAATTAGTCTTTCAATGAGAATTTTTCCAAAATTCGGTCTTCGTTGGGAGAAACACAAGGTTATTCGAAGGACATATTCGCAAATTTTCTATTGTGGCCATTTTCCAAATTTCCTCAATTGCAATAATCAGATTTGACTTGTTACAGCTGAATCATGGTGGAAAGATCTCTTAAATTCTGTAATCAACCTGAATTGTATGGGAAATAATTTTGTAATCAGTTGGTTGAAAATTTCCATTTTGTAGCTTGTATATTTAAAAGAAACAAATCAGAGAGAGGGGGACATATCATTAATAGGACTCTGTAACTTTCAATCATCATAATACATAAATACTGTGTTGCTGTTACATGTGTTGTCTAGTTTAATTTCCATTTAGTTTCTATATCTTGCTGCGCGCTGCTAGGGAGGAAGGGCCCTCCTCTTTAGTAAGGGATGCAATGGTTAAAGCAATTATACTATATTTCTCATTTGTTTTGTGTATTGGTGGAGTACTGTTGTTGCTGTTCTAGTTGTAAGTAGATCTGCTTCAGTTTCAATATTACTATGTTGTTACACAGGTGATTAGAAATACTAGCTGGTGTAATTTTTGTGTGGCGTGCTAGGTACCATTTAATTGAGGCATGATTACATTCCTGTAGATTTTTTTATTCTTGCATGAGTGATTTATTTAAGCAATTGTTTCAGTAACGATTTCTCTTCATCTTGATTTTGGCTCTGGTTTGATCTATCTGCACATACAATGCAACTATCAGTGAAATAAAAGATGTCTTTGGATTGATAATTTATGTGTACCGTCTTAGTATTTTAACACTGATTAATAAAGCCCAAAGTTTTGGTGTCATTTCCGGGGATGGAAGTAACAATACAATCAGCCAGAATTTTTGTTTGATGGTAGGGTGTTCCTAGTCAGTAGTTGCTGGGCAGTAAGATGAGAGGTAAGAACCTACACATCACTCTAACATACCTGAGTGGGCTCATCATTGCTACATTGGGGCACTTAGAAGTGTGATTTTTTGGTTTTTTTAGCGCGCCTTTAGCTATACAATTGCTAGGTGGTAAGAAGAGAGGTAAGAACCTGCATGTTGAGATTCAACAAGATGATGAACTTAGTGAAAAGTAAGCACCATCACTAAGTGGGGGCCACAGAATATTTTAGGTGTATGTCTATTTTTAGACATGGTGAGAATATTCTATAAGTTGCAGGATGCTATTTGTATATGGTTGATCAAATGTGAAAAATAGATGAAATTCTATTTTTAGAATATTGGGCGAAGTCTATTTATAGATCGTCGATCTAAAAATAGATGCATGTCGATTATTATTAGCTCTGAATAATAATCCGACAATAAGCATCAACTTATTCTCTTGGAGCACTTTATTTTAGTGAACAGATTTGGAAAATAAGTGGGCTGAAGGAATTACGCAATTCCTAGGGTTTATTGGTGGCTCATGCATGAAGGAATCAGTTAGAACTGAAGTGGAAAAGTTATGACAGAGTTGGAAGAGTAGTTTATGGAGTTGTTATTTAGTTTAACTCAGTTAAGTGAGTTAAACTAAGTTGAGCTATTTGTATTTATTCTAACTAAAAGATACACTAGTGAGAGTTAAGTGAATTAATTATTTAATTAATTCACAACTAATAACTCACTAAAAACTGAACAGAAACAACAGTTAACTACAGTGCATGTCAGTTCCAATCGAGACCCAATGGAGAGATAGGTGAAAGGGTGAGATGGACTATCCGTTGTGAATATAGTGATGCATTCAATGCATCTGACACACATTGGAGTTGCCAATGAGGATTGCGTAGTCAAGGCAAGGAAAATTTGAATTCATTCAGGGGTCTTCTTTAGTAGGGATTGCGCAGTGGAGGCAGGCTGTCACGAGGCAAGAAATTGATGCATATATATGCAAATTTATGCATGACAGTGTGTAATGAATCTACATTGTACTAAGAGCTTGATGTACGAAGCTTTGTATGAGATTATTACACGATTCCATTGATATACATAATATATGATAGTTGGGGTTTTTAGCTCTAAGCTTTCCTGTTAAACAACTGTGTTATGTGCGATTGAATTTATTCACATGTGTTTGCAATTGAGTTTTAAATTTTCGCAAGTTTAACAGTGGAAGGATTCTGTATTTAGAAAGAAGATAAATATTGTTATATCAAGAGAATTTGGTACTACATCAGTATTAATAAATTTATACATGGTATTAGAGTAGTATTGATTACTGGAGATTGCAATTGTGAATAATTGCTGAGTTTTGTGCTGGTGGACAATTCGAATTTGCTGCAGAAATTTCTTGGTGCGACACATGAGTATTCATTGAAATGTATTTCAATGGGTTGTGATTGGAGTATGCCCTTGAGGGTAGCTCAAATTACATAGCATATAAGGGTAGGATGGAGGCGGTGCTTGAAGATAATGGGCTGAAGGAGTTCATCGATAGCGATGTTCCTAAGCCTGCTTCTAGCGATGCTACAGGACTTAACACATGGAAAAAGAAGGTAGCAAAGACAAGAAGAATTCTGTTGGAAGGTGTGAAGGACCATATTGTGTCAAGCCTTCATGGGAAAGCCACTCCATTTTCAATGTGGAAGGCTTTGATAGATCTTTTCCAAAGAAACAACGACTAGAGGAAGTTGGCGCTAAAATATAACCTCAGAAAATAAAAATGGAGAAGGGTGACAATATTCCAAAATATCTCACGAAGTTTGTTTACTGTAGGGATGAAATGGGAAGTGTGGGGATTAAATTTGATGCTTATGACTTGGTGAGATTAGCTCTCCTTGGGCTTCCAAAGAGTTGGCATAGCTACGAAGACTCTGTCAATGGACGAGAGAAACTGCCGGGTTGGGAGCGACTTTGGTTTGATCTTGTGCAGGAGGAGATAAGGCGAAGTACCAGGGATGGATCTTCATCAAAGAATGATGATGAATAGAATTGAGATTTGGCTGCCAAAGAAAGGAAAGGAAAGGGGAATAAATCCAATCCAAAATTCGAGGTTAAAGGCAAGAAGATGGATTTGTCCAAAGTGAAGTGTTTTCATTGTCACGAACATGGGAATATCACCACTAACTACCCACAGAAAAAGAAGAATAAGAAGGCTGCTAGAGCTGAAGCTGGAGAGGCCTTAGCCTCACAATTTTAACTTTATTTCTCTTTTACCACATGCTTAGTTCGGCGCTCAATGGGATCGGTGTGGTATCTTGATAGTGGTGCGTCTTTCCATATGACGGGAGACAAGGAGTTGTTTAGTGACTTGGAGGAGAAGGATCTCCAAATTCACATAGAGATGGGTGACGATGGAAGATACAATGAGATTGACACTGGAATCATTCCCTTTGAGAGGGAGTTAGGTCAACAATTTATGTTGAAAGTGTTGGTGTCCCGTGTTTTGATAGTTTGGCAAATCAAAAGACAAGGCAACATCAGAACCAATCTTTAGAGTTACAGGATCTAGTCCTCCTGTTCTCAGAGAGGGATCTCTCAAATGTTTGTTTTGCAAAGGTTTATTGTGTGCTTTTAGTATTGGTTTTAGACTAGTTATTGAGTGCAGGTGTTTGTTTGTTTGTTTGGTTGAATTGATACAGCAGAATATGAAAGGTCTAAGAAAGATATGTAGAGAGGAGAAACATCTGATTCATTGGGAAATGGAGTCAAGAAGAGGTCATGACACACTCATTAATGGATATGGGATATCAGAGGGAAAATCTAACTTGGCTGCAAGATCCTTTGGTTTTGGAATGAGATGGAAATCAATGATTTGGAAAGAGAAAATTTAATCCTCAACGAAGGGAATTTGAAAACACAATTTGAACAATAAAGAGATATTTGATAGACATGGCTAACCATGAATTCTACAAATCACACTTTAAGCAAATAATGACTTCAAAACAACTTTTAAAATGAAATCTAAGATTCGGGGAACACCCTATTTCCTCAAAGATTTTATTTAAATAAGCAGAAAAACATAAAGCGATCTTGATAATTGTAGTCATAGAAAGAGGGAACACCTAAATACATCTATGATCACAACTATGACCTTTGAGGCAAATTCATTCAAGCAAGAATAAGAGAGCGAGATCGAACATACCTCCCTTGGTTCCTTTGGAAACAAAAAGGGACTTCAAAGGAGACTTTAATAACAACCTTTAAAAATGGTAGCAGACAAGCGGGAGAACCATAAATCATCTTTAAAACCAACTATTTCAGACTATGAAACAAGCAAGCATGAACTAAACGAGAGAGATTAAAAGGGTCATCTGATTCGAGCGAAGAAAAAAATAAAACGATGAAGGATGAACGAGGTCTAAGGTGCTTCGGGGAGTCATTTCTTAGCCTAATACTTTATCGTCTGTATTAGAAATTATGGAGACGGGAGAAACGAGGAGAAAACATTAAACAGTTCAGAATACTTCACCAACAGCCAAGCTCATGGATCCAATGATAGAGCCTTCTCAAGAACAAGCATGCAACGACATCGTTAAGGCTTCCAAGACTTCAATTTCTTCTTCAACTTCAATAGACTATGTATTTATTTCAGAGATTTTTAGTATTACAGCTAGTAATCAAACAACCAACCAACAATTTCTCATCTTCTATAGAAGTATTTATAGAAGAATGAGGAGGTGAGATCTGATAAAAGATCTCCCAAAATAGTTAATACAGATCAATGACTTCTCGGCCTTTAAGGAGTTCGATGGAGAAGTTTACATGTGTTTTTCTGTATTAATGTTATACATTTAAGATTTAAGCTCGGTGGGAGCTTTTGTTGACTTTTGAGGCTCTACGTTACGTTATAGTAACTCTGCAGATATTTTTACATTAAATTCATTTGGAAGAATTAATTGTTTGGCTGCGTCGAGACAAATATCTTATTTTGATCAATAACTTCGGCCTCTGTTTGAAACACTTTGAGGCACAGGTGGCTTTGTGGTAGCTGAGAGGAATCAATTGGCTTCTGAGGTGGCGGTGGAGGCCTTCTGTCTGATAAACACTTATGATTCACCTTTAAATGTGTTTTAATTTAGAGGATTAGGCTTTTGATAATCATTCTTAGCTGTAATCCCCCAAATTTGTCTTCAATCTTCTATTCTGCTGCATTTCGTCTTCAACCCTGATACTCTTTTGTTTTTATTTAACTGCCTGTGTCTTGTTGATGTGCAGTGCTGCGCAGGGCTTACAAGGCATCAATTCCCATGAAGCATCGACGAGATGTGGAGTTTGAACCCTGCAAATGGTTTCTTTTTATGAATCAAAGGCACGGGAATTGTCATTCTCGGCCTTTGGCCTTTCTCTAACACAATGGATAAACCATTTAAACACCTGAAAAATACAAAACTAATTATGAAATCCTGCGTTATTTGGGTTTTAATGCTTCAGAAGGTGTGGGGAGGAGCGTGGTCGTTGGATGGAAAAATCCAACGGTTGGGATCTGTTTGCAGAGTTTAAAGGAGAGCTGAGGGAGAAAATAAGTTGAAACCGTGGATCGCGCAGAGATCGACGGTCGGGATTGGTCATGACTACATAAAGCGAATGAGTCACTTTGCTTGGAAAATGGAAGAAATACGAATAAATATGGTTAAAACCTTTATTTTGGAGGAAAAGTATTGAAAATAGCCTTCGGGAGTTCGGGATAATCGTGGGCCGTCGGATGAGATCGACCCACACGATTTAACGGTGGAGATCACGCGTTAAAACCCTTGGTAGAGGTGGAGGGCGATAAAAACATGAGGGAAAAATCTAGGATCGTCCGATCTGGACACGTGGACGGTCCAGATCCGATCGAAGGATCGCAATCGGTGGGGTAAAAAAAAAAAGTTAAAAACGCACCCGATGAAAAAGATCCGATGCGATTAGATGCAGATCGTCGATCTGTAGATCAGATCGACGGTGGGCAATGTGTCGGGAGATCGCAATCGACGCTTTTAAATAAAACTTTTTAAACGCGCCAATAGAAAAACTCCGATGCGATGATTTTGAGGTCGTCAATCTCCAGATCAGATCAATGGCGGAGGATGGATCGGGGACCACCGATCGGAGGTGGAATGAAACGAATGCACTCAACAAAAATTGCGATGCGATGTAGTGTGGGCTGTGGATCGGTCCAATGATCAACGGCGGAGATTTTCTTATATCACGTATTGGCGGAAACCCTTAATACTTTCATGAAAACCCAAATTTTTAATAAAACATAGGTTTATCGGGGCGGAATGTATATATATGAGATGGTTGACGCCCGACTGCAGGGCCCTTGGTCTTTATGAAACGTAACATGCCCGGGGCGTATATATATTAAAGGGCCAATCACAATCGGAAGGTCGGGCCCGGTATTTCAATCTACCCTTTGGAGTTTTGCGATGCGATTAGCGCCTTGGGACTTAAACTCTTGGTACCGGGTGTAGGCTATATGGAATGAAAAGTAGAGGGGGATAAAATACGCAGGGCTAATTGCATCAGAGCTTTGATTTAATCAAAAAGAATTGTGTGCTTGGTCTTTGCGATGCGATAAGTGCTGAAAAGGACTTAGAGCTTGGTCTTAGCACCATGGGCATACGGTGGGGGAATGGTTTAAGACTTAGCCCAAGGGGGCTTAAGTCTGCAATAATAAAAAGTATTTTTCGAGAAATTTTTCAAGTTTTTCAATGGATTTGAGGGTTTCGGTAGAGTTTAAAAAGGAGTTTTAAACTCTATAAAGAGGATTCTATGAAGGGAAAATGGGAAATAAATGGAAAATAGAAGAATTCCATGGGAATGAAAGGGGTAAAAATGAAGGTTACTTTGAAGTGAAAAAAGGGAAAAGGGTGTTTTGCAGCAGTCTTTCCTCTATGGAATTAGCAGAATTTTTGAGTTCTTAAAATGGAAACAATAGTAAAGATTTAGACAAAGGGCATGAGGCCTTCAAGAGTCTTTAAGAGATAACATTTTTTAGCAATAAGACTTGTTTCTTGAAGGCTCTAAAAAATGATTTAGCCAGCATTTGATATGACAAATTTTATAGCTGACTAACAGTGGCGCCACAGGGGGATGATGCCTTCTTGAAGGTATCAAGAATTTCAGACTTGCATTCTCTGGGGGCTGATCAGTGCCTTATCCATTGGGCTGCTTTGTTCATTTTGAATGGTATTCTTTTGCTCTGAAAGTATTAGCAGCCATGAAAAAATAAATGGACTTTCATCAATACCAGCTTCTACCTACCCAATCCTACTGATCTAACATTTTTTCTTCTTTTAGAGTGCACTTGGATTGGAAAACTCTATTACAACATTTAATTCTTTTGAAAGAAAGAAAATATTCTATTTATACTCCTTATTTCTCCATGAACTCAGATTAAACAGTTGAGTTCATATGTTTCTCTACCTAATCTACTAATCTGTTAGGTTTAAACAGTCTAGCATATTTTTATTCTCTAATTTCTGAAACAGAAATTTAAAAACAATCAAGTCAAGATTAAGCTGTTTGACTTGCCGTGATCTATGGTGTAAAAACAAGCTGCACATAGACATTTATTTTGCAGAAAATTTAAAACAAAATGGAAGGCTTTAAGATCTGAAAGTTCAAAGCACTTTTCTCATCTTTTTTCAACTCTGTTTTTACTTTTAATTGAGCTGTTCTTCTTTACCATCTGGTTCAGATTTTAAGCTGATTAGAACCAGCTTATCTTTTCTTTTGACTGATGAAAATAAAATTTTTTGAGTCATCTCTTTTTGGAAACATTAGGTTCAGATTTTGAGCATGTTTGAACCTTTAATTTCTAGCCTAATCTACCTACTCATAAGCCAAGATTAAATAGTTTGGAAAATCGAATTCACTATCCTATCAAAAATAAATTTAAAACTAATTAGTCAAGAGGCTGTTTGACTAACTAGAAGTGTGTTTTTCAGGAGTGGCATTTGAGCTTGCACACTTTCAGATTTTGCTTCTCTTTTTTGGTATGGGGCTGTACCTTTATTGTTTTTACAATCTGCCCTCTTTTCTTTCTTTTACTATTTTTGTATTTTTTATTTTTCTAACTTTGAATGCAACGTTTAGATTATGATATTTACAATGAAAAACAAAAATTCTTTGAAACTCATGATTCATGGCAGAAGTAATGCTTTAGCATCCTGCCATTGATAGGACCTCCATATAGATCTTCTCCATTCAATTCTTTCAAGAAAAATGCATTGTGACCTCTCTCAACATGAACAATATAGGGACCTTTCCACAAGTTCTCAAAATTTCCATGTTTTCCCTTCTCTTCTCTCCTTGAATCCCATTTAAGAACAACATTTCCAACTTGGAAATTGTTTGCCTTAGTCCTCTTATCAAATAGTTTCTTTAAATTTTATTGGACTAACTGCATTCTTTCATAGACTTCTTCTCTGGTCTGCTATAAATGGATGGTTTGATTGATTCTCCTTTACATATCATTCTCTTCAACCTGTACTTCTTGAAGGAGTTTCATGACTGGAACTCCCAATGAAGTGGGAAAAACTGCATCCATGCCATAGACTAGCTGATAGGGGGACATATTTATTGACTTCTTTGTAGTTAACCTATCAGCCCATAAGGCATGAACCAGCCTACTGTGCCATGATTTTTGATTTTGTTCCAATAGTTTTTTGATGATATTGATGGGGCTCTTATTGGAAGATTCAGCTAATCCATTTCCTTGGGGATAGTAAGCAGTGGAATGGCCCAAGGTTATGTGATATTTATAACAAAAATCAACCATCTTCTTGGATTTAAAAGCAGCAGCTTTATCTATTATTATTTTTCTAGGACAACAAAATCTGGATAGGATATTTGTTTCAAGGAATATGATAATGACAGAGTCATTAGCATTCCTGGAGGGTATAGCTTCTATCCAATTGGTAAAGAATTTAGTGGCTGTGAGGATCCACTTATGTTGAGCTGAGGAGGATGGGTGAATTTCCCCAATGAAGTCTAAACCCCATTGCTGAAAAGGTGCCTCAACTCTGATAGGATGTAAGGGTAAGGGAAGAAGTTTTATTTTTCCATCAAAAATTTGACACTTATGGCAAGACATGACCAACTTTTGAGTATTTGGGAAAAGAGTAGGCTAATAGTAACCAGATCTAAGAATTTTGTTTGCTGTGGCCTTCCAGTAGAGGTGTCCTCCACATTCTCTGTCATGCAAGTCATGCATGATTTTCCCTGCATCATCTTCAAGTAAACATTTAAGCAAAATTCCAACAACATTTTTCCAATATAATACCCCATCTAAGATGCAAAAACTCAAAGCTTTTTGTTTCAAAAATCTAGCTTTAGTCTTGGACAAAGAAGGAGGGGCATTCAAATATAAAAGCACATAAATAATTTCAGCATACCAAGGAGAATTCAGAAATGTTCCTTCAATGAAAGGAGTAGTAGATTCTTCTATTTCTCCCAACACATCTACCATATTCATGTCTAGTGCCTGGAAGTTAGACTCAGCCATAAGTTTTGCTAATCCTTGCCCTTTAACTAGTTTGGTGGGCCTGATTTATAAGTCATACTCAAGAATAGTTGCAATCCATTTGCCCCTTTTACCATCAGGGTCTTGAATTAGAATGTCCTTGACAACAGTGTGTGGAACAAAAGCAATTATGTGAGAGTGTAAAATTTAGACTCTAGAGTCCTTTAAAGCTTTCACTAATGCTAAGGCTTGCTTCTGCATGATATTATATTTGAGAGGAGCATCTCTTAAGGCCCTACTAAAGAAGGATATTGGTTTTTCTTGTCCCAAGTCATTCTTTTGAAGTAACACTGCAGCTATTTTATGTTCAGATGCAAAAGAAAAGATATAAAAGTCTTTGGTGAAATCTGGACTAATCAGGACTGGTGTTCGAGTAAGAGCTTGTTTAACCAGCTCGAATGATTATTTAGTTGGTAAAGTCAATTTTACACCTAAATCTTTCTTAATAATGTTTGTAATTTATTTTAATAGCTCAGCAAGATTGGGGATAAACCTCGTCAGAAAATTATTCTTTCCAATGAAGGATTGTAACTCTTTGAGGCTTCTTGGATGGTTGATCTGCAGTATGCTGTCTATCCTTGTAGGGTCTATTTTGATTCCCTCTTCTAAAATTATATGGCCAAGAAATTTACCTTCTTGGAGACCAAAGAGTGTCTTATTTGGATTCAATGATAAGCCAAATTTCCTACATTTCTCAAAAAAATTTCTCAAGTGAATCAAATGTTCTTCATCAGTTTTTTAGAAAACGGTTGTCATTAAGGTAAATGATTATCAAATAGCCAATATCTTCAGAAAAGGATATGTCCATGGCCCTTTGGAAGGTGGCCCCTGCATTCATTAATCCGAAAGGCATTTTGACATACATAAAGGTGCCCCAAGGTGTGGTAAAAGCAGTTTTGATTTGATCACTTGGGAGCACTAACACCTAGTTGTAACTTGAGAACCCATCTAAGAGGGATATCCTTTTTGACCCAAATATCCTTTGAAGTATATGGTCCATCTTGGGTAAGGGGTATTTTTCTTTTAAAGAGGCTCTATTTAAATTTCTGAAGACAATACAGAGCCTGATTTCCCCTGTTTTCTTTCTGACAGAAACTAAGTTTGATACCCATTTTGAATATCTAATGGGTACTATGATCCCAGCATCATGCATTTTTTCAATTTCTACCTTAACTAAAGGTAGTAAGAGAGGGTTTATTCTCCTTAGCTTTTTCTTGAAAGGCTTTTGATTTTCTTTAAGATGGATTTTGTGCTGAATGATGCTGGTATCATATGATTTCAAGTCTTTGTATCCCCAAGCAAAAACATCTCTAAACTCTTTGAACAACTCTATATATCGCAATTTTATGTGAGCTGGGAGAGTGTTCGACAGTTTAATCATCTTGGGTTTTGCTAGACTGCCCATGTTATGCTCTTCTACATTTGTTTCCATAGGCTCTATTCTCGGTTCTTTGGCTACATCGTTAAAATCGAAGAGGTGTTCTAAAGGTGTGAGACCTCTTGGAATTTTATCATTCTTGCATTGTAAAACTTCCAAGTCTTCTTGGTCTGTGTTGTTGATCATCTCTGCTTCAAAAGGATTCTCATACTAATTTATATCAGCAGAATATGTCATTTCAACTCTTGGGATTTGTTCAATATACAAACAATTTTATTTATGGCTGGTTTCTGATATTGGTATGTTGAAATCGTTTTCTGATTTTAAGAAATCATCTATGTGTTTGTCAGAATCAAACACTTTCCAGTGGTCTTCGTTATCAGGCATTGCAGGCCTGTGTTTTACCTTTACGCTAAGCTGTTCATTTATCTCAGGTACTTGGAAATTACTGGCATTGAAAGCTAATTCATTTGCTAGATAATTTAGTGCTCTAGGAATGAAAATAAGTTCATACTTTTCAAAAGTTTTCAATAAATCAAGGGCATCATTCTAATATTCCCTAAGCCTTGGATTTCTA
The DNA here is from genome assembly GCA_034641835.2 of Pinus albicaulis. NCBI lineage: Eukaryota > Viridiplantae > Streptophyta > Pinopsida > Pinales > Pinaceae > Pinus > Pinus albicaulis. Next base: position 15,897,431 of record CM076573.1, read on the forward strand.
GCTGAATATTCTCCTTTGTTTTGTCTTATGATAAGTTTAGAATCTCCTAAGATCGATATCCTTTGGGCTTCTAACTGTTTAAGCAATTGTAAGCCTAGTAGAAGCGCTTCATACTCAGTGATATTGTTAGTGCATTGGAAATCTAATTTATATGAAAAACACTGATTTGTATTTTGAGTCCACACACCTGCTCCTGCACTTGTTTTATTACAAGATCCATCAAAGTTTATTGTCCAAAGTATGTCATCCTTATTTTCATTCTCTCGTTGCTGCTTATTTTTAATGTTTTGAATATGATTTGAGGGAAGTTATGATTGTTTTGATACGCTGATGGGGTCTACATTTTCCTTATCTTGTTGAGTGATTTCATCTTCGTTGTACAAAATAAAGGAATCTAAACTTGATTGAATAGAATAGATTGGAGAGTTGTTTGGTTTATCTATGTTGCTCACCATGTACTTCATGTGAGATTCCCTGTATAGTCTTCTGTTTTGGTTAAAAACAGGGATGGTGGCATAAGACATGTCCATTTGAAGGCTTCCCTGAAGTTTGGCTCCCCATGATCTTGATAAGAGCATGCCATACTTAGGGGGAATGTCAGCTACAACTATGTCCATTACTAGACTCTTAGCAGGAATTTGAGCTAAGTTAACACATAATTTTTGATTAAACCCAAACATTTGACTCTGCTTGAGTCAAAGGAATACAAATCTTTGTATGGTTTAGTAATTTCTAAGCCTAATATTTCCATTACTACCTTGGGCATTAGATTGTGCGAAGCTCCAGAATCTAACATGGCATTATGTAAAATTTTCTTGTGTATGTTCAAGCTAACATAGAAGGGAGGGAAAACCCCTTCTTGGTATTTTCCTTCAACTTCTGGGCCAAACAACAACTCAGGCTTGTCATTTCTCAAGTTTAAGGTGTCAGTATCACTTCCTAAATTCAAAGATTTTAAAACTTGGTTTTTGTAAACTTCTTGGGTTACTAGTTCAGCTAGGGGGACGGTAATTTTTATCTTTGCAATCTCTCCCTCAAGGCTGAAAGGAACCATTGACTTGTTAATATTTACATCTATCTTTTCAATTAAATTATTTTCAACAATTTTGATTTGCTGAACCTTGTTTGGACTGGTAATTGGGACAGTTTTATTAAGACCACTAGCTGACGTGCTAGGGGTACTCTGTTCAACATTTGGCTGGCCACTTTCGTCTTTGTTCAAGTCCGGTTTCTTGGCCAAAATGTTGGTTTTCTCTATTGTCTTTTTGGGCTGAGTTTCTGTGTTTTTCTTGACAGCAGTATTAGTGTTCTTATCCTTTGAATTATCTATGTTCCCTTTGCTCCTAAGATCGTATTGTTTATGCACCTCCATGATTGCATTTTCAAACCCCAATCTATAGTCATTAGAATATTCATAGGTGTTTTTATTTTGATCATAAGAGAAAAAAACCTTGTTCTTCTTCAGTGAGGAAAACATCATCCCCACTGTCTGATCCAATCAAGTTTACATGAGCTTCTTCCAACCTTTCCATCTCCCTATCTTCCCAATATTGATCCACATAGTTCTGTTGGAAGAGAGGTCTAATCTGTTGGTCACTTTCCTTTTTCTTATCTTGATTGTTTTCTCTTCTATAATTCTGATTTCTATTTCTTTTTTGGTTATTTTGAGGTTCTCTTGGTGGCACTCTCTCACTTAGATTTATCTTTTCAAGCATCCTCTCCATCACCTTCACTAGGTTGTCGATTTTTGTGTCAGAAGTTGAGGTTGAGGGTAGTAGGTCATCTTTGTAAGTTACCCTCTTCTCTAATCTCAACCTATTTCTTTTCTCAATTATGTTTGCTTCTAGGCTCACATCTCCTTTCTGCATGTCTTCTAAGGTTAAGTAATCTCTCTCCCTTAACTGATAAGTCATTTCAGCATCAAGGCCTTCGGGATACCTTACCAAGGCCATGCCTTGAGGAGGTTTCATGTGAGGTGGAAGAGCATTGTAAACGCTATTGAACCTAGTGGTGTAATCATGAACACTCTCCCCTTGATTTCTCTTGAGGCTGCTATACTCTGCTAGTATTTGGAGATGGTTCTTTTTGAGTTCCCATTTGTTGATGAATGTTTGATGCAAAGCAGGGAGATCATTTATGCTGCTAGGAGGTAGGTTCTTAAACCATTTCTTTACATCTCCTCTTAAAATTTGGGTGAAGATCCTCATATTCACAGTTTCTTCTTTTATCTCCATGTAATCGAATGCATCTTCCATCCTATCTACATGATGTTGAGTTGTTGTAGACTCTTTTCCAGTGTAATGAGGGATTTTGGATTGGTAATCATTTGGTAAGGGAAGCATAGGTTTTTGTAACACTAATGGGGCATACCATGTTGCCATGGCTGGAAAGAAAGGTGGATTTACAAGGGGTGGGCTTGTGAAAGGAAAAGTGGGCTGCAATGAAGTGGTTTGGACAGTGGATGTTGGATGGATAGATGTGGATGTACCGGGGATAGATTGTTGAGCTGATCTTGGATGAGAGACACATAAATTGAGAAGGAAATGTAAATTGGGTGGTGTGGTTTATCTACTACCAGGATGTTCACTTTGTTCTGGGGATGAAAGTGAAGACTCAGAGTCTATCTGAATTATATCATCAAGCGACCTAGTTCTAAAAGGATTTCTTAAGTCGACTTGTGATTGGTGTAGAGCTGCAAGATTTTCAAGAACTGAATTAGCTCTCAAGGGTGATCTAAAAAAAGTTGAAAATTTAATCTTAGGAGTCTCCCTAAGTATACTTTCAGGGTTGTCAACTATTTCCAGTGGGTTTGGGTCAGGGAAGGCTCTAGTATGAACCTTTCTAGGAGCCACTATGCTGTGTTTTTCGAACCCAGCTAAAAGAAAAGTTTAACCAAATATGACAATATTTAAGAGGCTAACTGATCTTTTTAAAAGAAGAAAAATTTAATCCTAAAGCCTTCTAACTGAGTTTGTATGATGTTACAAAGATTATGGGTCTTCCCAGTGGAGTCTTAATGTCTGTTTAGGATTGTGGAGTCACCAGGTGGAAATTTTTAGCTCTTTTGGAGGTAAAAGGTTTTATGGTCCACCACCAAGTTTATTATGAAGCCAAACTGAAATGTTTTTGGGTTTTTCTGAGTTTCTTGGTCTTATAGGTTATGAGAGTGTCCTAAATCTGACTTAACACTTAGCTAAGGTGTCAAAACATACAGAGTTCACTCTTATGGCTTGGTAACTGATTCCTTCAAGGTTTGATAAGGTTCTATGAGAATCCTAAAGGTTACTTAGTTTGTCACTGATTCAAATAAGTCCTATCATGATTACCGTTATGCTTGGTAGTGCTTGAAGAAGGTTACTTATGTTATACTAGATAGTGAGTGTTTAATTTCAAAGATTTTACTCAGTTGTCCCACCGTGATCGCCATTATGTTTGTGTCCCGTGTTTTGATAGTTTGGAAAATCAAAAGACAAGGCAACATCAGAACCAATCTTTAGAGTTACAGGATCTAGTCCTCCTGATCTCAGAGAGGGATCTCTCAAATGTTTGTTTGCAAAGGTTTATCTTGTGTGCTTAGAGTATTGGTTTTAGACTAGTTATTAAGTGCAGGTGTTTGATTGTTTGTTTGGTTGAATTGATACAACAAAATATGAAAGGTCTAGGAAAGTTAGGTAGAAAGAGGAAGTAGTAGCTTTATTGGGCAATGGAGTCAAAAAGAGGTCATGACACACTCATTAAGGGATATGGGATATCAGAGGGCAAATCTAACTTGGCCGCATGATCCTTTGGTTTTGGAATGAGATGGACATCAATGATTTGGAAAGAGAAATTTAATCCTCAACGAAGGGAATTTGAAAACACAATTTGAACAATAAAGAGCTATTTGATAGATAGGGCTAACCATGAATTCTACAAATCACACTTTAAGCAAATAATGACTTCAAAACAACTTTTAAAATGAAATCTAAGATTCGGGGAACACCCTATTTCCTCAAAGATTTTATTTCAAATGACTTAGAAAACATAAAAGATTCACTGATAATTATGGTCATAGAAGAGGGAACACCTAAATACATCTATGATCACAACTATAACTAACTTTAAGCCAACTGTTCAAGCAAGAACAAGGGGAAAGATCAGAACAAACCTCCTTGGTTCACTGTAAACAAAGGGACTTCAAAGGGAGACTTCAATAACAGCCTTTAAGTGGCAACAGACAAGCAGGGAGAACCATAAATCATGCTGAAACCAACTATTTCGAACTATTGAGGAAATAAAAAAACATGAAGGCTAAAGAGAGAGATTAAAGACTCTAAAATACTTCAGCAGAAGAAAACATAAAACAGTGAAGGATGAACAGGTCTAAGGTGCTTCCAAGAGTCATTTCTTAGCCTAATAGTTTCTATCCTACTGTAGTAAGAAATTATGGAACAGAATGAAAACAGGAGAAAACATTAAACAGTTCAGAATACTTCACCAACAGCCAAGCTCATGGATCCAATAATAGAGCCTTCTCAAGAACAAGCATGCAACGACATCGTTAAGGTTTCCAAGACTTCAATTTCTTTTTCAACTTCAACAGACTATGTATTTATTTCAGAGAGTTTCAGTATTACAACGAGTAATCAAACAACCAACCAACAATTTCTCATCTTCTATAGAAGTATTTATAGAAGAATGAGGAGGTGAGATCTAATAAAAGATCTCCCAAGATAATTAATACAGATCAATGACTTCTCGGCCTTTGAGGGGTTCGATGGAGAAGTTTATAGGTGTTTGTCTGTATTAATGTTCTACATTTAAGATTTAATCTCTGTGGGATCTTTTGTTGACTTTTGAGGCTCTACATTACGTTATAGTAACTCTGCAGATATTTTTACATTAAATTCATTTGGCAGAATTAATTGTTTGGCCGCGTCGAGGAAAATATCTGATTTTGATCAATAACTTCGGCCTCTGTTTGAAACACTTTGAGGCATAGGTGGCTTTGTGGTAGCTGAGAGGAATCAATTGGCCTCTGAGGTGGCGGTGGAGGCCTTCAGTCTAATAAACACTTATTATTCACCTTTAACTGTGTTTTAATTTGGAGGATTAGGCTTTTGATAATAATTCTCAGCCGTAATCCCCCAAATTTGTCTTCAATCTTCTGTTCTGCTGCATTTCGTCTTCGACCTGATACTCTTTTGTTTTTATTTAACTGCCTGTGTCTTGTTGATGTGCAGTGCTGCACAGGGCTTACAAGGCGTCAATGCCCATGAAGCATCGACGAGACGTGGAGTTTGAACCCTGCGAATGGTTTCTTTTTATGAATAAAAGGCATGGGAATCGTCATTCCCAGCCTTCGGCCTTTCTCTAACACAATGGATAAACCATTTAAACACCTACAAAATACAAAACTAATTATGAAATCCTGCATTATTTGGGTTTTACTGCTTCAGAAGGTGTGGGGAGGAGCGTGGCCATTGGATGGCATCGTCCAATGGTTGGGATCTGTTTGCAGAGTTTAAAGAAGAGCAGAGGGAGAAAATAAGTTGAAACCGTGGATCGTGTGCTGAACCCTTAGTTAAACTGAGAGGGGGGGGGGGGTGAATCAGTTTAACACATACGTGGACTTTTAAAACTTTTCCCTTAAAAATTATTTACACCTTCATTTCATGATCAACTTAATATGTGAGCAATCTTAATTTGTGAGCAGCAAGTATCAAGCAGATTTGTTAATGTAACAGCAGTCTTAATATGTGAGCAACAAGTATTAAGCAGATTAGATAAACCACATCAACACATAGACATCATGCACAGGGACACCAGATATAAGTGGAAACCCATAAAGGGAGAAAACCACATCTTATTATTGTTGTGATGCAAAGGCAAGATCCAACTCCCTCTCACCACTGATTTTCTGTAGGCACCGACCTATAGGAGGCTCCTACCTCAATTCTGCAAGATACAACTTGCAAGGAAGCTCCAACTCCCATCAATTTTTTGCAGGCACCAACCTACAGGAGGCTCCAACCTCAGTCAGCTACAACTTGAAGTGGAAGCACCAACTCCCATCTATTTTCTGCAGGCACCAACCTACAGGAGGCTCCTACCTTAGTCAGCTACAACTGACATATATCAAGCTACAACTTGATAGGAAGCTCCAACTTCCTTACTCTTTTAAAAGAAAAACACTTGCTGATTTACCTTGGATATCAACTCTGTTCTGTACCTTCTCTTCTGCTATTCATCAGTCCTCATATTAGCCCTGCATCATCTCTACTCAGCCCCTCCTTATTCTCTGCTCAGCTCCTCCTTCTTCTTGTCTTTTCTCCTCAATTCTTCATACTCTGCATTCTCTATATTCACACTCTCTAACCTCTTGCAACTTTCTTATTTTCTTCAACTCTCTTCAATTCTGCTGCACACTCTCTTCTTCTCTCACTCTATTTTCGTAACCTTCTCCCCTTGGATATTACCCTATTTTATACAAAATAGCTTCATGGCTGTTTGTATTCTACTGGGAATTCGAAATGGATAGCCATGTCTCTTTGCCTTCTGCCTTCTCATCTCTTTTATCCGCTCATTAAGAAAATATAACTGTAGGTACCAATTTAACATTACAGTGGGATATTTTTTCTCTTCCGGAGACTTGCTAATGCATCACAACAATATAAATTAAAATCATTTACATTCAATTACAATGAAAACTCCAGCTCACTCATTCAGCCTCTTGGCTCACTGCACATTTGTATTTTCTTTGACTGTGTCTGTCTTTTTCAGCTCTGCTTGCTCTTCTGTCCTCTGCTGTGGTGTAACTGCTGCATACAAGTAACTGTTCAATTCAACTCTCGGCGTTATACAAATAATAAAACGTTTTAATACTTAGAATTCCCTTACAGGCCCACTCGCTGAACTTGTTCTATCTTCCGATGCAATGCATTACTGTCCACATATTAGAAATGTGCATGTATCGTTTTGTGTATACATATATGTGCCACGGTGCTTTCCTTTCCTCTTAAACTTTGGATTAATTAACTTGGAGCAAACATGTTCTTAGTCTCATCTTTTCGATGGACCCCACATGCCAGCTATACTCCGCTCAATGAACTTTGACCAACACATTCATCAACACTTATAATTAAGTTGAAGTCCTCGGGCCCATAGTATTACTTTTGCGCTACAGCTTTGAATAGGCACGCCTTTCTTCAAACATGCTAAATATTGGTTATAATATAACCCAATGCACACCTTAACCTCCGACCTTGGCTTCTATAAGCTTTATTTAGGACCAATATAATGATAACTCATGGTGTTTCTTTGAACATAACATATCAATATATTATACGTGTTCCAACCCAACGCTATATGGTATCCTTGACCATAGGTTTAAACCCAAACACATCCTTATAACAAATCTATGGCACATTGATCATCAGAGGCATTCATTCAAGTATTTCTTTGGTTATTAACTCTGCAAACACATTCCAATCATAATATATATCAACATAAATTATGTTCTCCGTTAGAATGTTTACGAAACAGTCGGTAAGCCTTAGAATTCATAAACACCCATTAAACTTATAAACCTCGGGCCCACTTGCCGAACTTTTCTTATTCCCGATGCGATGAATCGCTTCTGAATACTTCCGATTGTGATAGTTCCGATGCGATTAATCGCAATTGCAACTCTCAGTAGTATGTTCCGATGTCCTGCTTTTACTTCGATGCGATTGACCACTGTTCATTTAAATGTGCCGATGCAATTAGGCCGGAACTCAAACCTATAAATCACAGTTTATACGCCCATCGGGTCCAGAACTCGATCGCAATCACAATTTGCATTTGCATGTTCCGATATTCTTATGCTCCGATGCGATGTGATGTGATTACTCCGATTGCAATTAATCGCAATCGCAACTTTTAGTTGCATGTTCCGATATTCCTATGCTCCGATAGTCCGATGCGATCACTGTTATGCAGGAACTAAAACACATATCAATCATGGTTTATAAACCCATCGGGTCCAGGCTTCAATCGCAATCGCAACTTTCTGTTCATATGATCCGCTGCTAACCTTTTTCCGATGCGATTGATGAGGGTCCCACCATGTGGTATTTTTCTTTTGATAGAACCTTTGGTTCTTTAGATCTCACGCTATATATATATATATATATATATATATGCTTTGGTCCTTTGTATATAAAGCGTAATATATGTAATGCGCTGCATATATATAAGCTTCCGCTTCAGTTCTAATGTATCTTCCAACTTGGGTTGTGATTCTCAAAATTTTATGTGGGGGGTCCCACACTACATATAATGTTCTTCGTCAATATTATATTAAGTCTTTGGATCAGACTTAAGCCCAACACAAATATATGTAGTAATATAACCTTTTGGGCTCCAGAGTTATTTTAACTCGCCTTCACTGTTGCTTCGTAAGGTTCCGCTCCCTTTTGGCTCAGGGTTCTGTTCAACGCTTCAACGTTTTATTGTAATTAACTCCGCCTACGACTATGCACTGAACCACTCCAATTCAAGACTCTGCTCTTGAATTACTTCTGGTTCACACCATTCATGAAGCTGCCTTTCTGTTTTATTTTATTCTTGGCTCACCTTATCACTCCACCATTCGATCGCCCATCGAGCCCATTCGTCAGTCCTCCATACGATATCTGTAATGATATCTCAAGGAGCTATCCCCAAACCTCACAGCTCTTACGAATTCCTCAATCTCAGATTCTCGCCCTTACATATTGAAGGAAATTCAAACCCACATTATGTTCAACCAATTTGATTTGAAAATTTTCGGTGCTTCCGTGGAACACTGTCCCTTTGGATCAACCTTCCTTTCACACATATTAAGTCTTTACCACAGGGTTTTAGTCTTCAATCAAATTCTATGCCATACAAACTCAATCAATGAATAATTTCTCAATAATTCATCTGCAAACTGTATTGAACCCCTATATTAAGCTCCTTCAGGCCCTTGCAATCTTCACTGCTCTGTCTCTCCAGTTCTGCTATTAAATGGCCCTCTTTTGCTGTCCTCACTACTCTACAGCACCACCTCATCTGCCTCTGCCTTTGTTCCTTCTATGCTGCCTCTGCCTCCTCTCTGCTGCCTCTACTACTTGTCTTATGCTCTCTTTTCTGCCTCTGCTACTTCTTTGAATGATGCTGCTCCTTACTTCTGTTTTTGCTGTCTCTGCTACCTTTCTGCTGCCTCTATAACATGGGCTGCTTATTTTTGTTGCCTTGCTTCTTTAAATGGCTCTGTCTCTGTTGCTCGACCCTCTCTACATCTTGACACCTCTTTTGCTATTTCTCTGCTTCTATGCTGCTCTCTTTGCCTTGTTGCTATTTCAGGTGTTCCTCCTTTGCCATCTCCTTTTCCATCAATGACAACATTTCCAACATCGCGCAGAGATCGATGGTCGGGATTGGTCATGAACACATAAAGCGAATGAGTCACTTTTCTTGGAAAATGGAAGAAATACGAAGAAATATGGTTAAAAAATTTATTTCGGAGGAAAAGTATTGAAAATAGCCTTCGGGAGTTCGGGATAATCGTGGGCCATCGGATGAGATCGGCCCATGAGATTTAACGGTGGAGATCACGCGTTAAACCCTTGGTAGAGGTGGAGGGTGATAAAACCATGAGGGAAAAATCTAGGACCGTTCGATTTGGACATGTGGACGGTCCAGATCCGATCGGAGGATCGCAATCGGCGGGGTAAAAAACAAAATTTAAAAACGCACTCGATGAAAAAGATCCGATGCGATTAGATGCAGACCGTCGATCTGCAGATCAGATCGACGGTGGGCGATGTGTCGGGAGATTGCAATTGGTGGTTTTAAATAAAACTTTTTAAACATGCCAATAGAAAAACTCTGATGCGATGATTTTGAGGCCGTCGAGTTGCAGATCAGATCAACAGTGGAGGATGGATCGGGGACCGCTGATCGAAGGTGGAATGAAATGAATGCACTCAACAAAAATTGCGATGCGATGTAGCGTGGGCCGTGGATTGGTCCAATGATCAACGGCGGAGATTGTCTTATATCACGTACTGGCGGAAACCCTTAATACTTTTATGAAAACCCAAAGTTTTAATAAAACATAGGTTTATCGGGGCGGAATGTATATATATGAGATGGTTGGCGCCCGACTGCGGGGCCCTTGGTCTTTATGAAATGTAACATGCCCGAGGCGTATATATAATAAAGGGCCAATCACTATCGGAAGGTCAGGCTCGGTCTTTCAATCTACCCTTTGGAGTTTTGCGATGCGATTAGCGCCTTGGGACTTAAAATCTTGGTCTCGGGTGCAGGTTATATGGAATGAAAAGCGGAAGGGGATAAAATACGCAGGGCTAATTGCATCGGAGCTTTGATTTAATAAAAAATACTTGTGCGCTTGGTCTTTGTGATGCGATAAGTGCTGAAAAGGACTTAGAGCTTGGTCTTAGCACCATGGGCATACAGTGGGGGAGTGGTTTAAGACTTAGCCCAAGGGGGCTTAAGTCTGCAATAATAAAAAGTATTTTTCAAGAAATTTTTCAAGTTTTTCAATGGATTTGAGGGTTTCAGTAGAGTTTAAAAAGGAGTTTTAAACTCTGTAAAGAGGATTATATGAAGCGAAAATGGGAAATAAATGGAAAATAGAAGAATTCCATGGGAATGAAAGGGGTAAAAATGAAGGTTATTTTGAAGTGAAAAAAGGGAAAAGGGTGTTTTGCAGCAATCTTTCCTTTATGGAATTAGCAGAATTTCTAAGTTTTTAAAATGGAAACAGTAGTAAAGATTTAGACAAAGGGCATGAGGCCTATAAGAGTCTTTACGAGATAAATTTTTTTAGAAATACGAATTGTTTGATCTTGAAGGCTCCAAAAAATGATTTAGCCAGAATTTGATATGACAAATTTTATAGCTGACTAACAAAAAGATGTTATGCATGTTCCAGGTTTGAAGAAGAACTTGGTCTCGGTCGCAATGTTGGAAGACAAAGGTTATGACATTGTTTTTAGCGAGGGAAAAGCTTTCTTGCGACATAAAACAATGTGTCAAACCAAGAGAATAGGGATTCGAGTTAAGAATCTCTACAAGCTGGTGGTAGATGGCTGCGCTGCAATGATGGGAAAAGCAGAAGAAGTGGTGAGCTGGGATGAGGGCGAATTATGGCACAGGAGATTGGGCCATCTTCACCAAGACGCCTTGAAGATCTTGTAGCAGATTTATACTGGACTTCCCAAGGGTACCCTTGCGCAGTCATATCAGTGCAAGGGATGTACTATGGGTAAGTTTGTGAAGACCACATTTCCTGAGAAGGAGAACCATGCTTCGGTGATCCTGGAGAGAATTCACACAGATGTGTGTGAACCTTTCTCGGTTGCTTCAACAACAAAACACATGTATTTTGTTATATTTGTTGATGAATATTCTTGTAGATGATGTATCTTCTTCATGCAGAAGAAGAGCGAAACATTTTCAAAGTTCTGTGAGTTTAAAGAATTGGTGGAGAAGGAGTTGGGGAAGCAAGTGAAGGCTCTGCGTAGCGATAATGGTGGTGAATATATCTCGAACGAATTCAAAGACTTCTGTAGAAAAGAAGGATTTAGAAGAGAACTCATAGCGCCTCATAACGCACAGTAGAATGGGGTCGCGGAGAGGAAGAATAGAATGATTGTAGGTGCTGCACGAGCTATGTTGCATGACCAGGGCCTACCGATGCACTTGTGTGTGGAAGCATGCAACACTACGATTTATGTGCAAAACCGTTGTCCTCATAGAGTACTTGGCATGAGTACACCTAAAGAAGCTTTTACTGGTAAGAAGCCTGATATTTCTCATTTGAAGATTTTTGGCTCATCTGTTTACATTCATGTGACAAAGGACGCCAGGAAGAAGCTGAAGTTGATTGCAAAAGTTGGGATATTTATGGGTTACACAGAAACACCCCATAATTATCGTGTGTATTTTCCAAATAGTCGAATGACTCTGGTGCGACGGGATATAAAATTCAATGAGGTGAAAGCCATGAAGTTGTCGCTTGAGAGGGAGCTACACTTGAATGTAGAGGAGGAACTTCTTGTTCCCAAAGATGAGCCTCTAGATGTGGATCAGCCACAGGAAGAGATTCATGGAGTGGAGGAGTCCACTCATGTAGAACCAAACATCAGATCTGGCAAAAAGGATACCATAGAATTTGAGAGACTAAAGCTTGATGCAGCAGAGAATGTAGGAGTCCCTACATCACAGCGTAGACAGAGACAGTCACCTGACTGACTCTATGGATACATGACTCTTATGAGCAAGTGTATTGTGACAAAGCCATCTTATTTTGGAGAAGTAGTGCAGGATCCCACATGGGTAGATGCCATGGTGGAGGAGTATGACTCCATTGTCAGAAACAATTCTTGGGAGATTGTTCCAAGGCCGGTGGGTAAATCAGTGGTAGATTTGAAATGGATCTACAAGGTAAATCAAGCTGCTGATGGGAGCTTCGAGAAGTATAAGGCAAGATTTGTTGCCTGGTGCTTCTTACACATTGAGGGGATTGATTATGAAGAAACCTTTGCAGCTATCGCACGGTATTCTTCCATAAGGACCATCCTTTCTCTCTCAACGCAGATGGGTTGGCACATTCATTAGATGGATGTGAAGACTACATTACTTAATGGGATTATTGAGGAAGAGGTGTACATTGAGCAGCTTGAAGGATTTGAGATCTTCAGCAGTGAGTCACATGTGTGCAGACTCAAAAAGGAGCTGTTTGTGTGGGCAAATACGCTAATGCTTGGTACAGGTAAATAACTATTTCATGGACAACTTGCAAGAGTGAGCGAGATACAAACCTATATAATTATTACGTGGAGGTAGAGTTTTAATCATTTGTTTGTAGCAAGTGATTCTGCTTCTTGGTGGTGAGCGGTTGATACACTCATGCAAAAATGAATTTTAAAGGTGTTGTGTAACACGACACTCCAAAAATAGAAAAATAGATATGTTGCAAATAAGCACTTGAGGGCATAAATGCATTACATAAATGAAAAATTCTTGGATGATACAAATAAATAAACTTCCTTCTATCCAGGAAATCCATGGGACAATATGATCCGGATTAATAAATAGTATGAGGCACAATAATAACAATATGGGGGTTATAGGGGTACAATATTAACAATAAGGGGGGCTACACTAACATAATAAGGGGCTACACTATTAATATAGGGACTTAACATGCCCCTCTCCTTCAAACAAGTGTTGTCCTCAACGCTTGATTATTTCTTGATGCTTCTGTATAAAATTCTCATCCTCCCATATGAAATATTCTACAGGAAAGTTCTTCCACTTGCTGAGATACTCTGAAATTGATCGTACTTGTTGAGTTCTTGTTTCTATGACTGCTTCATAACTTCTTTCGATGTCATGTTGATCTTCCTGTTGTTTCATTAGATTATGCACCAAAGTTGGGTTATCCTTTGAGAGTTGGAGAACTTGTTGTTGATGCTCGATGTGATATTCCATTAATTTATCATCCATATTTGCTATTATTTTATCCTTCAAACCATCCAAATTAGCCTCCATTTCTGCTTTTAAACCATCTATTTCATCTTCAATTGCTCTTCGTAAGATTGAAACTTGTTGCACTTGGTACCGTAATTTTGTTCTCATCACGCTCTTCCTGTTGTGCGTGTAGTATAACTTTTAGGATTAATAGGTGTAGAGTAGGTATTTTTAGAGCATTATAAGACACAATACTGGTAAATTTGAACTATTACTTGCCAGAATCAATTCAAATTGATTCTTCAAACAAGACTTATGCAATTCGGAAAAATACACACCTTTTTCTTGCTTTTGAGGAGCTCGATATTAAATTGGATTATCTCTGTGATTGTAGCACTTCAATATTTGAATTTCGGTACCAACGTAGCCCTTTGAATTATATTTCGAATGCCACAAGACTGACTTGATTTGGATTCTCCAAGACAAAGTTATGTTCAATCTCCCACAATGACCTAATTATGGAATGGTTCAGTATAGCGAACTTGTACGGCTTGCCACATGTCACTGTTTCATCCTTCGCCTCTGAAATGGATAGCAAAGAAACTATAGTCCGTGCACCTGCGACCAATTTTTACGACACTCCAATCCAATGCCTAGAGAGAGAGTTATTTAACTTTTCCCATGATCACCTCTTTGAGATGAAATTCAGGAGCCTAAAAAAGCACTACCTTCCACAGATCATATCTCCAAAAAAATTTTGAACCAAGCTCTGAAATGTTTTGACGCATTTCCTCAGGATTTCAGCTTCACACCATACTAATTTCAGATTTTGAAACTTTGTATAAAAAACGTTATAGTGCAAATGCCACGATGACCTGTTTAGGAGCCTAAAAAAGACCTAACTTCCACAGATGATATCTCCGAAAATATTGCGAACCAAGCTCTGAAATTTTTAGACATTCTTCCTTAGGATTTTGGATTCGTACCCTAAAAATTTCAGCTTCTGAAACTTCGTAGAAAAAATTTATAGTGAAAATTCCACGATGACCTGTTTGGAGCAGCGAAACCCTAGAATCCAAAGCTCTGATACCAAATGTTGTGAAACCAACTCCAAAAAGAGAATAAAAGAGATATCAACGCCTTATAAATAAGCCACTTCGAGGGGGAAACCTCCAATACATTACATAAATGAAAAATTCTTGGATGATACAAATGAACAAAACCTCCTTCTATATATAGGAGTCCATGGGGCCACAATATAATCCTAGTGGGGCTACAATGTAATCCTAGCCGACCTAAAAATAATAATGTAAGGGCACAATAATAACAATATGGGGGTTACAGGGGTACAATAATAACAATAAGGGGGGCTACACTAACATAATAAGGGGCTATACTATTAATATAGGGACTTAACAAAAGGAGTTTGAGATGAAGGATTTGGGCCTCCTTCATTATTTCCTTGGATTGGAAATATGGCAACGAGAAGGTGAACTGTTTGTGTCTCAAAGAAAGTATGCTCGGGAAATACTTGGTAAGTTTCACATGGAGGACTGCAAGCCCATGGATACTCCTCTTCCAAGAAATCAGAGGAAAGAGGATGCTACATCGGCAGAGGTAGTGGATGCCAACGTTTATCGATAGTTGGTGGGTTCGCTCATGTATTTAGTTAATAAAGACCGGACATATGCTATGCGGTGAACCGGATTTTACAAGTGATGGTTAAGCCTACCAAGATCTTTTGGAAGGTAGGCAAGCATGTCCTGAGGTATCTTAGGGGCACATCTGAGTATGGATTATGGTACAGACAGACAAATGAAGTGAAGTTGCATGGCTTCATGGGCGCAGATTGGGCAGGCAACCCAACAGACAGAAAGAGCACATCAGGAGGGGTTTTCAGTATTGGATCTACAACAGTTTCTTGGTACAAGAGGAAATAAATATCTGTTGCTCTCAGTTCAGCAGAAAAAAAAATACATGGTAGCAATTCAAGCTACATGTGAGGCTATCTAGATGAGGAAGATCCTGGTTGGTTTGTTTGGTTCACATTTAGATCCTACAATGATACATTGTGATAATCAGAGTTGCATTAAACTCTCGATTAATCCTGTGTTTCATGATAGATCTAAAAATATTGATATCTTGTATAATCATATCAGAGATTGTGTGCAGCAGAAGATCATGTTGCTTCAATACATTCCTACGTAAGATCAGGATGCAGACATTTTGATGAAGGTGCTCGGCAGGAGAAAATTTGAATACCATAGAGTCAAGATCAGGGTGAAGGATAATCCCTATCTTGTTGAGAGGGAGTGTTGAGATTCAACAAGATGATGAGCTTAGTGAAAAGTAAGCACCTTCACTAAGTGGGGTCCTCAGGCTATTTTTAGGTGTATGTCTATTTTTAGACATGGTGAGCATATTCTATAAGTTGCAAGATGCTATTTGTGATGGTTGGTCAAATGTGAAAACTAGATGAAATTCTATTTTTAGATTATTGGGCAAAGTCTATTTATAGATCGTCGATCTAAAAATAGATGCATGTCGATTATTATTAGCTCTTAATAATAATCCGAAAATAAACGTCAACTTATTCTCTTGGAGCACTTTATTTCAGTGAATGGATTTGGGAAATCAGTGGGCTGAAGGAATTACACAACTCCTAGGGTTTATTGGTGGCTCATGCATGAAGGTCTCAGTTAGAACTGAAGTGGAAAAGTTATGACCAAGTTGGAAGAGTAGTTTATGGATTTGTTATTTAGTTTAACTTAGTTAAGTGAGTGAAACTCAGTTGAGCTAGTTGTATCTAGTCTAATTGAAAGATACACTAGTGAGAGTTAAGTGAATTAATTAGTTAATTAATTCACAACTAGTAAATTACTAACAACTAAACAAAAACAACAGTTAACTACAGTGCATGTCAGTTCCGGTGGAGACCCAGTGGAGAGATAGGTGAAAGGGTGAGATGGACTATCCGTTGTGACTATAGTGATGCATTCAATGCATCTGACACACATTGGAGTTGCCAATGAGGATTGTGTAGTCAAGGCAAGGCTAATTCGAATTCATTCAGGGATCTTCTTCAGTAGGGATTGCACAGTGGAGGCAGGTTGTCAGGAGGAAAGAAATGGGTGCATAGATATGCAAATTTTTGCATGACAGTGTGTAATGAATCTAAATTGTACTGAGAGCTTGATGTACTAAGCTTTGTATGAGATTATTACATGATTCCATTGATATACATAATATATGATAGTTGGGGTTTTTAGCTTTAAGATTTCTCGTTAGAAAAATGTGTTATGTGCGATTGAATTTATTCACATGTGTTTGCAATTGAGTTTTAAATTTCTGTAAGTTTAACAGTGGAAGGATTCTGTATTTAGCAAGAAGATAAATATTGTTAGATCAGGAGAATCCGGTAATACATCAGTATTAATAAATTTCTACACTGCACATCGCTCTAACATACTTGAGTGGGCTCACCGCTGTAGAACTGAGGCACTTATAGCAAGGATTGATACACATAGGGTCCATGTGTGCTCTTAGGACAAAAGAGAGAAACCAAAACAACCCAACTCTAACTAACTACAGGAAAGCCCCTAAAATTCATGGGGTGAAGTCAAGGAACAAAGCATCAAAATAATGTGGAACCCAGTCAAAGAACTTCACGATGTGACAAATATGGGAAATCAAGACTATATTGAAGATTGGTTTCACTCTGTTGTTTGCTCGCAACATCACTCCATACTTCAACAACTCTTGGCATCATCCTTAACAGGGAAGTTGGTCTCTCATACCCATGTATTTATTAATGTACATTTTTCAAATACGGGTATGTGCATACTTGAGGCCTTATTTCAAAAATGGCTTCACTGGAAGTACTCTTATATGTAAGAACATTTTATTTTTTCAATGTAGAGTAGTGTAGTATAGAAAACATAATAAATAAAGAGATAAATAACTAAATTTCTTTATAGTTGTTCTTGTTGCAACGCACTGTGAAAATTAACATCTGTGATCAACATTAAAATTTATTTATGTATGTAGATTTATTGCAAATAAAATTTCTACAAACAATCTTATTCATTTTAATCACCTTCTTGGAAAAATTTATTGATTATCATATCTTATGACTTGCGTGCTTGATGAAAATTCTGCAAAAACAGTCAGGATAGTCATGTTTTGAGGGAAAAAATGGGCATATTTTCAAAACTTGTTTTTATCCTACATAGCTATTTATTTCTATTTTCTAACCCAATTTGAATCACTCGATTTAGATTTGAAACGAAAAATTTATGACCAAAACATTGACAGGATGCCTAGCAGGCAACTCGCGAACAAAGTTTCGACAGTCTGTTTTTGGAGGCCTAAATGACTAGATTTTGGAAACCTATTTCTATGGTATATTCCCCTATGAGTCTAGTTTACAACGCAATTTGAATCAATTTATTTAGATATTTAATGAGAAAGTTATGACCACAATAACGATTGTATATCATAAATCAACATTCTTAAAACTATGTTTTTCTGGCTGTTCAGTAGCGTATTTGACCCATCAATTCTTCTTTCCTTAAAAACCTGTTACTATTAGGGATAAATACATGAATATAGTTAAATATAAAATTTTAATAAGTTAAATCTGTCATCAAATGAAAAATTTATGCTTAAGATATCGACTGTTGGTATGAGTTGGAAAATCGAAAGTGACTATGTTATGCAGGTTGTTCTAAGAAAAATTAACATACCATGACGTGGAATTTTTAAAACCTGTTTCTATTGGAGAAATATATTTGAATTATCTTTCATTTAGCTTTGGAATCACTCAAATTGGATGAAAAACAAATAATTTATGATTAAAACACTGTTGGTTAGTATGGTTGACCACTACTCACCCGCAGGTGAAATAAATTTTTTTTTATCCTTATGTTGATTTGTTTTGAAGAGTAGCTACATGTTATTTTTTTTGCCTATATTCGGATTATTGTACGTAGATACTTGTTTTATTTTTAGGTCCTAGGAGAATAAATGAGGTCAATTTATGAACAAGTTATTTTTGAAGACAATGATAATGAAATAAGAACATGTTCAAAGACGTTTCCTCACATACATAAAACAACATGAATACTTTTCATCACTTAACAAATTTATAACATGATAAATGAGGAATTAATTTCCATTTGAAGATCCAAGTCATTTCCGATTTTTTTTTCCATTCATTCACCATTTAGAGACTGATGATTACATTAGAAAACAACATTGATGCAACAAAAATGATAACCATTGTAACTTAAGTTATTTATTTATTTATTGGTTTTCAATAGAGAGTCATTTATTTTCTGATTTCTCTTATGTTTTTATGCTTCATGTATTGTTTACTTCGAAGTCAATTTTTTTTGTTTTGTTCTCAAAATAAAAGAAGCGAGTTCTTAAGTTTCACGATGCTGTTACTCCAGAAATTTTTTATAAGTGTTGTATGATGTTACTCCGTCGGTGTTGTGATTCCGTCATTGCTATTACACCATTAGTGTTGTTACTCCATTACTGCTATGACTTTGTCACTACTGTTACTCCGTCATTGCTGTTACAATGTCAGTGCTATTACTTCGTTACCGCTGTTACTCCGTGAGTAGTGTTGTTAATCCATTGGTGCTGTGACTTCTTCGGTGCTATTATTCCGGAAAATTTTCTAAGTATCTAGTGCTGTTACTCCTTCGATACTGTTACTCCTCTAGTGCTGTTACTCTGAAAATTTTTCTAAGTATCCGGTGTTGTTACTCCTCCGATGCTTTTAGTCCAAGAAAGTTTCTAAGTTTTTGGTGCTGTTACTCCACTGATGCTGTTACTCCTCCGGTGATGTTACTCCATGGTGATATTTTTCTAAGTACTTGGTGCTGTTACTCCTCTACTATTGTTACTCCACTAAGGTAAGTTTCCAGGTATGTCCTTGACCAAATCCGTGGATTTAATTGGTATTTTACTTATGACATGACCAACTATTACTGATGAAAGACACACTTTAGTTGGGGGGAGGTCTTGTATTTAGTAATAAGGATGATTATTATGGTAAGTCTTGTCAGGAATGATTCACTCTTAATTCCTCATTATTTTGTAAAGTGACTAATCCTCCATGTCACCTTCCTAACATCGTTCTTTTTCCCCTCTCCCTATTATTACCTAATTCATGGTTGTTGTTACCTCAATCACAACTATTTTTGTTGGCAAATTTTCATGTTGAATTCAACATATGTAGGTATTTCTGATTTGTTTTTCTCTTTGGTGAATGTGAAATAATTTTAATGGTCTAGGACTTGATTGGGTAGTCGATTTATCTTTGTTTATCTATAAACATAACCTTTTTTTTAAGGAATAAATTATTCAAATATGATTTCATCATGCTAGCTTTCAACTTTCCTAACTGGTCAAGTCCCTGATCTTGTAAAATTTATGATGATGACCACAGAATTTCATATAAATATTTTCGACATTATCTAATGAATTGTTCCTCAACCCCAATCTCAGCAATGAAAAATATATTTATCAATAGTCATTTCATGGTTATTAGTTTTTCAGAAGAAAAAATATCAAAGTTGGAAATTTTTACTACACAACTTTTTACGCCATCCCTAACTCTTAAGGAGCTGACCTGCCACCTCATCTATTAAGTAATATTTTATTGATTAAAAATAACCATAGTTGAATTTTAAACATAAATAGTCAACTAGAGGATAGGAGGTCTTGTCACGAACCGAACTACCATGATCATAGGTCCTAATAAAGTGACATTACCACTGTTGGTCACCAAGCCACGATAATGGTCTTCGGTCACAAAACTAAAGGTCAAGAGGTCTCATCACGAGCCAAAATTTTCACTTTTGTTAGCTCCCATGAATTAAATTGTTATTAACTGGTTACCATGCTAGAACAATGATTTTCAGTTGACATCTAATTAAATTGAAATATTTTTTGTAACTATGTACTTATTTCTAATTGATGGGACACTAGCATCTCAATGGGTTAAAAAGGCATCCCTGTCGAGGCTATGGACGCCTACTGGCAGCAATGGCTATGACTATGGTATATAAGTTAATTTAATACTATAATCTACTTGTTCACCTTGTTTTCTCAAAGCTAATTTCTGATAAAGTTGACTGTTGCATATACAAGGTTTTCCAGAACTCATGGTTCATGGGGTAATATTTAATCAGTTCTTAGATGATGGTGGTTATGGTTTATATCTATTATTGATTTATAAATATTTACTTTACATGTCAGGGATGAAACTTTTAGGATATTTGATATTTGACATTTTGTATCATCTAATCCATCATTCCTTTATTCTACAAGTATCATATCTTTAACCAAATATAGTTGCTTTGCCCAATTAATCACCATTTATTCATAGCTTAACAACACCACTATTATTTTGAATCCCAGGTAATTGGACAGACTTTGAGAAGCAAAGAATGAGATAACTAATTCTCATAATTTTTGTGCTCATAACAACCAAAGCTTATGGGTATAGGGAATGCATCTTCTCCCTTCTTATCCATTATTATCCCATGCCATTCACAATATGCTTATGTCACTTTTATATGTAATGAGGTAATTGAGGTGATTAATTACTGATTAAGGATACTCATGAGATGTTTCAAAGATGACAAGGAAACTAATCAGTTTGGTGGAAGGAAACTGTGCTACACTTTCTGATTACTTTTTTTTTCCAGCTTGCATGACTTCCACCTTCCACATTAACTTCAACATCAACTCAGCCTACATCAGCTTCAAGAAATGTCAATCCATACATGCAATTCAACAATTTTACGAAGGTAAAACTTGAGGTAAAATATGTAATATTCCCAAATTGGCTTGCAGCTAATTGGAATATTAAAGTTTTGTGATGTCACTTAGATAGGTGAATAAGTGGGTAGAGAGACCCATAAATCTATTTATAAAGAATAAACCACTTCTCATATGAATGTGGATCATCATTTAAACTTAATAAAGCACCCTAAGGTGTGAACAGGGGCTAGAGCATGTGGACTAGGTCAATGTTGACCAAATCAACATCATTGTTATAGAGATCATGGAGGATTAATGGAGGGCAACACAATCATTTAGGAGGAGTATATGCATGAGAGTAGCTGCTTTAATGAGTGGGGCCCAGGGCGAGGAAGATCACCAAGCATAAAAGGAAGAGGATGGTAGCATTAGAAGACATGGATTTGTATTATTGATTTTGATATTTTAAGATCTGGATTTGTCATGTGACATATCTATGCATGCTTTTACTTTTTAGTAGGGTCAGTAGTGTTGTTTAGCACAAGGGTGTTTCCGAGCCGAAATCCCACCCTCATCCTCGGGGGACTTAGAGTTCCTATTCAGGAGAGGTTATCTTGAGCTGTATTACCACTATCTGGCATTTGGCCAAGCTTCAGTCTCATATACAACACAATTTCTGTTTAGATTTGTGTTGTGTGCAGGGTTGTAGCAGTCCAGGGTTGTAAAACCCCATTTCTGAGCTAGTTTTCCATTGGAAGGATCATCCTTTCATCCGGGAGGCTTGTGAGGAAGTCCTTGGTGCATCATTTCCATATTTGGCAGGAGGCCAAGTGATCAGGAGTTCATAAATTTTGCTCAAAATTCAAAGTTACAGGATTGGGCTAAAACCATGATGGTTGCATAGATCTCGTCTTCCTGATTCCGGAGCCATGAACGGTTCGAAAAAAACGATGTCGTATGAGGGAGATATCACGTTTTGATCGAAATCCCAAATAGTTAAAATTTGTGACAGGGTTGATTGGGATGCCAAGTCAGCAAGGTGGATTGCATAGTCAGCAAAAGGAATATTCTATGGAATATTCCTTCCTCAAAGCCAACCACAGATTGACAAGTATCATATTATTATTGGTCAATGGTTGTACGTTTTGGTTTTTGGGCCAATCAGAGGGTGACACATGGCCAGCCCTAAGGCCGCCATGTGTCCCCTTAGTGGTGTATTAAAATTATTGTGGAGGATGCAGGAGTCGAACCCTGGACCTCCGATAAAGCACCCACCCACCACACCACATGAGCTGCACGTAGAACTTAAACATCATAGTGTCAGGGTTTATGTTATAGTTTATTGCAAAATGCGTTTGGGGTTGGGGATCGCCGACGGTCCCAACCCGCCAGTGGTCCCCGCGGGTGGTCACATTCAACGTTTAAACTCCAACCGACGTCACAAAAAACTTAACCTCCAGCACTCAGTTCACCAGCATATCTAAATTTTTTATCACATGTACTGGTTAGTCTCTGTGCAGTCAGCACTAATCCCGTTCAACCCATGAATTTAACTCCAGTTTAAAACTTATCACCACGGTTTTCGCCTTTGGTTCCATCGACCGTTACGGTCAGGACAGGGTTTGGGGTGCGCATGTGGCCACCCCTAACCATAAAATTTACTATAATAGTTAGTTTTGATGAAATTTTTGGAGCTTTCCTACTTTTAGGCAGAAATCACTATTTTGACTCCAGTTAAGTGGAGTCCTCCACTTTTAGTGGAGTTTTTCTAGGTGTGACTAGGAAAATGAGTAGGAGACTCAATTTTCACCCATTCAGAGTGAATGAAGAGTCATTCTTGACTAATTGGAGCATTATGGAGCCATTGGTGCAGAGAAAACATCCATTAGAGGTCTGTAACTACATGCATTTGCAAATTTTTGAGAATAATGAAAGATGGACATGCCATTGGGAGCTAGACCAGCAGAAGTAGCCCAAGAGGGGTGAACTTCTTCATCATTCCTGCTGTGTAAATGTTATGTGGTGACTTATTTCTCTGTTTTACACTGCTGTTCAATGTTATTTGTGCTTATTTCATGTTAGTAATTCACTAAAATCATCTACAATTCATGGTTAAAATCCTCAATCCTTAAGCAAACATATGATACAAGTATGCACGTGTTTATAAACTGAAAAGACACTTAGCACAACAAAACTGATACAGTCCTTTCAAATTAGATTGGTATCAGAGACAAAGTTTTTTCTCTAGTGTTGTTTTGTGCAAATAATTTTTTAACTGTTAGCAAGTTTTTATATTTTTACTAGGCTCAAGCTCAAGAGAGGAGAAGGAAAATTGGTGGAAGCAGAAGGGTCTCAAGAAGAGCCAAATTAAAGGAGAGCAAGATTGCCACAATCTCCACCACCTAGTTCACCTCCTAAGGAAGCATAATCTAATTTAACTATGCCTCATGAGGAAGGAGAAATCCATGAAGAAGTTGATCCCAAAGAGGAAGAAATAGTGTTCAGGATATCATTCCTTGACATGAATAAGATGGTTAGAATCTTTTATCAAGAAAGTAATGAGAGAATAGAAAGAGAAGGATCAAAACTTCACAAGGAAGGACAGGGATCTTCAGGAGGTCACAATGATGAAGATAAGTCAAAGAATGGAAATGGTGGAAATGGAAGCAATGGAGAGCCATCATCCTCACCCTCATTATCATCATCCTCTACTTCTACTTCAGTACATCAGCCACACAAGTCAAATAACACTTGTAAAAGTCCTTTTTTAAAACTCGATGTTAAGTTTGAATTTCCAATGTTTAATGGTGAATTCAATGTAGAAAATCTTGATAATTGGATTAGGAAATTGGAGGTCTATTTGAGAATCCAGAACCTTCAAGATGATGATACCAAAATCCAATTAGCTTCATTGAGAATGGAAGGTGCAACACTTGTTTGGTGGGAAGCCAAGACAAAGGATGAGATCAAAAAACATGGTAAGATTATTCTATCATGGACTAATTTCATTACTGCTATAAAACAATAGTTTTATCCATTAGCTCATATGTAGAAACCCATACTGAACTGGAAAAAATTTAGGCAATTGAAGGGAAAAAATGTGCGAGAATACACCCAAGAATTTAGGAGAAGAGCTCTCTTATTATGGGTATATTTTCAGAGCCAAGATACTTTGCTCAAGTACATAGGAGGCTTACATAGCTACCTAAAACATACTATTCTCATGTTTAACCCCACCAGTCTAGATGAAGTGTGTGTTCAGGCCACACATCTAGAAGCTAGAGGGAAGAACGTTTCTGAAGAGGGTAGAAAGAAACCTTTTCAGGGTAAAAACAAAGAGAAGACCTCAAAAGGTAAAATAAAAAAGAATGCATTTGTTAAGAAAGAGGGAGAAAAATCGGTTTGCAAACATTTTTCAAAAGAAGGCCATGATGAAAATCATTGTTGGAAATTACATCCTAAAATGAGGCTCAAGAAATACAATAACAAAGGGAAACATAAAACTGCAACTACAACTCAACATGATTTAGGAGATGATTCAGGTGATGAATATAATATTACATCAATGGGATTGAAGAACATGAAGGGAAAAGAAATTGAAACTAAACCCAGTACTAGTACATCAATCTATCACATAAACACTCCAAATGAAGAAGAAATAATTGAATTGTTTCATGTGAGGGTCATATCCAAACATACCAATATTGACACATTGTTTGATAGTGGGTCACAAGAAAAATTAATCTCTGAAGACTTGGTCAAGAAACTTAACCTTGAGACCATACGACATCCAAAACCATATCCATTGGGTTGGATTTGTAAGGATGCAAATTTACAGGTTCCAAAGAAATGTATATTGCGGTTTGCAATCACTGCAAATTTTGTTGACACAGTTGAATTAGATGTGGTTCCGCTTGACATAACGGGTATTATGTTGGGGAGTCCTTACTTGTATGACAGGAAATAAATCTTCCATCTCCATGAGAACATGTATCATTTATTCAAAGATGGAAAGGATTACATTGTTAGATCACATTGCAAGAAGACAAATATTACTGTGGTAAATGTTGGACAGGTAAAGAGGCTGGTAAATTCAAGTAAGAATTTTGTTCTTCTTATTATTAAGCCTAAAACTGATGTTAATCATGAATCATTTGAGGGATGTGATCCTAATTTGAAATCATATTTATATGATGTAGTTAATGCACATCATGAGATTTTTTAGGAGCCAACAGGATTGCCTCTAAAAGGAGAGATTCAACATGAGATTCAGTTGCAGCAAGATTGTCCTCTTCCAAAAATTGATATGTATTTCATGTCAGCAATGGAGAATGCTGAAATAAAGAGGCAAATCAAAGATATGTTGGAAAAAGGAATCATAAGGCCAAGCACCTCACCATGTGGTTCACCCATAGTCTTGATACCAAAGAAAGATGGGACTTGGTGCATGTGTGTAGATTTTCGAGCTTTGAACAAGATTACGGTAAAGAATAGTTACCCACTCCCAAGAATAGATGATTTTCTTGATCAGCTAAAAGAAGAAATTTTTTTCACTAAGTTAGATTTACGAAGTGGATATCATCAAGTAAAAATTGTAGAAAATGATATATGGAAAACTGCATTCAAAACCAAACAAGAACTCTTTGAGTGGTTAGTTATGCCATTTGGTTTGTGTAATGCACCGACAACTTTCATGCGTGTGATGGATAGTTTTTTTCATCCATTCCTTGATGAATTTTTGATTGTGTACTTAGATGACATATTGATTTTCAGCAAAACAAGAGAAGAACATGTCTTGCATGTGAATAGAGTGCTTGATATTTTGAAGAAAGAGAAATTGTTTCTTAAGATGTCAAAGTGTGAGTTTGGAAAGACTTCTTTGGTTTATTTGGGACACATTGTAGGAGGAGGAGAGTTGAGAATTGATCCTTCTAAAGTGGAAGACATTGTGAATTAGCCCACACCCAAAACAGTAACTGAGGTAAGAAGTTTCTTAGGTGTAACTCAGTATTGGAGTAAGTTCATTGCTAACTTTTCTGCCATTGCAGCTCCTATTCATGCAGTGAAAAGTGTGAAGAAAGGCTTCCAATGGGGAGGTAAAAAACATCAAGATTTCAAAGCTTTAAAAGAAAAGATCAGTTCATATCCAGTCCTTGCATTACCAAATTTGAGACAACCATTTGAGATTCAAACTGATGCTAGTGATTATGCCATGGGCACAATACTTTGTTAGCATGGTAAGCCTATCGCTTTTCATTCTGAAACATTTAATGGTGTTGTGATAAATTATCTTACATATAACAAAGAACTATATGCATTGGTACAAAGTGTCAAGAAGTGGAAACACTACTTGATGCGTAAAGAGACTATTGTGCATACCGATCACCAACCATTACAATACTTACAGTCACAAACAAAATTGCAGCAATCAAGGCTTTTCAGGTGGATGAGATTTCTTCAACAGTTTCACTTCGTTATAAGGTACAAGAAAGATATTTTCAATAAAGTTGCTGATATTTTTTCAATACCAATCATTAGTGAATCTACTTTACTAAAAAATTATTCTATTGTACATGAGAGTTACATAGAACAATATGCACATGACGTTGATTTTCAAGATGTGTATGCTAGTTTGAGTGAAGGGAATCAAGTTGAAGAAAAATATTATCACATGCATAAAAATTTTCTCTTTCTTTTGGGCAAGCTATGTATACCACAAGGAGAGAGGCTAAGTGTCATGAGAGAAGCTCATTCATCTCTTATTGCTGGACACTTTGGGGTAAGAAAAACAATGGCACATCTATAGAGGTATTGCTATTGGCCTGGCATGAAAGATAGCGTGTCGTGTTTATAAGAGGTTGTTCTATGTGTGCAACAAGTAAGCCAAGTAATAGGAAGCTTGGGTTTTACACACCACTACCGGTACCATCAAGGCCATGGGAGAGTGTCTCCATGGAATTTGTTGGAGGTCTACCTATGTCAAGAAAACAACATGATTATATTTATGTAGTTGCGGATATATTCAGTAAAATGCGTATACTTATGCCATGTAAGAAAATCATTACTGTTGAACTTTATTTTCAACATGTTTGGGTTCATTTTGGATTGCCAACTTCTATTGTTAGCGATAGGGATTCTAGGTTCATTGGGAATTTTTGGTCCAATCTATGGAGTATGTGGACATAAAGTTGAAAAAGAGTACTTCTTTTCATCCTCAAACTGATGGACAAACTGAGGTGGTGAACATAACCGTTGTGCATATATTGAGAGAATATTGCAGTAGACATCCTAAGTTGTGGGATGAGAAACTGCATTACATTCAACACACTTACAACCGGGCAAAGAACTCTTCAAATCAAACATCACCTTTTAAAGTATGCTTTGGGTATTTGCCAAAATCTCCATTATAATTCATCTTTGAGAAGGATGTTGCAATTGATGGCCATAGTGACATTGACAAGGCTTGGAAGTTCACTGAGAAAATTCAGATTATACATCAACAAGTTCAAGAACAACTCGAGAAAAGTCAAAGAAAGTACAAAGAGAGGCATAAAAAACATAGAGTTGATCACAAGTTTCAAGAGGGAGATGAGGTATTGTTGCACATTAGCAAAGAAAGGATGCAAGGGGAAGGTAAAAGGCTCAAACCCATTTGTTATGGTCCATTAAAAATCATAAATAAAGTTGGTAGTAATGCATTTCAACTTGACTTTCCTTCATATATGCAAATGTATTCAGTTGTTAATGTTGAAAACTTATGTTTGTATGAGCCACCTTTGATCGATGATAAAGGAAGTGATGTTCAAATACCTTTTATTGAATATTTATCGCCAGAATTTTTGGATGAGCTCAAAGAAGAAACAATTCTTGACAGGAGGACAAGAGCATCTAAGAGGGGAAGTGTTGACTACCTTCGAGTTGGGCTGAAAGGCACTAAACCAAGCAAGGAAAAATGGATGGAGGTTAGAAAGGTGAGGGAGATGTACCCTCATCTACTGAACATGTAATCAATTCTTTTGGGGTCCAAAAGATTCGCAATGGGGAGGAGTGATCAGGAGTTCATAATTTTTTCTCAAAATTCAAAGTTATAGGATTGGGTTGAAACCAGGATGGTTGCGTATATCTCTTCTTCTTTATTTTGGCGCCGCAAATGGTTTGAAAAACCGATTTCATATGAGGGAGATATCACATTTTGATCGAAATCCCAAATAGGTAAAATTTGCGATAGGGTTGACTAGATGCCTAGTCAGCAAGGTGGATTGCACAGTCAGAAAAAGGAATATTTTGAGGAATATTCCTTCCTCAGAGCCAACCACAGGTTGACAAGTGTCATATTCTTATTGGTTAATGGTTGTACATTTTGGTTTTTGGGCCAATCAGAGGCTGACACGTGGCCATCCTTGAGGATGCCACGTGTCCCCTTAGTGGTGTACTAAAATTATTGTGGAAGCTGCATGAGTCAAACCCTGGACCTCTGGCAGAGCATGCACCCACCACACTGCATGAGTTGCACGTAGAACTTAACCATCATAGTTTCGGGGTTTATGTTATAGTTTATTGCAAAATGCGTTTGGGGTTGGGGACCACCGATGGTCCCAGCTTTCCAGCGATCCCCGCGGGTGGTCACATTTCAACATTTAAACTCCAATTGACGTCATAAAAAACTTAACCTCTAACACTCAGTCTGCCAGCATATCTGCAATCTTTATCACATGTAATGGTTAGTCTCCGCGCGGTCAACACTAACGTTGTCCAACACATGACTTTAACTCTGGTTTAAAACTTATCACCATGGTTTTAGCCTGTGGTTCCGTCGACCGTTACGGTCAGGTCGGGGTTTGGGGTGCGCATGTGGCAACCCCTAACCATAAAATTTATTGTAATAATTAGTTCTGTTAACCTAAGTTGTCATTGATGGGAATAAGATGCTTGATGATGATAGAGGACTACATAAAGACTCATATCACTATGGCATGGTAAGCTTTTGATAAAGAAGGCCATTATGGAGAAGAAAAACCATAAAGAACCCCTAGAAATTCTACCCTACCTCTATTTCTGCGCTTGTAAATGACCAGTCAAATTAAAAATTATTTTTCACTACCTTGGAGGAAAAAAATTTCTATGAAACCTTCACTATAATTTGGAGCATAATTTTAGCTTTCATATGAGCTCTTACTTGGCCCGAAATTCCAAATAGTTTGGGGGAAATAGATTTTTCAAGTCAAGGGTATTTATCTGGTCCTTGAGCCGACCTGTGCTAGGTATCTCATGTCGGCCTCAGTTTAATTGACGTGTCCCTTCAGATCATAGCAAAAACAAACTCTATAAATACTTGTTCAAACCTCCATTTTGGACAGGATCTCGGTGAAGAAGTCATAACACAGAGTAAGGTAAAAGGTTCACATCTCGTGAACTCTTAAGGAGAAGAACAATCCAATATTTAAGCACCACAGGTCAAATCTATTTGGATAGGGCATCTTTTATACCACTACAGTCATAAAAATTCAGACTGCAGCTCCTGTGTAACTCGGATTTAGGTGATTGAACTCGGATCTTTGACTGGTTCCAGTATTGCTCGGAATATTCCTAATTATATCTACCTCCTACAGTAACTCGGGTTGTTGAAAAATTTTTACTATGCAACATTTTCAGTGGTGATACATTCTTGGATTAGTGCAGAATGTATACTCAGACTGTGGGTGCTCAAATTCTTCTTTGTGGAGGAATATATCTCGGCTTGTAACCCCTATAAAAAACTTGACTACGTAGTATTCTAGACTCAGTGATTGGTGAAACAGAAACCCAGATCAACCTTCATTTTTCTCGGACTGTGATATTGCTTCTAGGATTGCTCCTTGGACTATTGTAACTGTGAAAATTTGATTTCTTGAATAGTGGTAAGATCTCTAGATCGGACAGTGATAACTCATTTTGACAGGGTTGACCATAGTGGCTCGAAATATTTTGAAGCAGCTTCAGATATGATTACATTCTTTGGACAGTGAATGTGGCATTGATGCAATATCCTCTTGGACAGTGAATACAACAGTACTGTTGGATTAATTGAAGGCCAGTGATGAAGACAAGTGGACAGTGAAGTCAATGAAGAATTTTGGAAGAAATAATACAGTGAAGAATATGTCAAGAACATTCAAGTAAATATTATTCACATTCTCTATTAAACGAAGCAAAGAAGGATTGGTGTCCTTGGAGTAGGAGCTCCTAAACACAAGGTTGGTTCCTTGAGAAGATAGGTTCAAAGCCCTAAAGTTCGGAGCCTCATCAAAGTCCAAGTTGGTGCTTGGCAACATGTTGGTGCCTATTTCATTAAAAGGGTTGGTGCCCTTCACTCATCTATTGTATACTATTTTTAAAAAAAGGGATTGAACTTCTTATTAATCCTTAATATCATTATTATACGCCTCTCTGTCTTTCTAACCGGAAATAATTAACAATTGAAAAGAAATACTGATTCACCCCCCTCTCAGTATTTACAACAAGTTCTGGTAGAATTTTTGGAGCGCGCCTATTTTTAGGCGGAAATCACTATTTTGACTCTAGTTAAGTGGAGTCCTCCAGTTTTAGTGGAGTTTTTCGAGGTGTAACTGGGAAAATGAGTAGGAGACTCAATTTTATCCCATTTAGAGTGAAGGAAGTGTCATTCTTGACTAATTGGAGCATTTTGGAGCCATTGGTGCAGAGAAAACAACCATTAGAGGCCTGTAACTACATGTATTTGCAAAGTTTTGAGCATAATGAAAGATGGACATGCCATTAGGAGCTGGATCAACAGATGTAGCCCAAGAGGGGTGAACTGCTTCATCATGTCTGCTGTGTAAATGCTATGTGGTGACTTATTTATCTATTTTACATTAATGTTCAGTGTTATTTGTGCTTATTTCATGCTTCTAATTCACTAAAATAATCTACAACTCATGGTTAAAATCCTCAATCCTTACGCAAACTAATGAGACAAGTATGCACATGTTTATAAAATGAAAATACACTTAGCATAACAAAACTAATATAGTCCTTTCATATCATCAAGTAGCTACCAATAGCTACAGCGCAATTTCCCTCAAGGACTGCGTTACTTTAGGGAGCAGTTGCAACAATGGGTTTATTGCCCTAGTTGGAGGAGTTGTGTTTCCTTTGAGGGGATCAACTCTTCATTTAGGAGATCTATTGGAGGAGGATCAACAATTGCATATTTCATATCAGCCACCTCTTATCAATGATTCAGTTGTAGTGATTATTCAACCCTAGGGCCATATCTGCTATTTTTGTATACTGTGTATTTCCGGAAACCTTTTTTGATTTGTCGTGGAAATATGTTTTGGAGCATAGGTCTCCAGTCTTAGCCATTTTAGAGCATTGTATCGGCAACAATATATATTTCTATCTTTCATCTGTTACTCTCTCATCAACATCACTGTTATAGCATTCCGACATTTCATGTATTAGTATTATTTTACATTTTGATGTATTGTTTCATGGGAGGCTTGTTTCCCCAATCTTGAGTGATATTTTCCTCAAGATATTGTACTCATTTTATGCTAATAATCATAATGGAATGGCTCTATGGTTGTCTCATGTTTTGATCCAATGATATTTTTGCACATTTCCATTTTTATGTGCTATATTGTTGCTCTCCCAATTTTGGGATATTACAGTGGTATCAGAGCATAATCTTGGCTCAACCTCTATACTTCAGCCATTATGTCATCTAAAGAGGCTTCTCATAGAAAGGAGAATATTTTCAGAAGATATGGAGGAAAGAATCCACTATTAGGAGAAATGAAAGGGAAGGAGTTATCAAGACTTCTTCTTCAAACTATGCATGGCATTAATAGAGACATCAAAGAGATTAGGATGGAGAGATATAGAGATTCTCCGAAAGGGCTTGTACATAAAGAAAGCTCCAGTTTTTCACATTATGGGTGTGAGAATTCAGCTACACCATCAGATCTACAACGTGGTACCATGCCTACATTCTTAGCAAGAGAAGAATAGGAATGAGACACACCAAAGGAGGAGACTGTTGATGACTATCTCCAAGAATATGAATCTTAGTCTAGAAGATTCAAGGAGCATATAAACTTCCAATGGTTTTGTCAAATCAAATAAAATAGAAGGCATAGTAACCAAAATAGAAGAAGAGGATGCATGCATCACACTTTGGGTATATTATTTTTATTTACTTTTTATGGGTCACCCAAGAGCACAACTAAGGCTTGGGTAGAGAAGCTAGACACATATTTTCAAATGCATCAAGTTTTAGAAGAGGAGGCCATTACAGTAGCAGTGCTGCATCTTGAAGGTAAGGCTTATGCATGGTGGTTTTATGAATCTTCTTCATTGAATAATGCAAATATATCTACTTATGAAAAGTTCACTAGGAGGTTAGTGAAGAGATTTGATCAAAGACATTTTGAAACTTCCTTGGGTGAGCTAGCCAAACCCAAGAAATCAAAACCTTTGCATGAGTTGGAAGGATCCATGAAACAAACTCCATTTTAGAATTGTGTTGAGGGGGTTAAATATTTGAAAAATTCTTTGCCAAGGGAAAAATCCCCACTTCAGTAAGAACTTTATTCTCAAGAATAACATATGAGAATTCCTCCTTCAAGAGGGTATCAAGCTAAAGGGTCTCTTAATGATGAGGTATTCTCCAATAATGAGGAGAAGGTAGAGGAAGAGTTGGAAAGAGCCTCCAACGATGTGACAGTAGGAGGAGATCCACCACTATTTGGGGATGGAGATGAAGCAATTGCTTCAACTAGTGGAGCTCTTGTATCTTTTCAAGAAGTCCCAAAGGATCTCACATATGAAGATCAGGAACAACATGTGTCTATGTTGAAAGGAAAGGAGACAAAACAATGGAGGAAGTGTGTTCCAACATTGACCACAATTTTGGGGACATCCACCATGATAGATCACTTCTTTGTGATTAAGACTCTTGACACCAATATGATATTGGGTGTGCATGAGTTGATTACATTGGAGAAGAACACATTAAACTGTGAGATCTTGTATAAGGTAGGAGAAGACGAGAAGGAGGGCCAACATCAAGTGATTGGGAACATACACACCCATCATTTTCAGGAGGTTTGTGCACAAAAGTAGGAGGATAATTTGTGCAGTAAGGGCAGGGATAAATCAATCCACTCACATATACAACTTGATCTAGGCCTTGATGTTTCATTACATGGAGCCATTCCACCATGGAGGCCCCCTGATTGGAATATGATCAAAGAGTTCTCTCAACATGGTGCATCATTGATAGACTTGGATAAGGAAGGAGCCTTGTGAGGGGATAACACAACACAAAGAACCTCTGACGGGTTCAAAGGAGGGATGAGAAATTTTCTGATATGGACATTGCCATGTCCCACTCAGCTATTGGCGATGTAAGATGAAGATTCATGAATCTATGATGATACAAGCATGGTGTCAAAGGGCTACTCCATAACCTTGGAGAAGCAAGTGATACTTCCACACATGAGGAAGATTTCTGAATATGACAAGAGGTTATTAACACTCTTGTATGCATTGGCCAAACTATGGAATTTTTGCATGGGAAATAACTTCCAAGTGGAGGTTGACCTCCATGTGCTTCAATCTTGTCTTGAGAAAGATCAGTTGCAAAAGGTAGGGTAGAAATACTCCAACATGTGGATTTGGCATTGAGCATGTCAAAAAGGAGAGATATGATGTGATAGGTGCTTCATTTCATATCTCAACAACACTGTCACTATTGAGGAGGATGGATCCATATTGGGAGTCCCAATTACTACTGGAGTATTCCAAGAACATATTCACATGTAAGGTTATTGATGGGCAAGTGATAGATGGGAGGTATAGAGTGGTTGATGGAGTCCTTTATTTCGATGATCATATCTACTTGACTAGAGACTCCAAGCTCAAGGAGGAGATTCTACATGCAACATATGAGGCACTCTTTTCAAGACATGTATACTTCATTGAGTCTTGTCACACCATCATGGAGGGATTCTATTGGGAGGATCTCAAAGAAGATGTGCACCAACATATCAGGGGATATGTAGCTTGTTTAATGTATGAGGAGGGAAGAAACCACCTTGCAAGGTTGTTACAACCACTTTCCCTTTTGATGGAGAGATGGGAAGGCTCATCTATGGACCTCTTCACCAACTTGCCTACAATATGTGGTAAGGATTGTGATTTGATGCTTATTTATCAACTATCCATGTATGATCATTCCTTTGCCATACATTTGCATAACATTGCCCCACAAGAGAGCAAGCCTCTCTTTGGATTTCATGGTCCTTTTTGGACTACATTTAGTGATGGGATTGGCCAATTTATAGAGGAATTTGGGCAAGACTTGTTTTGCTTGGTTCATATTCAGCCAAAACCTAATGTCCTCTAATATTTTCAAGCTTTGGAGAAGCTAATGGCAGCAAGCAAGTGGTTGGATGGCCACTTATCACATCATGTTTGGAGAGAGCAAGAAGCAAAATGACATTGGTCTCACTTGAGGGACTATTGTCACCATACAGTATGTCATGTGACACTTAGTCCATGTTTCTTTTGGAGTCCCATATGGTGTGTTATCAAAAAATTGGACCTGATAGGCTGCTAATCAAATCAATCTCATGTAACTATTTCAAACCAATATTTTGATTGAGGCTTAGCCTCCTCAACCTGAGAGGGCTCCTCATAGGGTTAATTATTTTTGATAAAAATATAGATGGATAACTCTATGTGGGGTAATAATTAGATAGATGATAAACGTAGGTGAAAATCACATTAGCAAGTACATATTGGGCTTATGGAGTCAAAATAGTTTCAGTAAACCAATAAATCTACTTAACATGGAAGTTGAGGCATATCAGAGTTTTAGTCAAGAGATACACATGTGAAATTGTAAAAAAAACACAGTCGGTTTATCTATATAGGAAGTCAGAGCATCAAAGATGAATTTTGAGTAACATAGACAAACACCACTGCAATAGGATAATACAATATGCAATTAGAACAAGAACACACTAGAACTCCTTCTAAATCTGAAGTTGGCTAAGTAGAAATCTCTGTATTAGTTGAAAACCAGTCAATTAAAATAAGCACAATGTTTTGCTAAAAATGTCCAACCCTTTACAAATTCAACCTCTTGGTATTTAATAGAATTCTTAAAAAATTATATCATCTCCCATTAGGCTATATACCTCGAATTTCTCTCTACTGACACCTTACATAACCATAAGACATGGAATTTATTACAAAAAGACACCTATGCTACTTAACAGTCCTATTACAAATAGGACTCAAACTCCTTATCATTATCTATAAAAACCTTACCTTATTTGAAATTACATCATTTTCCGAGTGTATCATCACATGGTCGAATTTGGATGATGGGCTTAAGCTCTTCATGACAATTGTGCTGACCTCCACAAAAGCAGGAAACCAAACGCTGTTTTTTAGGCATAAGATTATTTTCCTTCTTTAAGCATTCTGACCATCATTTAATCTTTATTTCATGGTCCTTAGCTATTGGAGATTATCTCAACATGTCTCATCACTCATCCATAGCTTTCAGCTATCCAAAACCGCTTCTAAACTTGTTCAAAAAGGCTCTAATATCTTGCACTATGAAAACACAACAGTTTCATACCACCCTTTGTAATTCTGTCATTTCAACCTTTATTCTTCAAGAACTTAAATCTTTCCACTTGTATCATTTTAATAACCTTTTAACACATCTTGTACAAAAATTTCAGCTCCTAACTCATTCTTAAACCCCTTGAACACTGATAAAAAAAAGCAAAAAAGGCAGCTACAACAGTTTCGTAGCGCTTTTCTGCTTTTTTACACTAAATGCGCTACGAAATTGCTGAGTATGCAGTTGTTTTCATAAATTTTTCCAAGTGAAAAGAGTTATTGCCCCAAAAATAAAAACATAACCTTTCTTAATTATTTACAATTCATACAAATTGTAAACCCACTTCATTCTAACTTTCTTGAGGCATTCATTCTTCATTTGCAATACATCCTTGCAGATTTTTCTTGTTTTTTCCTGAAACGTAAGTCTTGGAAAAGAGCCTATATATCCTAATAACTGTTGTATTTTAAGAAACTGAATGAGGTTTTTTCAGGCCATTATGTATTGAATAAAAACCTCCCTTATGTTTTTGAGACACATCTCCCGCTGTCCAGAAACTACATTTGAAAAACATGTGTAAAATAGGAAAAATCTGTTTCTGAAAATAGGGCTTCAATGAAATCCTTGTATCTATCAACTAATAACACCTGTGAGAAAATTGAGAGAGGTTTGTGTAGTTGGGATGGTTATGAAGACAAACCTCTTTCATAATTCCAAAAAAAAATTTCATTTTCCCAAAAACAAAACTTTAAGTTTTCTTCAAAACAGTCATGTACAAGACAGTTTCGTAACAACAATTTCGTAGCGCATTTTAATGTATAAATTTTTGCCACGTCCTAATGAATTTGAAGAATTGAGAGAGGTTTTTGTAGTTAGTTCTATTATGAAGAAAAATTTCTTTCAGATTTCCAAAATTCGTTTTCAGCTGCTCAGAAACCACTGTAATGTTCCTTTTTAAGAAACATTGTCAAATGACAAGGCAAATCTATTCCAGAGATAGACTGCAGGGGAATTTACTGGATTTGTCACCTTTGAACAAAGGATGAGATCTAGAGGCTACCTGGTCCACTAGCAGACTCTGTCTATAGAGTGATTATCAAAGGAAAATATCCCAAATAGGGAAATACAACAAGATTGGGAATCTCTTAAGATAACCCCAACATTGCAGCTACAGCAATAAGAAAATGCATCAAATGGAAAATAGCAGTGATTCATTATACACATGAAATGACAGAGAATATAATGGCCATAATATTAGAACATAGCAGCATGAAATATACATCTTCTTGAGGAAATTATCACTCAAGAAAATCACAACAAGCCTTAAGAAACCTGTACATGAAAATGTGAAATACATAGCTCCATAAATAAAGCCCTAGGCAATGAATGCGCAGTTATAGAGAGAAACTGCTGCATAAATGATGAATATACAAATATATGACAATATGAGCTCAAATAATAAGGGGCAGCATGATCTCAACCCCTGAAAATACCATACATCAATCCTCTAAGGATTGGCTGAAATCTATACAAAATTGGCATTTTGCAAAAATGCCGGAGTAGCTGGGTAGCAACTACTAAAGAGCTGGAAATATATGGAGAAGGCTGAAATGTCTGCAAAAACTGAAGAATCCTCCTCCAATAGAAATTTTAAGTGAAAGGCTGATCCTTTCACCCAAGACTTCCCCTCCAAAATCTGCTAATCCCTCACAACAAATACTCACTCAGAAAAATGTTGTCTAAGAGAGGGACTGCGCTGTCAATGATGGAATGTGGTTGGCTTGATGCCAAAGATGATGGGATCTGATCATAAACCTCCTTTTCTGACCTCCCAATGGATAGAACCTCTCTCCACTGAAAAACTAGCTCCAAATGGTGTGTGGAAACCTCCTCGGCAACACCCAGCAACACTACACAATATCTGCTACAGAAACCGTGATGATGTAGATGGCTGAAGCTATGGCCTGAATTCCTGAATATGGGGAATGGAGTGCAATCCTTCATGAGCTACTCAATAAGGAGAGGAAATCCTCAACAGGGCTTCCTCGTGCCCGAAGGCACTGCAGCTCTACTGAACAACAAGAGGCAGCAACAAGTCTCCAAGACTTGGATGTAAAAATGATCAAAGATAGTCTCAATGGCTGCCTTGATCCTCTTTTAAAAAATGAGCCTTCCCTCCATGGGCCCTACTTTGAATTAGGGTTTCCTCCCTCTAGAATATTCCCTCCTACGTTGTCCCACATAGTGCTTTACAACTCATGCCAACGTAGTTTGACTTGGTCAACCTTGGCCAAGCCTTTATGAAAAAACCTCCTTTCACACATGGAGGTGTGAAATCCAGCTCCAAAATGATCCTATTTCATACTTATAGGATTTTTATTCTCTAATCATGCAAATAATGGGTCCCCTACCCATTTTATTCATCTCCTTAACAAAAATCAATGTTCCATAAAATTTGGAACATTACAGTCCTCCCCTCTCAAAATATTGCTTGCCCTCAAGAAATTGCAAGGATGAATAAATTTATCTCTGCCCTTCCTCCTGTAGCATCCTCATGTGATTATCTCCTCAAGAAAAATATGCCATATCAGCAATCAAGCCTTCAAACTGTCCCTCCAACATATGCAATCTAGCCTTTGGGTGAACATTCCCAAACAACTATCATGTAGAAATAACCATCCATGAAGGAACAAAGAGCTGTCTAAGGGCCTCCTTGAGGCATGAGATCTGATGTATAATGGGACTTATCATCCCCCATATGAATCTCTCATCCCCAAACCATCAATCACAAAAATAAGCTGCCTCTCAACAAGACAACTCATGGAAAATCTTTCTCCACCTTGAGCTCCAAAAATGAAGGTGGGCTGAAATCTGATCATGGCAAGCACTAAAAATTGCCCATGCTGTCCTATCCCCCACTTGTGACAAGTGTGGAGTGTATTCTGATCCTGGGCTGCAAATTTATTGCCCTCAAATGGCAAAATGAAGAGTAATTCCCCAAGAATCTCTCCTCCATCAATGAAAAATCAGCTGGCCCAAGACATGTCATCTATGATGAATAGGACAAGATCACCATAGAATGCCCCCATGAAATGTTTGCTGTAGTTTATCCCATGTGCAGCAAGTGCAAAAAATTCCTCATAGGGTTATAATGCAACCTCATCCACTGCAACTGCAGAAAATAACATGGCAAGCATTGCACAACAAAAAATATCACATCTACTACTAAATAGTAAATAGATGAGTGAATCAGAAACATAAGGTCAAACACCTGCCCATATACATACAATGGATGGATAACATTACCAAGCCCATGGCTTACCCCACAACTAAGCAAATATGTGGCTGCAGCCATGCCTCCTCTCATGTTCCCTTTAGAACATGCCATGTAGAAAATATGGGAGTCCTTCCTCATCAAGGACACATTCATCCATGTGTCTCTCTTTTGATCATGTCCTCCATTAATATAACAGAAATATCAGCCAATGATACCATAATCAGCAATAAAATGAGGCAAGTACTGAAGGTTTCATGTTATGCAAGGATGTACCAACAATCTCCCAAGTGTTCACAACACAGTTTCCCAAATTGCTACTTTGTGGAATGATATTGCAAGTTGTTTTCAGCTCATGAATAACAATGTATATTCTTACATCTGATAAGTCACTGAATATGAATGCTGAACATACATGGAAGGTAACACTTGCCCAAGGCCATATAAAATATGGCTGTCTCCATCACATACTTTGGCCCAATTTTGCTCATGGAGCAACATGAAAAACCTGCCCCTTTGAAAAGCCCGACACTAAATCATAATGATAAGAGTATGTAAATCAGTAGAGGTACACACAAGACTCTTACCATAGGATGGAAGTGAGATGATAGATGGATCTATGCATGTGATCCTCCTCCCAAAAGACAGCGCTGTGAGCTCATGCAAAAAGGCTCCTGCCCATGCCATTCTTTGTTCCTTGACATGCTCCTTGTCAAGAAGAACTCTGGTGATGCTGCTGCAAATATGAAGCTTCTCCCAAGAGGGAAATGCTTCTCAATAAATCTCAGCTATGGAGTGATCCCCTTGCACTATGAGATTGCCCTCCTCTACTCCTGAAACACCATCAATCATGTGAGAGCAAGTATTCTTGTGCTCTCCCCCATCAATGCCAAGCAACTCAAGTGCTTGCTGCCCTATTATGCTCACATCATATGACTCATGTGATAAAAGTATCATGACTGATATATATGTCATATCAACAATATTTATCCCTTCTCCTTTCAGCCCAATGATGTAAACATCCTTCCATCTCTTCTCCATTCTTTTGGTACTCCTCCCATGAGGGCTACCATCCTCTCAAACCAATTCTTGCTTCTTGCATTTCATGAGAGTTTGAAATGCAGCTTCTTGGAGACCTCTTAGGAAAGGCCTTTCTCCCATGACTATGTTGGATCTATGAGGATCAAAATGTGATGGAGGTGATATCTCCTCTCCACCCATGTCCAACAGCACGTTTGATTCCTCCAATGATGTAGCAGCTGTCTCTTCCTCCAGTTTTACAATTTGCTTCATGATTCTCCATGGAGGTGTCATGGTTTATTTCATCCTCCAAAAGTATACAATCCCACCTTGAATGCTGAATGCAAATCATCAAAGATACATGAGGATGAGGGTTCTCCTCCTCCTTGAACCCTTTTCACAACGCACTGCAAACATGAGGCCCTGAAATGGCCATGTGATTTGATCCTGGGACCTCCTCATATGAAATTCCACCATCCTTAAGATTATTTGCTGAAATAGAAAGTGGAACTTCACTCATACCTTGGTGGATCTTGGGACCTTCTTGTGTGGCTGAAATGGCTTTTCCTCCAATGGCTTCCTCATCCATAGATATAGAAGGCTGCTCCTCCAAAGTTGTAGCAGCGTTGGTGCAATTTTCCTCCCATGGTGGAATGGCTTCCTCTTCCTTTGTCCTCCCTCCATCAAAGGTTTGGATCAACCCTTGAGCAAAGTCTCCAAAAGAACTCACCCTTGAATGGACCAAGGGTTTGAACCACCCAACAGAGGTTTCATCCTCTATGTACAATGCTTCCATCTCCACCGCTTCTTTCTCTGCCACTGGATGCAACAA
This sequence comes from Pinus albicaulis, assembly GCA_034641835.2. NCBI lineage: Eukaryota > Viridiplantae > Streptophyta > Pinopsida > Pinales > Pinaceae > Pinus > Pinus albicaulis. Next base: position 15,938,471 of record CM076573.1, read on the forward strand.
ATAAAATGCCTCCAGCTTCTTCTCCCAAGCTCTAGCTGAAGTAACCCCATCAAATGTAGACAATAGAAGCCTATTGCCTCTGATTTCTCCTTTTCCACAGGGCTTTCTCTCCTCCATCTGATGAATAGACTGTGGGAACACTGTAGCTCCCATGAATGCTGTAGAATGGGGTTTATAGTCACCTAGGTACTTGCTTAAGATCTGGAAATCCAAGCATCTCCCATGCTGGTCTTCAAGAGAATAGGAAGTGCATGGACCTTCATCTTCTCCCCTTTTCTTCTCCTCCTCCTTAGGTAGGCTCTTATTTATTCAAAAATAGATGAGATCAGTCTCATATTCTTCATCATTCTCCTCTGAAATTAGACTCACAGGCTGTGCCAGTTTGATGCTCTGATACCACTGTAATGTTCCTTTTTCAGAAACATTGTCAAATGACAAGGAAAATCTATTCCAGAGATAGACTGTAGGGGCATTTACTAGATTTGTCACCTTTGAACAAGGGATGAGCTCCAGAGGCTACCTGGCCCACTAGCAGACTTTGCCTTTAGAGTGATTGTGAAAGGACAATATCCCCAATAAGGAAATACAACAAGATTGGGAATCTCTTAAGATAACCCCAACATTGCAGCTACAACAATAAGAAAATGCATCAAATGGAAAATAGCAGTGATTCATTAAACACATGAAATGCCAGAGAATATAATGGCCATCATATTAGAACACAGCAGCATGAAATATACATCTTCTTGAGGAAATGATCACTCAAGAAAAGCACAACAAGCCTTAAGAAACCTGTACATTAAAATGTGAAATACATAGCTGCATAAATAGAGCCCTAGGCCATGAATGTACAGTTATAAAGAGGAACTGCTACATAAATGATGAATATACAAATATATGACAATATGAGCTCAAATAAGAAGGGGGAGCATGATCTCAACCCCTAAAAATACCATACATCAATCCTCTAAAATGATTGGCTGAAATCTATACAAAATTGGCATTTTGCAAAAATGCCGGAGTAGTTGGGTAGCAGCTACTCAAGAGATGGAAATACATGGAGAAGGATGAAATGTCTGCAACAACTGAAGAATCCTTCTCCAATAGAAATCTGAAGTGAAAGGCTGATCCTTTCACCCAAGACTTCCCCTCCAAAATCTGCTAATCCCTCATAGCAAATACTCACTCAGAAAAACGATGTCTAAGAGAGGGACTGTGCTGTCAATGATGGAATGTGGTTGGCCTAATGCCAAAGATGATGGGATCTGCTCATAAACCTCCTTTTCTAACCTCCAAATGGATATAACCTCTCTCCACTGAAAAAATAGCTCCGGATGGTGTGTGGAAACCTCCCCGGCAACACCCAGCAACACTGCACAATATCTGCTGCAGATACTGCGCTGATGTAGATGGCTAAAGCTATGGCCTGAATGCCTAAATATGGGGAATGGAGTGAAATCCTTCATGAGCTACTCAAGAAGGAGAGGAAATCCTCAACAGGACTCCCTCGTGCCCGAAGGCACTGCAGCTCTGCTGAATAGTAAGAGGCAGCAACAAGTCTCCAAGACTTGGATGTAAAAATGATCAAAGATAGTCTCAATGGCTACCTTGCTCCTCTTTTAAACAATGAGCCTTCCCTCCATGGGCCCTAGTTCGAATTAGGGTTTCCTCCCTCTAGAATCTTCCCTCCTACGTTGTCCCACATAGTGCTTTACAACTCATGCCAACGCAGTTTGACTTGGTCAACCTTGGCCAAGCCTTTATGCAAAAACCTCCTTTCACACATGGAGGTGTGAAATCCAGCTCCAACATGATCCTCTTTCATACTTAGAGGATTTTTATTCTCTAATCATGCAAATAATGGGTCCCCTACCCATTTTATTCATCTCCGTAAAAAAAATTAATGTTCCATAAAATTTGGAACATTACAACCACCTTTGAAGTTGAATTCTCAAAGTCAGAAAAAATAGAGTTTTGTTGTTTGCGCTACGAAACTATCAGCGCTTTTGTAGTGCAAATAATTTTTTTTGAACTAGTGGCGCTACAAAAATGAGGTTTCTTGGCTAATTGACCAGTTTTGAGATGAAACTTTAGGAAATGACCCACAAATGGAAATTATGGATACTTGATAATGAATGGACCTTAAAAAAGACTTTATTTGAACTTAAGGATGGGCTTTTATGAAAATATAACCTACCCTTGATAAAATCCTAAATTGAATTCTAAACCCAATTTTGAACCATGAACAAAAAAAAACTTGACACAATGATGTTTTGAAATTTTTTTTGGGTGATAACATGGTGATTACACTCTATTCACTATATGTGGGATGGATTGGGCAAGAGAGATTCTTAGAACCAAGGAGTGGGATCATGATATTCCAGGTACCTTTTGGCTTCATGAGGACTATATTATTGCAACCCAAGATCAACAGCTCCAAATTTATCATAAATGGAGAGAGAGACAACGTAAATTGAACAATTTATCTCTCATTTTCAGCCATGCAGCCCGTACACATTGCAGAATCAGGGGATTGGTAATTGTTTCTATGAGCTACCAAGGATGGCTCACTTTGTTTGGATGATAGCATGGAGATTGGAGTTTCTCATTTGGATAGAATATAACTTTTTCCATATATCTCCCACTTCTTCATGATGAGATCTATTTGGTTTATCTACCAAAGGCTAACTTTTATACTTTGGAGGAGACATATCCATTGGAGGTTTTGCAATATCCTTGCATTTGCTTGAGGATAAGAAACATTTTGGAGGGGAGGACTCTAATATTCCCAAATTAGCTTGCAGCTAATTGGAATTTTAATTTTTGTGATGTCACTTAGATATGTGAATAAGTGGGTAGGGAAACCTATAAATATATTTATAAAGAATAAAACCACTCCTCATGTAAATGTAGATCATCATTTCATCTTAATAAAGCACCCTAAGGTGTGAACATGGGCTAGAGCATGTGGACTAGGTCAATGTTGACCAAATCAACAACATTGTTATGGAGGTCATGGAGGATTAATGGAGGACAACACAATGATTTAGGAGGAGTGTATGCATGAGAGTAGCTCCTTTAATGAGTGGTGCCCAGGGTGAGGAAGCTCACCAAGAATAAAAGGAAGAAGATGGAAGCATTAATATACATGGATTTGTATTATTGATTTTGATATTTTTAGATTTGGATTTGTCATGTGACATATCTATGCATACTTTTTCTATTTAGCAGGGTCAGTAGTGTTGTTTAGCACAAGGGTGTTTCCAAGCGGAAATCCCACCATAATTATTAGGGGAATTAGAGTGCCTAATTAGGAAAGGTTATCTTGAGCTGCATTACCACTATCTAGAAATTTTCCAAGATTCAGTCTCATATACAACACAATTTCTGTTTAGAGTTGTGTTGTGTTGCAGGGTTGTAGCAGTGGAGGGTTGTAAAACCCCATTTCTGAGCTATTTTTCCATTGGAGGGATCATCCTTTCATCCAGTAGGATTTTGAGGAAGTCCCTGGTGCATCATTTCCATATTTGGCAGGAGGCCAAGTAGCTACCATCAGCTACAATGCAGTTTCCCTCAAGTACTGCGTTGCTTTAGAGAGCAGCTGCAGCAGTGGGTTTATTGCCCTAGTTGGAGGAGTTGTGTTTCCTTTGAGGGGATCAACCCTTCATTTAGGCTATCTATTGGAGGAGGATCAACCATTACATATTTCAGATCATCCACCTCCTATCAGTGATTCATTTGGAGTGATTATTTAACCCTAGGGCCATATATGCTATTTTTGTATAGTGTGTATTTCTGGAAACCTTTTCTGGGTTGTCATGGAAATATGTTTTGGAGCATATATCTCTAGTATTAGCACTTTTGGAGCATTGTATCAGAAGCAATATATATTTCTATATTTCCGCTGTTACTCTCTCATCGACAATGCAATTATAACATTCCGACATTTCATATATTAGCAGTATTTTACATTTTGATGTTTTGTTTCATGGGAGGCTTGTTTCCTCAATCTTGAGTGATCTTTTCCTCAATATCTTGTACTCATTTTCTGCTAATAATCATAATGAAATGGCTCTATGGTTGAAACATATTTTGATCCATTGATATTTCTACAGATTTCCATTTTTATGTGCTATATTTCTGTTCTCACAATTTTGGGATATTACAAAATAGCTTAAGTTTTTGATTTATTAAAATTTTGGGAGAATGTCATGAAAAACCATTGAGCATTATTCACTCATATTTTTCGACCATTATTTCCCCTTCTTTACCACTTCCCATTTTTTTAGAGACACAAAATAATTCAGCTTGGGGGAGTGCTACTTTCATTATCATGAACATGCCATTAATATTCTTTATCATCCATCAATCTCCTTATTCATTCTCAAAATATCCTTTATTCCATGTTGTTATACACCAAGAAAAGATTTCAGCCATGATTGTTGCAACCACCTTAATTTGTTTTCTAGTCTAGCATGAGGGCATGCTAATTTTCCAGTTTGGGGGAAGGGTTGGTATGCATGATGAATGATTTCTCATTTCTTCCTCATTTAAGGTATACAATCCTCAAATTGATTTGTGTATATCCTTAAAACTATCAATTGGATTCTTGTAATTTTTGATTGAATCTGCTTCTCTGATCCTAGTCTCTAATAATACTTTACATTATTTGAATTTCTGCTTTCAAGACTAGAGCTACAGAAATGAAAACTCTGCCCATTATACATAATTCAAGACATAAAGAAAAACCCTCAATAATGTTCAGATCTGAAATTTTCTCTCATCCCCATCTACAACTCTAAATTCCTATTATAGAAATGCTTTTAGAAGTCTGGAATTGCAGAGGAGAGCAACCCTTTTACATTTTGCAACCTGCAATTTATAATCCTTCCAAAAGTATTTTTAGAAGAGAGTTTGTTGAAGAAAAATCTGCCCAATCCAATTTTATTTGCTCAAAAATTCCAATCTTTAGTTGCTGGAGCTTTCTCATTGATTGAGATCTTTTTCTCCATATCCCTTCTATTTTTTTCCTGTAAAAAAGAAATTAAAATGAATTAAGATGCAACAATAAAATCAAAATATTATCTCTAACATTAAAACAAATCCAATCAAATTCTATTTAAATAAATAAATAAAAAGAAAATTTGAGCTTCTTATTGATGCTCATAATGATCTTAATTAACTAAGGATAATATTGATGCATGAATCTGCAATCAGAAGAGGCTTGGGCAAATGAATGAATAAAACAAAACTCAAAAAATTGATTTTATTTTAGAAATTCGAAGCTTGATCTTTTGCCTGATTTTTGACTCAACAAATGACCAAATATATTAGTGAAACCTCCTCAGAAATGTCCTCCTCGATTTTATTTCCAATGAGCCGTCCTGGGCCTCATTTGGAAAAGTAAAACTCAATATATGAACCTCCAAAGTTGATAAGTCAAATCTGAAATAAATTTGGAAATTCTTTTGCTGGGTTAAAAAATCATAATTTTAATTAAAAATCTAATCTTAAATTCGATTCTAATTATTTAATAATTAATTCTAATTTAATGGTTAATTATAAACTAAACTAATTATTTAACAACCTATTTATTAACAAATTAATCTAATTAATAATTAAATTTAACTAAATTAATTATATTCTATTAATTAATTTAATTAATTTACAATTAATTATTTTAAATATTAAATATTAAATCTAAAATTAAATTAACTAAAATAATACTTACTAACCTATCACTCCACTATCTTAAAACTATTCTACTAACATTCACTATGTATATTAAACTAACACTACATTCACTAACTTAACACTAACGAATGAGTTTGAAAAAAGAAAAAACAAATGACTCATGATTCATCGCATCAGTATATCGGGAGTGGGATTATCGAAGTTTGTTACGAAATGCATCCATTGGATTTTTCTGATGCGATACTCTGATGCGATGTAATTAAATTTTAATTTAATTTAATTAATTATAATTTATATATTGATTAATTTAATTAATTTAAAATTTAATATTTAAATATTAGTTTTTAATTTTTTTAATTTTTTGTTTTTCTTTCATTCTAATGATGTTAAGTTAAAAAAAATTATCGAAGGGATAATTTGCCCAATTTAAACTACAACCACTTTGATATTAATAAAAAAATATAAACTACAACCTCTTTGATATTTTGGATTTTCGAGATTAGTAATCTATTTGAAAATTGGAGTAAATTACTGAAATCCCGATGCTTTGTGATTTCACTGTATAAGTAAAAAATAAAAAATATTAGTAATAATTAACTAAGGATTAATATTTAAAATAAATTCATTATTGAGCTAATTTAATTACAAAAATGAAATATTGTACATTTTACACATTTTTTTTAACCCAGGCGACGTAATTGATTAGACTTCAAAGGAGTGCCATTTACAAACAAATTGACCAAATGAGGTGAAACAAGCATCAATGAAAAGATCATAAAAAATAGATCGTAACAAGGCAATCAAAACAAAAATCTAAAGAAAATGAAAAAATAACAAAATCATAGCATAATTAACTTAATAAAAATCCTAAAAAGTGTTTAGCCAAAATTTTTATAGAAAGGGTCCCCCTTATTTGATGTGAACAAGTCAAAAATGGGGGGTTGTTATACCGTACAACACCTTGGTAATGCCTTTTCCCCTCCTACACAACATGAGCCTCAGTTTAGAAATCCTCAATTTAGAAGACCTCAAAACCAGCGAAGGCCAAGGGAAAACAAAAATCAGCCACCTGACCCTCAAGTAAGGCCTCCTTTTCAGCAAAAATTAGTTGATGAAGAAGATCACCCTGAAATACAAGATGATTCAATTCATAGCTTAGATGAAAACATGTCAGGATGTTTTTAACTAAGGAGGAACATGATGAGTTAGATCATGATGTAAACAAGGGTGAGGAACCATATGATTATCTTAAAGGGTATCAACATGAAATCTTCGAGATGTAGAAACAATACAACCTCAGAAACAGAAATGTGCCAATTACTGCAAACAAAACACAGCCCAAGAAAGATGCCCCCAAGGATGCTGAAGTTAGGAAATATATACCACCTCCTCCTCCTACTAAAGAAACTGAAAAATCTGCTTCTGTTTTCAGCTTAGAGAGTGAGATCTCTAAGATAAAAATCCCAATAACTTTTGGAGAAATTCTTAAGGTGAATGAATACAGAAGTAAGATTGTGAAAATTCTAAAAACCCAGCCAGGAGCTGCTGATATCCTAAATTTTCAAGAAGATCATCCAACCGTATAATTGGGTCCAAGATTAGAGGTGTTGGAATCACGATTTCCATTAGACGAAAACCCGCAGGCATTAGTCTCTGCTACAATCGCCAGAGTTAGGATCCACGAGAGGAGGTTAGTCCATGTCAAGAAACACAAGAGGAGCGTTGAACCTAATGTCCAACAATATCCTCCCCCAACGTGAGCCGGGTCAGTTTCGAACTCGAGACCCATCGCTCTGATACCACTTATTGGAATCATGATTACCGTTAGACCAAAACCCGCAGGCATTAGTCTCCACTACAATCACCAGAGTTAGGATCCACGAGAGGCAGTTAGTCCATGTTGTGAATCACACGAGGAGCATTGAACCCAATGTCCAACAAGAGGATGAGAAAAATGAGGAGGTGCCTCCTTTTTATGTTAGCCTTAGCATTCATGACATGACATTGCATAATGCCATGTTGGATTCAGGATCCTCTCACAATATTATGCCCAAAGTAATCATGGAGAGGATGGGGTTGGAAATTACTAGACCATATAAGGATTTGTTTTCCTTTGATTCAAAAAGAGTTCAGTGCATTGGTTTTGTCAAACCAGGAGGTAACTTTGCAAATCAGAATGTTTATTGAATGAAGAATGAACATGTATTTATTCATGGAGGTGAGGCTATTGGGATTCATCTCCCAATGACTCTTGGCCTTCCTTATTTCCTAATATTATTTGTTATACAATATTACATATCCGCACCCAACCCATAGGATTAGGTGTCAACATTCCCCCCTTTAATTTGAAGGGATGTTGGTGAGTCCAAGCATCGATATGAACTTTTCAAACTTTTCTCTGCCAAGTGCTTTGGTGAAGATATCAGCAGTTTGCTCATTTGTGGAACAATGATGTAGATGGATGGTTTTGGCCTAAACATGATGTCAAATTAGATGGTATTTTGTATAGATGTGCTTTGTTCGATCATGGAACTTTGGGTTCTTGGCCAACTTTATTGCAGAAGTGTTGTCGATCATGAGTGGTGTGGAGTACATTTGTTTCATCTGCGAATCTTCCAGGATTTTACGGAGCCACACAATTTCCTTTTTTGCTTCACCTGCTGCCACATATTCTGCCTCGGTCATGGAATCTTCTGGAACTGACTGTTTGTGTGATCTCCATGAGACAGCTCCTGATCCAAGACTCATGGTGTAACCTATAGTAGACACCCCTATTTCTTTGTCGCCATCAAAGTCTGAATCAGAGTATCCGATCAAGCGGAAGTCGCCTACCTGTGTATATTTGAGTCCAAAGTCTTGAGTCCCCTTCAAGTACCTTAACACTCTTTTTGCAGCAGACTAATGTCCTTCACAAGGTTTTTGCATGAACCTTAAGAGGATTCCAACAACAAATGAAATGTCAGGTCTGGTGGTGGTCAGGTAGATAAGACTTCCTATAAGCTGTCTATACTTAGTTGCATCCTCAAATTCCTTCCCTTAAATAGATGTGAGCTTCAAGTTTTGTTCCATTGGAGTGGTTAAGGGATTACATTCATCCATGCCAAACTTGTTCAAGAGATCTCCAATGTACTTCTTTTGAGAAAGAAATATGAACTTAGGATGTTGAATTACTTCAATACCCAAATAGTAATGAACATGACCCAAATCAGTCATTTCAAAACCTTTCTTCAACTCTTTCTTCATGGATGCAATATAGCTCTCATTATTTCCTGTTATCAAAAGATCATCTACATATACCACAAGATATACAACTGTTTTTCCAACTTTCTTAACAAACAAAGTTGCATCATCAAGATCAAAATGTTTGAAGTCAAGTTTCAGAAGATGCTCGGTTAATTTTTCATACCAGGCTCGTGGTGCTTGCTTGAGGCCATACCAGGATTTTATAAGCTTGCAAACTTTGTGTTCTTGACCCTTTACAACAAATCCTTCCGGATGGGACATATAAACTTTCTCCTTTAGATCTCCATTCAAAAAGGCTATTTTTACATCCATCTGATGGACTTTCCATCCATTCTAAGCTACTAGGGCAAAGAGAGTCCGTATGGTGGTCCATTTTGTTGCGGGAGCAAAATTTTCTTCATAATCGATTCCTTATTTTTGTGCAAAACCTTTTGCCACAAGCCTAGCCTTGTGCTTGTCAAGTGAGCCATCTTCTTTGTACTTGTTCTTGTACACCCACTTACATCCAATTGGTTTTGTTCCCAAAGGCGGATCAACCAGCTTCCAAGTGCCATTCTTTATCAAGGCATCATACTCCTTCTGCATCGCTTCTTTCCATTCATCATGAGAAGCGGCTTCTTTGAAGGAAGTTGGTTCATGATCTGTAGACAAACTCAATTCACAGTTATAAGCAATACCCATATCAACAGGAGAATCATAATTATCTACATCACCTTAGATTTGTTGAGTGGAACTTCTTGTTCCTGTTTTTCCAACCTCATCAGGATGAACATTCTCCAGTGTCTTTGTCAGCCATTTGGGAGGACCTTTCTGAGATGGCCCAGGCTACTCACTTGACCGAGTTGGGATTGATTCAAGATTCAATCTCCCAATTCTGTCAATCACATCATTCAATGTGTCATCCGTGGTTGTTTCTTCATGTGGGGAAGAGAGTGCTTCAGGACAAGATTCCACAGTTTGATTCAATATCAGAATCCCCCCTTCAAGATGTGGAATCTCATTAATCATAAATTGAACATTTTCTAATTATGAATGTGAGTCATAGAGTTCTTTTAGCTTGCTCAAGGCATCATAGGCACTTGATAATGATGAAATATGGCGACTCACCTCTTCATTTACGAAAGCTGCAATCAAGGCATAGGCCTTGCAGTTCTTGTTTTCCCAAATGGCGAGCTCTTTGTCTGAAGTGGGATTTGTTGGTGGATTTCCTTCTTGTCCTTCACATATTCCTTTCCACAACTCATTAAAAATGAGTGTGTGCTTGATTTTCCGGGACCATTCAATATATTTCTCTTTGCCGGAGAGAACCACCCCAACAATAGATAGGAGAGAATGCATTAGTTTGCTGGAAAAAATTCTTTTGAAGAGGAAAAATTCTGCTAGAAAATCTTCAATTCTGGAAATTTACTCAATTAAAAGGGACAAAAAATCTTGCTGAAAACACTGAATTCTGCACCAAAATATATATATATATATATTTTTTTTTTGTTTGGAGAAAAAAAAATTGTATGGGTACTATATTATATGGTTGGGGAGGAGATGGAGTATAATATGGTGGGGTGGGCGATATTAAATAGGAGAGACAACGTTATAAGGAGAGGAAGATGGGCTGTATTATATATGGTAATGTATTAATAATGGTGGGCGGTATTGTGAATTGAATATAGTGGAGAGGAGATGGAGTATAATATGATAGATTTGAACGAAGTATGGAGTGAATGACAGTCGGTGGTATGAAATAGTGGACAGAGGGCGGCTTCTTTAAATGAATGGGGGCGAAAATAGTGGACAGAGGGCGGCTTCTTTAAATGAATGGGGCGAAAATAGTGGACAGAGGGCGGTATTAATGAACAGAAGGTATGATAGCGTATTACAGGGTGGAGGGGCGGAATAAAACGCTGGAGTGGTGTTAAAAACAGTGCGTATTATGTTGAACAGTGGAATAGTCGACATCATATTAAATATATATAAGAGAACGCTATATTGTATATAATACAACAGAGCGGGGGAGGGTCCTCAAGCGATGGGGATAGTGACAGTTAAGACAGAGAGGAGTCGTTTAAAATGGAGGGGCCATAGGGAGTGTATGTGTGGAGAGGGAGCTCGCGGATGAGGTAGCGTTTAGAGCAGCGTGGGTAATGCGTTTGAATGGGGTAGGATAGCAGTGAATAAATGCGTTTGAATGTGACAAAGCATGGAGGGCGTAGTATATATGATAGTGGAGCGGTGTTATGATAACAAAGACCGCGTATTATGAATGGAGGGAAGCGTATTATGAATGGAGGGCGTTGTGCAGCGAGGGTAGGGGATCCAAGCGGGTGAGGGGTGTGCGCAGTTGTGAGCAGGTGTGGGAAGGTGTTTTTAATTTGTAAGGGGTGTACGCAGGTGTGAGCAGGTATGAGCAGGTAGGTAAGGAGCGTAGGGAGGGTGGCTTGGTGAGTTGTGAGCTAAATGGGTTACGGGCCACGAGGAGAGCCGACCTGCTAGAATGAAGGAGCGTGTAGGAAGTGGGTGATAGTAGGTAAGGGAAATGGATGAGGGCGAGCGCAGGTCATGAGGGAGGGAGGCCGCGAGGCCGCTACAAATTTTACAAATATTTCAAGGGCTGCAGAACTGAATATATTTGCAGGACTGCAGAAATGCAGGAATTGTAGATTGTAGAATCTTCATAATCTGCAAAAAATCAGAGTTGAGCAGAAGTTGGCAGAGATAAATTAAAAAAAATGCAGAATTAGAGTACCAAAATTTAATGGAGCAGCAGAAACTAGCATAAAAATTGACTGAGCAAAGGAATGAGGGAGTTACACCACAGGCAAAAATGCCAATAGTGGGACTGCCTCTGATACCATGTCAAACCAGGAGGTAACTCCACAAATCAAAATGTTTATTGAATGAAGAATGAACATGTATTTATACATGGAGGTGAGGCTATTGGGATTCATCTCCCAATGACTCTTGGCCTTCCTTATTTCCTAATATTATTTATTATACAATATTACATATCCACACCCAACCCATAGGATTAGGTGTCAACAGGTTTAATAAAATATATTGTTGTTGGTCTTACACAAGTCCTTGCTAAGATAGTGGTCATGGAAATTGTGGTAGCAGACATTCCACCAAAATTTGACATGCTGTTATCAAGGTCATGGGCAGCAAAAATCAAGGGTACAATGCAGAATGACCTAACTTATGCCACCATTCCTGTTTTTGGTGAGAAAAGGAGACTTTATAGAGAAACAAGAATGGCTTACATGGTAAGTAGTAAAGATAAACCTCAAGACTTCCCAATGTATGCTCTTGATACTGAACTTGGATCTTCTATTCTTTTCAATGATTTGAATGATGAAGCAGAGGATGAAAAGAAGGCAGAAAATCAGCAAACTGTAATTCGGCAGATAGAAAATCAACAAACATAAAATCAACAAACAGAAAGTCAGCAAATCAAAGAGGAGAGGGCGGAAGGTTGGTGGTTGTTGCACTTTGATGGATCAGTAGGAAGAGAGGGGGCAGGAGCAGGAATTTGGATCACAAGTCCAGATGATGAAAGTAAGTTCTTTTCTTACAAACTGAATTTTGATTGCACAAATAATATGACTGAGTATGAATATTTAATTTTGGGCTCAGAAATTTTGAAAATAATGGGTGCCCAAAATATTTTTGTTTGTGGAGATTCTGAATTAGTCATTAAGAAAGTTGAGGGTGTTTATCAAACAAAGGATGTGAGAATGAGGGCATAGAGAAATTTAGTCATGGACATGTTGGAATTTTTTCAAGAACATTAATTTATAGTGAAGACTAGGGATGAAAACTCAGTAGCTGACTCCCTAGCTGTCTCTGCAAGTCTATTTATCATTACTATTAATTCCAGTGAAAGATATGAAGTAGAATTTCATCATAGAGCTACTATCCCTGATAACATTATCCATTGGCAAGTCTTTAAGGATGATCAAAAAGTAAAAAAAATTATTGAGCTGAAAGAAGAGTTTGAAAGTACACAAGTAGATCAGCAAAACATGTTTGCTAAATCTAAGGGAAATTCTGAAGTGTTACGACCAAAGAATAACTCTATACCCAAAGGCCTCATATCCCTTGAGAAGCTTTTTGATCAAAATGATGTGTAGAAGTCTCCTAGGATACAAGTTGATGATGAAGAGGTGGAGAGTTGTAACCTTGGTACAATAGATATGCAAAAAATGATTGAACTTTCAAAGTTTCTTTCAGTTGATATGAGACAAAAATATATTGAGATGATGAAAATGTTCATAGATATTTTTTATTAGAGTTATGCTGATTTGAAGAAGTATGATCCTACTATCATTCAACATACCATTCCCATTAAAGAAAATGAAAAGCCTTTCAAGTAGAAGTTGAGGAGGATTAATCCACTTCTCATGCCTATGATTGAGAAGGAAATCAAGAAACTCTTTGATTCCAAAATTATTGTTTCGATCAAATTCTCAAAGTGGCTTGCAAACTTGGTTCCAGTCAGAAAAAAAGAGTGGAGAAATCAGAATATGTATTGACTTTAGAAACTTGAATAAAGCCTCTATGAAGGACAATTACCCTCTCCCAAAGATGGATCAAATTTTGCAGAACATTGTTGGTTCCCAAAGGATGTCTATGCTGTTGAGATTCAACAAGATGATGAGCTTAGTGAAAAGAGTCACCTTCACTAAGTGGGCCCGCAGGCTATTTTTGGCGCAAAGTCTATTTTTAGACATGTCGATCATATTCTATGAGTTGCAGGATGCTATTTGTGGATGGTTGGTCAAGTTGGAAAAATAGATGGACTTATATTTTTAGACATATTGGGCGGAATATATTTTTAGATTTCCAGTCTAAAAATATATATGTCGAATATTATTAGCTCCTAATAATATTTGGACTCTAAAAATTATCTTATTCTCTTGGAGCACTTCAGTTAAGTGCACAGATGTGGCATAACAGCTGACAGAAGGAATTACGCTATTCCTAAGGGTTTACTGGAGCTAATGCATGAGGAATTCAGTTAGAACTCATGTGAAAGAGTTTGGTGGAGTTTTTTTTTTTTTCCACAGAAAAAATCGGTAACCTTTTATTTATAAAAATGAAAAGTTACACATAGCATATGCATTGAAGCATTTTCAGAAGTTGCCCATTGGGCTCGTGTGCTTTGGCACACAATGCGACGTAGCGAGGCTACCGTGCATTCAGAAAGAATGAGAAAAAGAAAAAATAGGGAAGGGTCAGAAAAACTGGTTCCCGGGAGTGAGTAGAAACTCACACCTCATGTTTTTCTCCCCTTCTTCTTTTCGACCTTGCGCCACTCTCCTTGGGTGGGCTCAATCGTAGCTAGGACTAACTGTGTTTCTACTTTCTGTGAACCTGTATCCTTGTCTGAGTCTGATGTATCTGAGGGATGATGCCGTTTGACCCCTCCCATACTCAGATCCTCGCTTGTCTTCTCTGCCTGATTTGAATGGGGTTGTGAAACCTTGTTAGCTGATATGATTTCCTTTTGGGTCTCTTTTCCTTGGGTAGGCTCATTATTCTCTGTGGGAGTGGCTTCCTCCTCTGCTTCTGATTCGTCATCCTCTGAGTCTGGAGGGGGGTATTGCCACCCTTTTCTCGGCTTCCCTTTCTGCTTATTTTTGCTGTTTGCTTTCTTGGCTTCTGGACATGTATTTTGCAGGTGTCCTGTCTGCCTACAGATTCTGCATCTGAAAGCAGTATTTTCATAGTCTAGCCCTTACAGCCAATTTTGTTGCTTGTAAACCAGCCTTATACTTTCCGACAGTCCTTTACTTAGATCGACTTCCACACAAATGCATGCAAAGGTGTAGATCCTCTCCTCAATCCTCTCCAGATCTGTTTTGATATATTTCCCTATGCTGTTCCCAATTCCTTCCAAAACTCGTTCACTCCAAAAGTGAAGAGGAAGGTTATATAGGCGGACCCAAACCGGCATTCTGGAGACAGTCATTTTGTTTGGGTCAAAATCTGGAAACCATGGGGTCATAAAAAGACCCGTTGTTCCCCAAAACCAAGGCCCTGCACTGATGATTGTATCTCTGGCTTCCGTGGATGCGAACTTGACAATGAAAAACCCCTTGGAGCATAGATGTATATCACATTCCATGGTCCAGTTAGGATAGATCCAGCGAAAGAGATCCATTGGCTTTGGCCAAAAACTGTTAAATCGACAGATTAGGGCCTGAGTTTCATATGACTTAACGTATTCTTCTAGTCCTGTAGAATCAATGTTGAGGGCTGGGGTTTGCCCAAGCTGATCTACTATATATGGCCTAGGTGTATGTCCACCTTGGTCTGGAGGAGACCCTAGATCTCTGTTACCCTGTAAGATATTTTTGTAAGAGAAGCCTCCCTTGGGTTGTTGCTGAGTTGTTGTCTTTTTCCCCTTGTCTCCTCCTGTGGTGCCTGGATGACCCTGAGGCACAACACCTCCTCTCAGCCTAAGATTTAAGGCAATGGTTTTTTCTGGACTTATATCATAGTTCTTCAAGGTTCTGATATCCTGAAGGGACCTTCTACCACTGACCAGATGCTGGATCTGAACAGGGTATCCCATCACTGCCCAGATTTGATGTTTCAACTGCATAATGGTGCTTTCTGCATGTACCCATACTAATCTAGTTTTCCCCACAGGGGGTTTAATGAAAATCTGAAAAGAAAAAATTGATGTTACCTGTTGCCTGGGTTCTGGCTGCTCTAGCTGCCCATGACTTTGTGCTGCCTCAAGGTGCGAGAAAGGGGGCGCTGTCTCTGCCTCCCCTTTCTTCTGGTGCGGCATAGGGTTCTTGCAGATCTGGCATTCCTGGGCGCTGCCGTTCTTTTTGTTAGGTTTTATTTCAGTCCTGACAGGCCCCATAGGCGAACAGGCCAAAAGAAACCCCCTGCCAAGCCCGGTCAGGAGACTTTCCATAGACGGAGATCCCGAGACAAAAGACGCCCTGCCTCCAAGCGCTCTGAGGAGCAGAAACCCTTTCGCTCCATAACCTTGTTCATCCGCCTATTTAGACCGTGACGGCCAGATCTCTCTGCCAGTCGTAGAGAAACCATGCAAGGGCCCTGTGGCGGGATCTGCCTTGAAAAAAGTAAAGCCAAACAGGTAGAAAAAGTCGCAGGGCGCGCTTGATCGAGGAGGTTCGCATGCGGATTTCTTTAGATCTGGAGGCGTGGCTTTAAATATGAGATATATCTTTCCTGGGGCTCGGATCCGGCCTTCAGATCCATAAGACAGCAAAAAAACTACCTGTCTCATCCCATTTGGGTCTGTTGCAAGCAGATCTGTGTCATCGCCGCAGAGGAAAATCTCTTGCTCTGTGCTACCTTGATCTACAAGCTGGGCGGCGACGACGCTTAGCAAAAAATTCTCAGAAACCCTCACTGTAGCCATCTCCTCTCCAAAGGTGACCTTCCAGAATCTTCTCATAATCATTGAATTAAAGATGAAAGAGTTTGGTGGAGTTATAGAAGTAGTTGGTGGAGTTGTATTTAGTTTAACTCAGTTAGACTCAGTTGAGCTAGTTGTATCTAGTCTAACTGATTGATACACTAGTGAGAGTGGTGTGAATTAATTATTTAATTAATTTACTAAATAATAAATCATTAATAAACAGAAGAATACATCAGTTAAATACAGTGCATGGACAGTTTCAGTGGAGACCAGTGGAGAGATAGGTGAAAGAGCAAGTGTGAATATCAGTTGTGAATATAGTGATGCATTGATTGCATCCAACACTCAGTGGAGATGCCAATGAGTATTGCGTGAGAAATTCTAGCTGGATTTGATTTCATTCAGAGCCATTCTTTAGCAGGGATTGCGTAGTAGAGGCAGGCTAGCAGGTGGCAGAGATCGGTGCATGGATTTGCAAGATCTGGCCTGATTAGTGTGTAGCGATTGTATTGTACTGAGAGCTTGATATGATTAGCTTTGTATGAGGATTTTTACATGATCTATATGACATATATGACATATATTATATACAGATAGTTGGGGTTTTTAGCTTCAGGCTTTCCCGTTAAACATCTGTGTTAATGTGTGTGAATTTTTATGGTTTCATGTGTGCATTGCAATTGATTTAATTTCTGCATGTGATGATCAATAGTGGAATAGATTCTGTATTGTGCATGAAGTTAAAATAGTGTGTGATCAGAAGAATATTGGATATATAACACATAATTTATGTAATTTCTACACGGTATCAGAGCGATATTGATCAGAGAAGATTGCAATTATTGAAGCGGTTGAGTTTTCTGCTGGTGGAATTCAAATTTGCTGCAGTGTTTTCTTGGTGTCGAAGTTGAGCATTCATTGAAATGTATTTCAACAGATTGCGATTGGAGTATTCCCTTGATGGTAGCTCAAATTATATTACATGGAAGGACAGGATGGAGGAAGTGCTGGATGATAATGGGTTGAAGGAGTTCATAGATGCAGAAATTCAAAAACCTGCTTCTAGCGATGTCGCTGCACCTGACACATGGAAAAAGAAGACAACAAAGTGTCGAAGGATTTTTTTGGAAGGTGTGAAGGATAACATAGTGTCTAGCCTTCATGGGAAATCTAGTCCATTCTTGATGTGGAAAGCTTTGATATACTTGTTCCAAAGCAGAAGCGAACAAAGGAAGTTGGCGCTTAAAGACAAGCTCAGAAAAATAAAAATGGAGAAAGGTGATAGTATACCCAAGTACCTCACGAATTTTTTCCAGTGCAGGGATGAGCTGGGAAGTGTGGGGGTTATTGTAGATGAAGAGGACTTGGTGAGCTTGTCTCTCCTTGGGCTTCCGAAGAGTTGGCATAGCTACGAGGACTCTGTCAATGGTCGGGAGAAACTGCCAGGATGGGAGCGACTTTCGTCGGATCTTGTGCAGGAGGAGAAAAGGCGGGGTACCAAGGATGGATCTTCATTGAAGAATGAAGATGAAGAAAATTGCGCTTTGGCTGCCAAAGCAAGGAAAGGGAATGGAAAGAAAAATTCTTCTCAATCCGGTGCGAAAGGCAAGAAGCAGGACTTGTCCAAGGTGAAGTGCTTTCACTGTCACCAACACGGACATTACGCCACTAATTGTTCACAGAAGAAGAAAAATAAGCAGGTTGCTAGATCTGCAGCTGGAGAGGCCTTAGCCTCGCAATTTGAGCTGGATTTTTCGCTGATCGCATGCTTGGTTTCAAGTGTGATGGGATCAGTGTGGTTTCTGGACAATGGTGCATCTTTCCATATGATCAGAGACAAATATTTGTTTAGTGATCTGGATGAGAAGGATCTTGGAGTGCACATCGAGATGGGCGATGACGGTAGATACAGTGCGACTGGTATTAGGAACATTTAATTTGAGAGGGAGTCTGGTAAACCTTTCATATTGAAGGATGTCATGCATGTTCCAGGATTGAAGAAGAATCTGATATCTGTGGCGATGTTGGAAGACAAGGGTTATGATGTTGTATTTAGCGAGGGAAAGGCTTTCTTGCGCAAGTGAAACCCGAAGGATAGGGGTTCGAGTTAAGAACCTTTATCAATTGCAGGTAGATGGCTGCACAGCAATGGCAGGAAAAGCAGAAGCAGTGTTGAGCCGGGATGAGGGCGAATTGTGGCACAGGATATTCGTCCATCTTCACCATGGTGCTTTGAAAATTTTGCAGCAGATTTCTACTAGGCTTCCCAAGGGTACAATTACGCAGTTAGATCAGTGCAAGGGATGTACTTTGGGAAAATTTGTGAAGACAACTTTTCATGAGAAGGATAGTCATGCCACAATGATCCTTGAGAGAATTCACACAAACGTGTGTGGACTTTTCTCAGTAGCTTCGACAGCAAAGCACATGTATTATGTGATATTTGTTGATGAATTTTCTCGTAAGTGCTGGATCTTCTTCATGCAGAAGAAGAGTGAGACATACTCAAATTTTTGTGAGTTCAAGGCGCTAGTTGAGAAAGAGTCGGGGAAGCAGGTGAAAGATCTTAGGAGTGATAATGGTGGTGAATACATCTCTGGTGAATTCAAAGACTTTTGCAGCATAGAAGGAATTCGAAGAGAGCTAATAGTGCCTCATAACCCACAACAGAATGGGGTTGCAAAGAGAAAGAACAGAACGATCGTGGGTGCTGCACGAGCGATGCTGCATGATCAGGGCCTTCCCATACACTTGTGGGCTGAAGCGTGCAACATTGCGGTTTATGTGCAAAACCGTTGTCCTCATAGAGTACTTGGCATGAGTACACCCGGAGAGGCATTTTTTGGTAAGAAGCCTGATATTTCTCATTTGAAGATTTTTGGCTCACCTGTTTACATTCATGTGACGAAGGATGCCAGGAAGAAGCTGGAGCTGACTGCAGAGGTTGGGATATTTGTGGGGTACACAGAAACACCCCACAATTATCGTGTGTATTTTCCAGACATTCGGATGACTGTTGTGCAACGAGATATCAAATTTCATGAGGAGAAAGCCATGAAGTTGTCGCTTGAGAGGGAGCTACACTTGCATGTAGATGAGGAGCTAATAGTTCCTAAAGATGAACCTCTGGATGTGGATCAACCACAAGAGGAGGTTCATGGAGTGGAAAAAACCACTCATGCAGCGCCAAACATCAGAGGGTGGAAGCACACTACAGAAGCTGAGTGAATGACTCTTGATGCAGCGCAAAATGTAGGAGCACCTACATCACAGCGCAGACAGAGACAGTCACCTGACCGATTTACTGGATACATGGCTCTGATGAGCAAGTGTATCGTGACAGAACCATCTTCTTTCGAGGAAGCTGTGGAGGATCCCACATGGGTAGATGCCCTGGTGGAAGAGTATGATTCGATTGTCAGAAACAATGCATGGGAGATTGTCCCAAGGCCGGAAGGGAAATTAGTGGTAGGTTCGAGATGGATCTACAAATTGAAGCAAGCTGCTGACGGGAGTGTCGAGAAGTACAAGGCACGATTTTTTTCTTGGGGCTTCTTACAGATCGAGGGGATTGACTATGAAGAAACATTTGCACCTGTCGCAAGGTATTCTTCCATACAAATTGTCCTTGCTCTCTCAGCGCAGATGGGTTGGCACATTCATCAGATGGATGTGAAGATTGTGTTCCTCAACGGAGTCATTGAGGAGGAGGTGTACATAGATCAGCTTGAAGGATTCGAAATCCTCAGCAGCGAGTCACATGTGTGCAGGCTCAAAAGAGCACTGTATGGGCTGAAACAAGCACCTCGTGCTTGGTACACATGGATAGGCAGTTATTTCACTGGACTTGGTTTCGCCAAGAGTGTGGTAGATCCGAACCTATACCAGATTGTGGTGGAGGGTAGGTTACTGATCATTTTACTTTATGTAGATGATTTAATACTAACAGGTGATGAACTGCTGATACACTCATGCAAGGCAGATCTTGCAAAGGAGTTTGAGATGAAGGACTTGGGCCTCCTTCATTATTTCATGGGATTTGAAATTTGGCAGCAGAAGGGTGGATTGTTTGTGTATCAAGGCAAGTATGCCCGAGAGATATTGGAGAAGTTCAACATGCAAGGCTGCAAGCCTACCGACACTCCTCTTCCTGGTGGTTGGAGGAAAGAGGATGCTACATCGGCAGAGGTAGTGGATGCCATTGTTTATTGACAGTTGGTTGGTTCACTCATGTATCTAGTCAATACACGACCGGAGATATGCTACACTATTAACCAGCTTTCACAAGATATGGTTAAGCCTACCAAGCTCTTTTGGAAGGCAGGAAAGCATGTCCTGAGGTATCTCAGGGGCACATCGGGATATGGATTGTGGTACAAACAGTCAGATGAGTTGAAGCTGCATGGCTTCACGGATGCAGATTGGGCAGGGAGCCCAACGAACAGAAAGAGCACATCTGGAGGGATATTCAGTATCGGGTCTACAACAGTTTCTTGGTAAAGCAGGAAACAGAGATTCGTGGCACTTAGTTCAGCGGAGGTCGAGTACATGGTAGCAAGTTTGGCTACATACGAGGCTATATGGATGACGAAGATCCTAGTCGGGTTGTTTGGTTCACACTTAGATCCTACTGTGATATATTGTGATAATAAGAGTTGCATTAAACTCTCGATTAATCCAGTATTTCATGATAGATCTAAACATATTGACATCCGGTACCTTCATATCAGATATTGTGTGAAGCAGAAGATCATGTTACTATATTACATTCCTACGGAGGATCAAGAAGCAGATATTCTGACGAAGGCACTCACCAGGAGAAAATTCAAATACCATAGAGACATGATCAGGGTGGCAGATAATCCCTATCTTGTTGAGAGGGAGTGTTGAGATTCAACAAGATGATGAGCTTAGTGAAAAGAGTCGCCTTCACTAAGTGGGCCCGTAGGCTATTTTTGGCGCAATGTCTATTTTTAGACATGTCGATCATATTCTATGAGTTGCATGATGCTATTTGTGGTTGGTTGGTCAAGTTGGAAAAATAGATGGACTTCTATTTTTAGACATATTGGGCGGAATATATTTTTATATTGCCAATCTAAAAATAGATATGTCGAATATTATTAGCTCTTAATAATATTTTGACTCTAAAATATTATCTTATTCTCTTGGAGCACTTCAGTTAAGTGCACAGATGTGGCACAGTAGCTGACAGAAGGAATTGCGCTATTCCTGAGGGTTTGCTGGAGCTAATGCATGAGGACTTCAGTTAGAACTCATGTGATAGAGTTTGGTGGAGTTATAGAAGTAGTTGGTGGAGTTGTATTTAGTTTAACTGGAATGAACTCGATTGAGCTAGGTTGTATCTGTAGTCAAGCTGATTGATACACTAGTGAAGGATACGTTGTGAATTAATTGATTCATTCAGTACGCTAAATATTAACTCATTAATCAACTGAAGAATACATCAGTTAACTACAGTGCATGGATAGTTTCAGTGGAGACCAGTGGAGAGGTAGGTGAAAGAGCAAGTGTGACTATTAGTTGTGACTATAGTGATGCATGGTTTGCCTCCAAAACTTAGTGGAGATGCCAATGAGGATTGCGTGAAAGTGGCTGGATTTAGGTTGTTGGGAGCCATTGCGCGGTGTAGTCGAGGCAGGCTGCTTGGTCGCCCGGATTGGTGCATGGTTAAAGATCGAGGCACGATTGGTGTGTAGCGATTATTATTGTACTGAGAGCTTGACATGTTCAGCTTTGTATGAGGATTGTTACATGATCTATATGACATATATTATATACATATAGTTGGGGTTTTTAGCTTCAGGCTTTCCCGTTAATTCACTGTGTTAATGTGTGTGAATTTTTATGGTTTCATGTGTGCATTGCAATT
This sequence comes from Pinus albicaulis, assembly GCA_034641835.2. Lineage (NCBI taxonomy): Eukaryota > Viridiplantae > Streptophyta > Pinopsida > Pinales > Pinaceae > Pinus > Pinus albicaulis. The sequence goes on from CM076573.1 coordinate 15,960,700, forward strand.
GATTTAATTTCCGCATGTGATGATCAATGGTGGAATAGATTCTGTATTGTGCATGAAGTTAAAATAGTGTGTGATTAGGAGAATCTTGGATATATAACACATAAGTTATATAATTTCTACATATGCTTGATGGTTTTTTAGGGTACAATCAGATACTTGTGCATCCGGAAGATCAGGAAAAAACAACCTCTTCCACACCATGGGGCACATTCATGTATGCCAAAATGCCCTTTGGTATGATTAATGCAGGAGCTACCTTTCAAAGAGAAATGGAAATTTATTTTTCCGAGGAGAAGGAAAATATGGTGGTTGTATATTTAGATGACATTACAGTCTTCTCAAGGAGGGAAGAAGATAATTTGAAGCACCTAGAAAAGATTCTTCTAAAATGTAGAAGGTTTGGCATTTCTCTCAATCCCACTAAAATCATTTTTTCTTTAAATTCAGGTAAATTACTTGGACATATTATTTATAAATATTGGATTAAGATTGATCCAATTAGGGTCAATGCAATTCAGAAAGTGGATTTTCCTAGAAGTAGAAAAGAGATTCATCCTTTCCTTGGAAAGGTAAATTTTGTGAGGAGGTTTATTCCTAATTTTGTTGAGATTGTAAAGGATATAACAATTTTTTTGAAGAAAGGAGTTGACATCAAGTGGACAAAAAAAGAAAAACACTCATTTGAGGAGATTAAGAAGGCGCTCACTCAAGCACCAGTGTTGATTAGCCCGGATTTCTCAAAAGAATTTTTTGTTTTTACATTTGCATCATAAAATAAAATTGTTGGAGTTTTGTTGCAGAAAGGACAACAAGGTACTCAACAACCCATTTCATTTTTTAGTAGGACATTAGCTAACTTAGAGCTGAAGTACAACATATTAGAGAAACAAGCTTATGCCTTGGTTAAGGCCATCAAAGATTTCAGAATTTTCATTCTGCATTCTCATATTATAGCTTTTGTTTCTAATGCTATTATGAAAGAAATTCTAACTCAAGTTGATCCTAATGGTAAGAGGGGGAAATGGATAGCTAACTTGCTGGAATATGATATAGAGATCAAGCCCACAAAATCAATCAAAGGTCAAGGCCTAGAAAACCTGATGGCATAGTCAAAATTTGACTGTCTTGACATGAATTTAATTGCAGAAATTTCAAATATTTCAGATGAAGAGGAAGAACTGATCCCCATTGAAGAAAAGTACTTCATTTCAGATTGGTACAAAGACATTGTTTTTGTCTTACATCATCATAGATCACCTGTTGAGCTAACAATGTCCAAGGCGAGGTTTGTAAAGTTAAAGTCTTCGAGGTACTGCATCATTGAAAAAAATATGTATTGGAAGGATACCTGTGGTATTTTGTTGAATTTTTTGCTGGAAGAGGAGGCTAAAAAAGTGATTAAGGAGCTTCACAAAGGAGATTTTGGAGGTCATCATAATTGGAAGGCTACAACAAATAAGATTCTTAGAGCAGGGTATTATTGACCTACAATGTTCAAAGATGTCTACAAAAATATTGCTGCCTGCCTTGAATGCCAGAATTTTGATGGTAAGAAGAAGCTTGTACCTTTACCCTTGATGCCTATTTATGTTGAGACACCATTTCAGCAGTGGGGGCTAGATTTTATTGGTGAGATTCATCCATCATCTTCAAGTCAACATCGCTTGATTTTGATAGCAACTAACTATTTCACCAGGTGGATTGAAGAAATCCGAACTAGGCAAGCAAATGGTTCTGTTATCATTTCATTTTTGGAAAATAATATATTGTCTAGGTTTGGCTTCCCTATGAAGATCATCACTAATAATTCACAAGAATTCAAATCTAAGAAGTTGATTAGTTTTTGTCATCAATATCATATTTCACTTGGGCATTCTACTACATATTATCCACAAGGGAATGGTCTTGCTGAATCTTCTAACAAGAGAATTGTGAGGATTATTAAGAAGGTGTTGTAGGAAAATAAGAAGTCATGGAATTTGAAGCTAAAGTATGCTATGTGCGCTGATAAAGTGTGCACAAAGAGATCAATTGGAACTTCACCTTATGAGCTAGTATATGGAGCTGAAGCCATTTTTCCTACATCCTTAGGAGTGCCTGTCATGAAGTTTCTGCAAGGATTGGAGGAGGAGCCAAATATAAATTTAGAGAAGGATCAATCAGTTGATAGCTTCGCAAGAGAAAAAATTGGAAGTCTATAAAATTAATCAACAATCTCAAAACATAATCAAGAAGACATTTGACAAGAAGGTCAAGGAAGAAAATTTTCAAATCCAAGATGTGGTTTTGAAATGGGAGGCCAAGATTGAAGAGAAGGGGAAACATGGTAAGTTTGAGAACATTTAGAAAGGTCCATTCGTAGTAGCTTAATTTAATGGGAACAACACTTACAATTTATAGGAGATGGATGGACAACCATTTGTTGGAGGGCCTATCAATGGCAGGTTTTTGAAGCACTACTCTTCTTAAATTCTGTTGAGCATTCATTCCATTGGATATATTCCATTTTATATTTTTGTCTTCTAATAATGACAAGATGAATCATCAATATTGAGCTTGAGGTGAAGGCCATTAGAGTTTGAAGGAAATCTTGGCAAATTTCAAAGTTTTTTTTTTTCAAGAAGATGGATAACATCACTGGAACTACTGGTTCTTTAGTGTACTACTGGGGCACACCATCTCAAGTGGAGCCACTGTTATCACTCAGAAAAATGAAGCATCATTTGAAAAATTCATATAGGTTCATGTGTCAAAGGTAGGGTTCTAGGGTTCATTTTTCATTACTTAGTCCAGGAAAATTATAAATTTTTCTTATTAAGATTACCCTAAGGTCTAAACCCACTCACTTTCAAATCATCTCATGTCACATCACTCGTAATTTTCTGACAGTTTTCATTTCCCAAGGTTTTAGTACCGAAATGGTCGTTTTAGTTAAGAAACCACAGTTTCATAGCGAAATACACTGAGAAATTCCACTTTTCGCTACGAAACAGCTGATACTTTTGTAGAGAAAACACCCTGATTTACACTAAATACACTATGAAAGTGATATTTCTTGTCTGTCATTTCAAGTTATCTATTAGGTGTCAGAAAATCATTTGAAAAGGATAAGTTAGAAACCATTATAGTCAGTTAGGGTAAATATCAAGGTACATGGTCAGGTCTAAAGTCATCATCACCATTTTAGGCATGTATGAGTCATCATTGTGTTGTGAGTGGGCATCGACCTTCAAAATATTTCCAAATTAAGTCATTTCTCATTCTTCATTCCTTATTTGCGTGATATTAAGATTGTTAGTCATCTATATTTTTCACTATCTGAAGATGACTAAGTAGTGTTCCTAGATTTCTAGAAAAAAAATTCATAAATATTGTGAGTTCTAGAAATCTCACTGCCTTCATTATTCTGAGATAAAACTTTCCGATTTTTCATCTTCCAATCTAGTGATCACTAGCCCACCACTCTTAGAAGACCCATCCTGGGTTCAAGCCATTTATTTTAACCCCAACTGTCACCCATTTTTCACCATGTCTTTCTTTTTGGCCCAAATCCTCTGTTTTTCTTATCGATAGGATTCCCTACTGCTATTCAAACCTACCAATCAAATAGCTTTGATGACTCTTCCATAATATTCTTAGACACTGATTGTCTCGACAGACGCTTTGGATAATAAATTATGCTAGATCCTAGGTCTTCAAAACACACTAATCTTATCACAGGTCCTATATTATACTTAGTGATCCCTAAGTCTAAATCTCTATCCAAAATCCAAGTCCAAAGGTCCCCATTAGGTCATCAAAGGTTTCACTAATTCATAAGATAGATTTAGTGCCCAACAAGTTATTCCTTCCTGCATAAAGAGGTTGCATTCAAAGGGGAATAAAATTAAGCATTTTGACCCAAAGTCATTCAAGGAAAGCCTCCTTGGCTTAGAGCACAAACATTGCAAGGGACAGATGGCCTTGTTCAAAATTTTCGAAGAATAGCCAAGGTGGCCACCAGCAACAAGAAGAGGCAAGGTAATAGGATGTAATCATCACCAGGAGGCAGACACAAACAAGACAAAAAACAACAGGCCTATAGGTAAAAGAGTATCGGGGTTTGTTTTGGTGGATTAACAAAACATTGGTGGCAAGCAAAGAACCATCTCAAAGATTTCAAGGACAGAAGCCTCCTCCTTAAGGTTTTGCCAAAATAACATTTCTTCACTTGCACTAAGAGAAGAAAGACAAAGGGTATCAGTTTAAAGAATATCATTTTACCAAAGGGTAGAAAAACATAGTTTTTGAAGTAAAAAGTTGGGCATAAGTTATTGTCAAAATAGGCCTCAAAAGGCACAGTGTAATCTCGATTTTTGCATCTCAACGATAGAATCCCAACAAAGGGCCTCCATGCTGAAAATATTGTTCTGCAAAAATATTGACAAGGAATAAATAAACATGTTTTCCAAAAAATGTTAAAGTGTGTTCACAACAAACATTAGTCAAAAGCACACTAAAAGATAGGGGACACCAACTTTACAAAAGTGGGTTTGGTATTGATCCAGGTGGATATTGGTGGCCACCCGCCTATTCCACTTGGGCCCCCACCATTGTCTCTTTCAGTTTTTCCGTTTTGGCATAACTTACTATTTTTAGCAGTTTTTCGGGTCCTGAACTTCCGGAGCCGTTTTGAGGCCCTAAACGACGTTTTTTGGGTACGAAAGCGCCAGCGAATTTTTTGATAAAATTCGTCCCGACAGCTGTAGTCCTCGGATAGAGCTTTCTAATGATGTATCATATGCGTCAAACGGAGATAGTATGCCAAAGTTACGTCCTTGAGAAGTTGAAACACCAATTTACCCAAACGGGGCCCATAGTTTTGGCGCTTCATCTCCTAGGGTTAGGTTTTTGGGATGTTTAGGGTTCTCCATTTGTTTCTCAATAATAAATAGGCCCTCGCGCCTCATTGTAAAGCAGTTCAGAGGTCTGTAGCCACCACATCTCTTCTCGGAGATAGCTACCAGTACCCTAGCTAGTTTTATTTCCATTGTCTGTAAGCAAATTTCAGTTCTTTGATATTAATGAAATGAAGTGTTATTTCCGCTGCATCTCTGTATTTATGGTTATGTGTTTATTCTGTTGCGTTCCTGCATAAATCCGGATCAGGTATTTTTAAATCTAATTTTCAAATCAAGTATAAAAGGGCACTTGAACCTTCCCCATGCATCATTTGCCATTTTCCAAAAAGAAGAAGCAGTTGAGAAGAATTATTTTGGTTTTTAGAGCAAACTGTGAAAAAATCGAGCGCTACGCACCGAGGCCGGTGCTACCCTCCTGACCTCTGGCACTATGCATAGAGTGGAGGCAGGCAGTATAAAAATACATTGCGCTACGCTCTCACGACCCGGTGCTGTGCACCTTTCCCGGTCCTACGCACTTGCCCAGTAAAGACCGGAGGCACTCGAGGCACCGCCCAGTCCGCCCGGTGCTACGCTCAGGCGCTGCACACAGTTGCTGCGCACCGGAGCTTCACGCAGGCGTTGCGCTCTAGCTAGATTGTTACAAAATTTTCAAAAAGACTCCAAAATTCGAAATTAACCTTCAAAATTCTGCAAACAGGGTCTAAGGTTGGTGAAATTTCTTTTTTCATCCCAAGCTCTCCTTTTAAAAAAAAATCTATCCATAGTCAAAATTAGCCCAAAACCTTAGACTATGCAAAGATCAATTACTTAGTTTTTGAGTTAGGGTTTGCAAGAAAATTTGGTTTTGAATACAAAAAAAAAAAGGATTGGGTGACTGTAGTTATTTTCTAACCTCTAAACCCTAAGTGCAATCTCTAAAGAACCATTCTCATATTAGTTTTCCTTTTGCAAAAAATTGACCTAAAGCCACTAAAACCACTTAGTTTGCCCAAAAACCCTCAAGGAAAGTTTAAAAGCCCTACTGATGTTTTTAGACTAGTCACCATGTCAGAGGGAGATAGTCATACCAGTGGTGATGAGAGTCATACTCCCACCAAGCCAAAACATCATGGAGGAAAAGCAAGAAGATTTGAGCCCATAGACACCACTCCAATCAATTCCTCTCCTATGATCCTTTCATGCTTCCAGGATGTAGGGTGATACAATTTTTTTGAAAACGTTAGGAAAGTCAACAATCATCCAGACTTGACTAGATTATTTTCCTGTAGCCTACAAAACCACCAAGTTAATCTAGCAGGGGTACAATTTGAGCTTTTATCTGAAATCATTTCCAAGGCAACCGGTACACCAGACATTGGTGAGCTTTGGTTCAAACAAAGGAAGTTGGACTTGGGTTATTATGGGCCTTACTTGAAACCCACCTATCAGCAAAATTGCAAGGCTATTTTTCCTTTTTCTTATTTTCTAGAGAGGTATGCAACATTAATGAGGAAGATTATCAAATTTTTCACATGTGAGGGAAGGTAATCCCGGCTCTATTCATATCATATCAGGTTGCTGATGCATTTTACCAAAGTAAAGATGATGAACCTACCTTATTACCTTTTCTGGAGTATTGATAAAATGGCCTCTGCTGTCAAGAGGAAAAGCTATGACCACCAAATGCCTAGCCTCTTTCATCACTACCTGATCAAGATGATTGTCCTATACTAGCTAGAGAAACAAGGTGTATCTTGGGAGACCTTCATCTCACCTGATGTGTTTGCAGACCCCCGGGCCTTCATCCACCAGAGCATGCCTTCCACTTCACAACCATCTACCTCCGCACATCCATCATCTCCCCATGTGCCTTCTCCACAAATAATTTCACCTATTAACTCCTCCCCCAAATTACCAAGTGAAGGGGCTGATAGTAGCCCTAGTGAAGAGAAAATAGGAGGCAACAGTGAGGAAGAATATGAGACAGATAATGATGGAAAAGGAGAGAGCAGTGAAGAAGAAGATGATGAAGAAGAAGAAGAGGATGAAAATGAAGAAAATGATGAAGAGGAGGAAAGTGGCCAAGAAGAAAGTAGCAATGGCCAAGATTAGCAAGATAATGAATAAGATAACAATGATGAGGAAGAGGAAAACCGTGAACAAGAAGACAGTGACAAGGGAGAACAGTCAGATGAGGAAGGCAACTATCTAAGTGCCCAAGATATTCCAAGAAAGAGTCATGACAGTCATGACAACTGTCATGAATGTCTTGAAAAAAATTAGTCCATAAAAGCAAAAGAAAAAGCAGAGCAGAGTGAAGGAAAAAATTATGACAACATTGCCTTTGAGACTCCCATGATTGCCCCCCTCTCATGCACTTATGATAGAGGCAAAAGGGGTGTGTTTTCTACCTCTAAAAGGAAAAGGGCCACCTCCTCACAAAATACCAAAGCTTCGGACAAAGGCAAAGAAAAAATGAAGAGTGTTGAGCAAAAGGCACCAGTAAGGAGAAGAAAAAGGATCAAAAAGGTTTCTCAAGGCCCTCTCTTTGTTGATTTAGATAGTGATAATGAGGACTAAGGGATAAATACAAAATTACTCCTCCTAGAAAAAGGTGCTCAGCTTCAAGAATGGGAAAATGATTTTGAAAGGGCACAAAGGGTCATCTACTATTATAAACAGGAGCACAAACATTTCAAAGAGGTGAAGAGGAGCCTTTCCTTGCAAAAGAAAATGGTCAAACACTATGCAAGGAAGAGCATGCTTGCTAATGCCAAACTCGAGCAATCCCTCATAGAGCTAGAGGAGAAAAAAAGGCCCAAATTTCATGACAGCCTCAGGATCTTGGCTGATGCTTCTCAATAGGTGTCTAAAACCCCTTGAGGGGTCTACACACCAATTTTGAAGAAAATCTAGAAACTTTTTGTTTTTTCCAAATTTTGGCCCTTAGGAGCGCAACACCCTAGGCGCTACACTCTTTTTTAGAGCATCATCAACTGCTAAAGTTTACATTTTTGGGTTTTTCATGTCACCAGAAGTCTACCCAAAAAAGTTTAGGTCAGTTGGAGCACTTTTTCCGCCTCAAAAGGTCAAAAAACACTTCACAAATGACCTTTTTGCCTCCTTTTCAGGCCTGGCGCTGCGCGTTGAGTAGTCATGGGAGATTGGATTTTTTAGTTGGTAAATGGAATCCATTCATAACAGATCAAGCGTTTCTGGAAATTAGACTCTTCAAGCTTTCCAACAAGCCATCACGGGGCCAAATCCGATGCCGGGAAGGGGTCCAAAACGCAGCTGTAACAGACCCCAATTTTTGGTGATATGGAGCTACGCACAGAGACAACTTTTTGCCAAAAAGTCAACAAAAGACAATAATTAATGGAAAATTGGTTTTTTAATATTTTCTTGGACAAAACACTCCTGATTTGATTGGGGAGTTATGTTTTGGTGTGTTTCATTTATTTTCTTATCTCTTATGTGTCTTGGGCCTTGCATGGTCATTAAGCACATTTATGACATTTATGGCTGAACTAGGGTTTCCACCTCCTCATTTTCTCCATAAATAGAGCACGAGGCTCTTGTGTATTTGGTTGGATGTTGATGACTTATGCTGAAGTAATACATAGTCCCTTGAAGCCTTTGATGAGAAATTGATGTCTTGGAGCGTATGCAAGATTTGATTTACTTGTTGACGGAGAAGGACTGTTTGTAGGATCCATAGGCCTGGTTGATGGTGAAGTTTTATCTTGTTAATGTTTTCTAAGTTTCTCATATGTTTTCCATCCATCTATGCTGCAATAGGACAAAAAATTTAGACTAAGATATGTTTGTTGATGGCACCTTAGATCTGTTTGTTTCCTTCACTGCCTTAATGTTTTCTTTTGCTAAGATATATTAGGGAATTCATCTCTTGCTCTCTAATAATTTTTTGGCTTGTCTATTTTATTGAATGATTTAGATCAGTTAGTATCAATTGTGATTTATGGCTAACCATGCATATTGTTACCTCTGAAATAATCTGTTCTTGAAATCATTTTTTGAAGCAACTTTGCCTATAGTTTGTCAAAGAAGTCTGTCTTAACCATGCTCTTTGCCTTTACTTAGCTAAAATTGTCTCAAGGAACTTTCATAGCTGTCACTGTGGATGTTAGGGTTTTCTCTCCTTCTATGGTTATAGGTACTTGTGCAACTTAATTTTTTTTCCTGCTATTGATGATAAAATCCACGAAAGATTAAATAATTTTTTTCCTTTCTATGTTTTATCTGAATGTTGTCTTGGTTGATTATCTGCTTTCAGTCTGAAATCAAATGGATTAGGTGTTGCTTAACCCTTTGACTCTCTTGCTATTCTTATAAATCTTCTAACTCCCTCAATTTACAAGTATATAAAGGATTCTGTTTCTGCCCCTTATTAGCTTGTTTTTCTCAAGTTTAATGTCCATCTCATGATCCTTCACAACCTTAAAGATCCACCAACCAAGTTAAATTTCCATGCAAATGCTCTTGAAACCATTGATGAATTCATTCATGACCTTGTTTGACTCCATTGCCCAATGACTTAACAATCTTCCTTGTTTTCTATCTAAATCTATCTGAGCATCATACCCAACCAAAAATAATCAAAATACCTTGCACTTAACATCTAGCCTAAAATCAACCCTAATCAGCAAACAAGTTCACATCTTTGCACCTACTAGAGAGATCCCTCTCCGAATCCAGGAAGGCTAGGTCCTAGGATTCCAAATCTTGGTTTGATGTTACCCTATACCTTTGTATCTCAATCAATCTAGAAAATTACGGGGAGCTAACATAATGGCGATCACGGTGGGACTGAGTTCATAGTAGCCTAACAAACTCTTATAGACTCATATACATCCCTAGTTTGACCTAAAAACCAACCCATAGCCAGAGTAGAAACTAATTACTTCACCATCCTAGCAATATGATGACTTAGCTAGGGGATACTCATTAACCTTAAGGCTGCATAAAGAAACTAAAAAACCCAAAAGTACTCCCTAGATTGATTTTTTATCAAGAATTTGGTGGTGGAGCATTACATACATATCTTCAAAATTTCAAAAAATATGCCTGGCGACTCCACTAGCCTCCAGTAGGCCTTTCTCATCCCACTAGTCCCATAGGTTGTTGTAGGATTGTGTCAAATCAGTCCAAAATAGTTTTTAAGGCCTAGTACTACCTTGTGTGAAAAAAGAGATCTGGCTTCACAAAGGATCAATACCAGATCATACCCGAACCCAAATCCTCCTACCGTAGTTGATAACCCAAAAAAGATTTTGTGGCAAACTTCTAAAGCTGGAAACTCACCCACTGTTAGGACCATTCATAGAGCAAGTTCTACACCAGAACATCTTACAGTGTCACAAGATCCTTAGTTTGACTTACACCATACCAAGAACCTATTCAGTACCAAGTCACAAACTAGGGTTGACCAAGCTGACTTTGAGCCCATAGATTTGCAGCAAAGCTCCAGTAGAGAAGCTTCTCCTTCCACTCCACCTGATTTTTAGCTTCTCCATCACTTCAACCCTTTTCATCTCAAATCTACTCAGAATCAGTCTTCCAGTCCAAGTACCTCAGCTACACCCATCCATACCACCAGTGTGCAAACCACCTCACTCCATCCTCGACCTCTCATAAATCCTCCCCTTGTAAATCAACTTTTGTTTCCTTTCCCTCCCATCATGGAAGCCTGGTATGCTCCACTGGCATTACAAAAACCACTATTACCTTTTCCAAATGAATATCAGTAAAAAATCCCTCACTTCTTAGGGACTGAATCCATCACTTCTCAAAAACATGTAGATAGAATCAATGATGCTTTTTACTATATGGAGATAGAAGAAGAAACCATAAAAATGAGGATTTTTGCTCAGAGCCTAGGGGGAGAACCCAAGAAATGGTTTAAAGACTTACCTCCAAACAACATTCATGATCTCCCTACTCTATACCAAACCTTTGTGAAAAAATGGGAAATCAAGAAGAACCCCCTTCAAATTTTGTCCGAGTATAACAATCTTAAGAGAAATCCAGGAGAAAGTGTTCATGACTACTCCATTAGGTTTAAAAGTGTTTACAATGCTCTCCCACCTCACATAAAACCTCCACAAGGCTTTGCCTTGGTAAAATATCCTAAAGGCTTTGATGCTGATATGGCTTATCAACTAAGGGAGAGAGATTACCTAACTCTAGAAGATATATAAAAGGGGCTATGAGTGTAGAGGCCAATTTGATTGAGAAAAGGGCTAGGGTGAGATCAGAAAAAAGGGTGACTTATAGAGATGACACAACACCTACACCCTCCTCTTCCGACACCAAACTTGAATCCATAGTTAGGACAATGGAGAGGATGATGGAAAAATTCAGTTTGAATGAGAGAACACCTCCTAGGAAAAATCAAGCCAATCTTCAAAATAGGAATAGAAATCAAAATTTTAGAAGAGACCCTCCTCCATTCAGACAAAGAGAGAGTGACCAACAAATTAGACCCCCTTTCCAAGACAACTATGTAGATGAAGAAGAAAGAGAGCCTGAGCAGTTGGAAGAAGACCATGTAAATGTCATAGGTTCGGATGATGAGGATAACACATTCCTTACCGAAGAAGAACAAAGTATGTTTTCTTCAAAACCACATGAGAAATCATATGAAGATTCCGAAGACTATAGATTAGGATTTGAGAATGCCATAATGGAAGTCCATAGGCAGTATGACCTTAGGAGAAAAAAGAGTCAAGATATTCCTAAAACTAATCAGCCAAACACTGCTGTTAGAAAAACGTCTGAACCTATCCCTAAAAAGACAACAGAAAACACAAATACTATGGCTAAGAAAACTAAACTAAACAAACCAAAGACTAGTCAACCTGATAAAGATTCAAGCTGCCCTAGTACTTCAACTAGTGGCCTTGAAAAAATCATGATTTCCAAACCATCAAATCAGAATCAACATATTAATAATGTAGAAAAATGCATGGCTGATAAAACTGATGTAAATGTAATAAAGAAACCCATACCTTTCAACTTTGAGGGGGAGATTGCCAAGATCAAGATAACCATACCCCTCACTGAGCTGATAACCCAAGAGGTATATAGATCCCAGATTTTAAAAGTGTTAAATATAGGGAATGATACCGATACTTTAAAATTAACTGATGATAAACCAGAATTGTTGTTTGGTCCTGAAGTAGAGGGAAAATATCAAGAAGGAGCTGTCCCTCCTTTCTATGTAAGTCTGTACATACATGATAAAATTATGCATAATGCTATGTTAGACTCCGGTTCCTCACACAGCCTCATGCCAAAGGTTGTGATGGAGAGATTGGGCTTAGAGATCACAAAGCCTTACAAATATTTGTACTCTTTTGATTCCAATAGGGTCAAGTGTCTAGGCCTAATCAAGGATCTGTGTGTCAATCTGGCACAAATCCCTGCCAAAAGTCTAGTCATGGATATAGTTGTGGCTGACATTCCCCCAAAGTATGGCATGATTTTATCTAGATCATGGGGGCCCAAACTCCAGGGAAGCCTTAAAATGGACATGACTTATGCCACCATCCCAGTTTTCAATCAAACAAGGAGATTATACCGGGAATCCCACATGAAATACATGGTGAGTAACACAGATAGTCCAAATAACACACGATTTTATTCCATTCACTCATACCTTGAATCCTTCATCCTATATAATGAAAATGACATAGATGAACAAATAGATGATAAGGAGAAAGAACTAAGCCCCTTAGAACAACCAAGCCAGTCCTCTAACCAAGAAAATGACAGCCCAAATCCTAGCATCCCCAAAGTGCAGAATATTGAAAAAAATGAAATTGGCACCCTTTGGCATATAAGCTTTGATGGCTCTTGTGGTAAGGCTGGTTCAGGAGTAGGGGTTTGGTTCCACAACACAAATAAATGCCATTCCTATAGGCCAGATTTCCAATGCACCAAAAAAGTTGCAGAATATGAGGCTCTCCTTATTGGTTTACACCTACTCAAAGACCTCAAAGCTAAGAAAATATTGGTTCAAGGAGATTTAGAACTGATCATAAATCAAATTAAGGGATAATATTCAATCAAGAACCATAGGCTAAGGGAATATAGAAACGTTTCCCTAGACCTTCTCAAAACCTTTGAGAAATATGAGCTCACTTTCATCCCTAGGGCCCAAAACTGCCTTGCCAATGAGCTTACCTTTGCTGCCAGCAATTTCTCTTTACCTTATGAAGAGAATCAATGCCTCATCAAAATAAAGAACATGCCTACTGTACCGAACAACCTAAACCATTGGAAAGTGTTTGACAATGATGACCAAATAGATGATTTTCTGCAATCCAGAAATGACTTTGCAAGTGCAAAACAGAGTTTGAGATTTGAAAGAAATAATTATGCTGAAAATAAAACTCCCAAAACAGAGCTACCCTTTGATGATGATATAAAACACCTTCAGAACCCTTGTGTTGCAGAAGTACTTGATAAATCAGATCAAAGAGAATTTGAAATTCTATAGTACAAAGATGACACCCTACCAAGAGGCCTTACACCACTAGAAGAGCTGTTTGATTTTAATGATGTAGCTAAAAAACCCAAGATGGAATCCACTGAAAAAAATATAGAAGAGTGTAACATTGGAGGGATGAAAGAGCCCAAAATAATCAAGCTGTACAAAACTTTCCCACCTCACACAAAACATAAACACATTGAGCTTTTTAGAGAATTTAAAGAAGTGTTTGCTTGGGGGTATGAAGACTTGAAATTCTATGATACCAAAATCATCCAACATAAAATTCATCTCAAGGAAAATCAGAAACCATTTAAACAAAAGTTGAGAAGAATAAACACCATTTTGTTACCGTCAGTTCAAAAAGAGATAAAAAATATGTATGATGCCAGGATCATAGTCCCTGTCCGATACTCAAAATGGGTGTCCAACCTTGTGTCAGTTAGGAAGAAGACCAGGGACATTAGGCTTTGTATTGACTTCAAAAATTAGAATAAAGCCTCCTTGAAAGACAATTACCTCTCGCCTAAAATGGATCACATACTCCAAAAATTAGTTGGCTCACAAAGAATCTCATTTCTAGATGGCTTCTCAGGTTATAACCAAGTTCTAGTCTTTCCAAGTGACCAAATCAAAAAAAATTTCACTACACCTTGGGGTACATTCATGTATGTTAAAATTCCATTCGGTTTAATGAATGCAGGGGCTAGTTTCCAAAGGGTAATGGACATAGATTTTTCAAAAGACATAGGTTACTTCATAGTCATATATCTTGATGACATCACTGTCTACTCTAAGATGGATGAGGAGCACTTGGTCCACTTGAGAAAAGTCTTTGAAAAATGTAGAAAGTATGGCCTGTCCCTAAATCATAAGAAAAATTTGTTTGGCCTACAAAAAGGAAAACTCTTAGGTCACATCATCTCTGAGGAAGGAATCAAAATATATCCCAAAAGAATATAAGGCATCTTACAAATCAGCCATCCTAGAAACATTAAAGAGCTGAAATATTTCATTGGAAAGATTAACTTCCTAAGAATATTCCTCCCTAACCTTGCTGAGCTCCTAAGAAATATCACAAATATGTTGAAAAAGGAAGTAGGAGTGAAGTGGAATATGGAAGAAAAACAATCTTTTGAGCTGGTGAAACAAGCACTCACACAAACACCAGCCTTAATCAGCCCTGAATCCACCAAGGACTTTTACATTTTCTCCTTTGCCTCTGAACATACTGTGGCAGTAGTATTGTTGCAAATGAACATCATGGGGCAAGAGCAGCCCATAGCTTTCTTCAGCAAAGCCTCAAGGGATGCCCCTCTAAAGTATAACATTATAGATAAACAAGCCTTTGCCTTAATCAAAGCTTTGAAGGATTTTAGAGTTTATATTCTGCACTCACATATCATAGCCTTTGTCCCAAACACAGTTGTCAAAGATATACTTAATCAAGACCCTGACGGTAAAAGGGAAAAGTGGATTGCTACCATTTTAGAATATGATTTGGAAATCAGACCCACTAAAATGATTAAAGGACAAGGACTTGTGAAACTTATGGCTGACTCAAATTACCAAGCTCTAGACATGAATATGGTTGGCATGTTAGAAGAAACTGAAGAAAGTACAACACCATACATTGAAGAAATGTTTCTAAATTCACCTTGGTATGCTGATATTATTTATGTGCTTCTTTATCTCAATTCTCCCCCTTCTTTTTCAAAACCTAAAGCAAGATTCTTAAAACAGAAAGAATTCAATTTTTGTATTCTAGATGGAGTCTTATACTGGAAGAGTTTTGTTGGTTTACTACTTAAATGTTTGCTTGAATATGATGCAGAGAAAATCATGCATGAATTACATAAGGGAGAATGTGGGGGTCACCTCTATTGGAAGACTACAACCAAAAAGATCCTTAGAGCTGGCTACTATTGGCCTACCTTATTTTTTGATAGTCACAAACTAGTCATGACTTGCCATAAATTCCAAATATTTGATGGCAAAAGAAAGCTCCTACCTTTACCCTTGCACCCCATCAATGTTGAAGCCCCTTTTCAGCAGTGGGGTTTGGAATTCATAGGAGAGATCCATCCTACTTCATCTTCCCAACATAAGTGGATCCTCACTGCCACTGATTATTTCACCAAGTGGATAGAAGCCATCCCTTCCAGAAATGCCACTGACTCAGTCATGATCAAATTCCTTGAAACCAACATCCTATCCAGGTTTGGTTGTCCTAAGAATATCATCACTGAGAACGCTGCTGCCTTTACATCTAAGAAAATGGTGAACTTTTTCTATAAATATCACATCACCCTTGGTCACTCCACTGCTTATTACCCACAAGGTAATGGATTAGCTGAGTCCTCTAACAAGATCTTGGTAAACATCATTAAGAATCTCTTAGAACAAAATAAAAAAGCATGGCATAGCAAACCAGTGCATGCACTATGGGTTGATAGACTAACCACCAAGAAATCTATTGGTATGTCTCCCTATCAACTAGTGTATGGCATGGATGTAGTTTTCCCCATCTATTTAGGAGTCCCAGTCATGAAGCTTCTTCAAGAAGTTCAATCAGAAGAAAATTACATGTAGAGGAGGCTGAACCAAACCATTCATCTGCAGCAGTCAAGAGAAGAAGTTTACAAAAGGACACAAGCTATCCAGGACAATATCAAGAAAATATTTGATAGGAGAACCAAAGAAAATGATTTCCAGATTGGAGACATGGTTCTGAAATGGGATTCAAGAAGGGAAGAAAAGGGCAAACATGGCAAGTTTGAAAATCTATGGAAAGGCCCCTATATCATTGATTCAGTGAGAGGCAACAATGTTTTATTTTTGCAAGAACTTGATGGAACTGAAATGTTTGGAGGTCTTGTAAATGGGAGGATGCTTAAACATTACTTTTGTCAAGAAAATTAGTTTAAATTTTCTTATTCCTTGTACATACCACTGTTTTATGGAAGGATGTAAAGAAAAAAAACCCTAAAAAATAGAAAAGGGAAAAGAGGGCAGAAGTTGAAGGAAAGGTACAACCCCATACCTAAAAAATGATGTTGCTGAAAGTGTGCAAGTCTAAAATGCCACTACTTGTTTTTAAAAAGAGAAGCCTTGTTCAGTTATCCAACCTAAATCATGAATGAAACATGTTTCAATTTATTTTTGCTGATAGGCTAGTGAAAGGAAGGACTTGTCAGGAGACCATTCAATCTTGGCTTACCAAAAAGAACAGATTAGGATAGAAGGACAATGGCTCTAAAAAGATTAAAACCTTAGCCAAAGAAAGAAAGAAGGATGTTTATTATGCTTTAAGATCTTAAACCTTTAGTATTTTATTTTACTTTTCTACTAATAAATTCTATGTGTAGCCTGTACATAAATGCGATAGATCATAGCAGATCCGACTGCTTAATCCTGATCTGTCTATGTTTTTCAATTTTTTGTTTTTAGGATTAGTGAATAAGGTTTGTCAAACAGCTCAATCTTGACAAATGAGTAGTCTAGGTAGAGAATAAGAAGAGTTCACTAGCCTAATTTGAACTTTTGGAAGAAATAAGGGTACAATTAGATAGTTTGATTTTTGTTTTCAAAAAGAAAAATGTCAAGGGTTTTCCAGTTCAAGTGCACCCAAGGAAGAAAAAAAATGTTAGGAAAGTAGTTTGGGTAGGTAGAGATGATGTTGATATTAATCATGTTTTTCAGATTACTAAGATCACAACTTCAAGTAAGCATCATCAAGTGAAGGAGGTAAAATATACCCAATGGATGAGGCACTAGCCTTCAAAAAGCCAGAAAATATGAAGTTCTGGAAACCTCCTAAGAAGGAGTCACCCTCCCTAAGTGGAGTCACTATTATTCATCTATATTTTTCACTATCTGAAGATGACTAAGTAGTGTTCCTAGATTTATAGAAACAAAATTCATAAATATTGAAAGTTCTAGAAATCTCACTGCCTTCATTATTCTGAGATAAAACTTTCCTATTTTTCATCTTCCTATCTAGTCATCACTAGCCCACCACTCCTGGAAGACCCATCCTGGGTTCAAGCCATTTATTTTAACCCCAACTGTCACCCATTTTTCACAATGTCTTACCTTTTGGCCCAAATCCTTTGTTTTTCTTATCTACAGGATTCCCTACTGCTATTCAAACCTGCCAGTCAAATAGCTTTGTTGACTCTTCCATAATATTCTCAGACACTGATTGTCTCTATAGACCCTTTGGATAATCAAGTATGCT
Organism: Pinus albicaulis; assembly: GCA_034641835.2. Lineage (NCBI taxonomy): Eukaryota > Viridiplantae > Streptophyta > Pinopsida > Pinales > Pinaceae > Pinus > Pinus albicaulis. The sequence goes on from CM076573.1 coordinate 15,978,338, forward strand.
AGATCCTAGGTCTTCAAAACACACTAAGCTTATCACAGGTCCTATCTTATACTTAGTGATCCCTAAGTCTAAATCTCTGTCCAAAATCCAAGTCCAAAGGTCCCAATTAGGTCATCAAAGGTTTCACTAAGTCATAAGATGGATTTGGTGCCCAACAAGTTATGCCTTCTTGCTTAAATAGGTTGCATTCAAAGGGGAATAAAATCAAGCATTTTGACCCAAAGTCATTCAAGGAAAGCCTCCTTAGATTAGAGTACAAACATTGCAAGGGACAACTACCGTTGTTCACATTTTTTGAAGAATAGCCAAGGTGACCACCAGCAACAAGAAGAGGCAAGGTAATAGGATGCAATCATCACCAGGAGGTAGATACAAACAAGACAAAAAACAATAGGCCTATAGGTAAAAGAGTATCAGGGTTTGTTTTGGTGGATTAACAAAACATTGGTGACAAGAAAAGAACCATCTCAGAGATTTCAAGGATAGAAGCCTCCTCCTTAAGGTTTTGCCAAAATAACATTTCTTCACTTGCATTAAGAGAATAAAGACAAAGGGTATCAGTTTAAAGAAGTTCATTTTACCAAAGGGTAGAAAGATAGAGTTTTTGAAGTAAAAATTTGGGCATAAGTTATTGTCAAAATAGGCTGAAAAAGGCAAAGTGTAATCTCGATTTTTGCATATCAACGATAGACTCCCAACAAAGGGCCTCCATGCCGAAAATATTGTTCTGCAAAAATATTGACAAGGCATAAATAAACATGTTTTCCAAAAAATGTTAAAGTGTGTTCACAACAAACATTAGTCCAAAGTACACTAAAATATAGGAGACACCAACTTTACAAAAGTGGGTTTGGTCTTTTTAAATTTACTTTTGAAATCAAGTATAAAAGGCCACTTGAACCTGTTAGCCCCCTATGAATTTTTTGACAAGCAAACAGGGGGCTAAAATGTTTTTGAGCCTTCAAGGAATGAATTTCCTCTGAAAACACATCATCCTTGAAGCCTCTTTGTGCCTTTTTCCTTTGATAAATCCTCACTGCTATTCCCAGTTAAAAAGCCTCTCTGTTTGTGAAGAAGAATGCCCAAAAGGCCCCCATTTCCATTTTCTCATTCCCATTAAACCTCAGTTTTCATCACTTTTTATCCCCTTCTAATTCCCTTCTTACCTTTCAAAACCATCCTAAATCCCCTTTTAAACCCTTCAAATACGTCTTGTTTGGTTTAACAGCCCCTTATTCTCTCTACCGATTCCCTCTGTAGCCTTAAAAATCCCCTTTTTTTAGCTTAAAAATCCATTCATTTTACATATACAGGCTAGCCCCTTTCGGCTCAGCCCTAACCACTTCCCCACCATGTAACCAAGCACCAGAACCGAGCGTTTAAGCTCCGGGCGCTTATTGCAATCGGAAGAGCGGGTGAGCGCATTTCCTTTGTCACTCCGAAAATCTCCGATGTGATTGACTTTCCTCTTCTGTGTTCCCACTGCGATACCAGCCGTTGTTCTTGAAAAGATCCGACGGTCTAGCACAAATTGTAGCGTGCCCGTCTCTTCTCCCCTGTCACCCTCCAATAACATGAGAGCCATCGATCTGTCTCTAGATCGGACGACAGTCGCGCAATCGCACTATCGCAATCACCCAATCCCACATCATTGGTCCTCCCCGATTGATGATCCCCGATTGAATCTAAGCCGTCTGTCACATGTGATCCAACGGTCTAGATTTCATCATTTGCGCACATCGTAGCTGACTTTCTCCCGCCAATTTAATCTCCGCCATTGATCTTGTTCTAGATCGGACGGCTGGCGCTCAATCGCACCATTGCCAATTGAAAGTTCCAAAAAGTGTCACCCCTACCACCTTTCGATGCAATTTGATCGCAACCATCCATCCCATCTGATCGGACGACCGACATTCATTCTTCCACCAAGCCTCCATTTCATTGCATGTTCACCTTTTTCCTCCATAGCCTCCATTTCCACTGTTCCGCCACCATTCCGCATGCCTTCACAACATGTCTTCTGCCACCCCTGGTTTTTATGACAGGTTTATTTTATTGTGCAGGGCTGTTACAGAGTGCCGAATTCACTCCTTTTTCCATAATCACAGCCATTGTGATTCAGAATATAGAGAAGCCATCACAACAACGGCCAGTGAAACAACAGAGAAGGATTAGAGAGAATTGGGCCTGTTAATTGCATATTTAGCATCTAACCCTTATTCAAAGGATAATACGTGGTTAGAAGACTAAGCACACTGTCAAGTCCTATCAGTGCTTCCATTGCCAACATAATGTTTTTCTCCAAACAGTACACCTTTCCACTGAAGTCTCCATGCCTCCTCGAGCCCAGAAATGGTTAATTACACTGACAGAAGCTTCCTAAAGACTGTCAGGACCACAATTATGAAGCATGGAGGCCCACAGACTTTCTATCTAGTTCACCAATTCCAGAAGGCAGCGCAGAGTTCCAAACAGCCAGAAGGACTTCAAGAACACATCCGAGGTCAATATCGACCTGAAAGAGACCTCTGAACCAGACTACAGAGTACAACACTGCAGAACCATTAAGTAGAGTGGGCTCGAACACTTCCTCCACTCTGTCTTAATGAATCAAATTAAATGAACATCTACTCCTGCTATTATTAATTCTCCTATAAGAATCCCTAAGAACATATTGTAAAGGGTTGCATTGTTGTTGTTGCTGTTAGGGGGATTTTCTTAGCTGTTAGAACAGTTTTGGGGGAGGGTAGCAGAGTAGTTTGTAATGTAGTAGGTTGGGAGGAGAAAGTTTGGACTGTATTAGCCATTGAGCTCAGTGTATGTGACTGGTTTTGCACATCAATTAATCAAGAGAATTTCACAGGATCCTGGTCTATTACTACGGGTGATGTTTCCCTGTCTTATTTCATTTTTATCATATTGTTCATATTTCTACGATAAGAATCAGTAAATCAGGCTTAGGATATACCCTTGCATGGTACCCTAATGCCCACTTCTCTTCTTGTCTTTGATGTTTTCTGCTTAATGTGTATCTAAGAGCAAATGCATGTAATTTAACCAGTGTAGCAGCTGTTATTCAATGCTAGCTGATGTGTGAATTCGGGTTTGTTGCTTGGATGTCCCAGCTGGTGTCAAAGCAGGGATGGTTAAAAGTCCTTCTCCGATCTATAGAATCTAGCTTTGTGTCCAATATTATCTCTGTTTTCCCCCTTGGAGCATGCTAAAGCAAACCTGGAGTTAAATGACCTCTGGTCCGATCTATAAGCTGCCCCCTTTGTGACTTCATTGAAAGCTACCTTTGAGTATGTCCAAGCAAGACCAGAGTTAAATGACCTCTGACCTGATCTATAGACAGAAATTAGGTTTCTTTCCTTCTTTCACCTTCACTCTTAATGTTCCATTCCATCATCTATCTTGAAGATCCTTTGGTATAGATAACTTTCCCTGTGGAAAGTCTTAGCTAGTTGCTTGCAAGTAATCTCCTTTTATGACTCCATAGCCCAACGGATGGCACAGTCTTGACTCATTCTCTTTTGCCGAAACATCCTACTACTCTGCTCCTTTCCTCCCATTACGTTCTCAGTTGATGATCTCATGACCAATGCAACAACCAACCACATCATTTAAACCCCCAATCGTGCTTCATACCTAGCCTAATATCTCATTTGAGCTTCAAAGATATATATCACTCTTTGTTTTATGGAGAGATCCCTCTCTGGATCCAGGAGGGCTAGATCCTAGGATCCCAAAGTGGTTTGATGTTGTCTTATCTTTTGGTATTGCCAAATCTGCCAAAACATAGGAACCCCAACAGAACCTTCCCCATGCATAATTTTCCATTTCCAAAAAGATGAAGCCGTTCAGAAGAATTATTTTGGTTTTCATAGAAAACTGTGAAAAAATCGGGCGCTGAGCATCGAGGCCGGCGCTACGCGTAGAGGGGAGGCAGGCAGTGTAAAAATACACTGCGCTACGTGCTCATGACCCTACTTTGCGCGCCTGGCCCGTCACTACGTGCTTGCCCAGAAAATATTGGAGGTACCCGAGGCACAGCCCAGTCCGTTTGGCGCTATGCTTAGGTGCCACACACAGGCGCTGTGCACCGGCGCTACATGCAGGCGCTGTGCTCCAGCCGGATTGTTACAAATTTTTCAAAAATACTCAAAAGTTTGAAATTCATCTTCAAACTTCTGCAAGCAGGGTCTAAGGTTGGTGAAATTTATTTTTTCCTCCCAAGCTCTCCTTTTTCTAAAAAAGCTATCCATATTCAAAATTAGCCCAAAACCCTAGACTATGCAAAGATCAATTACTAAGTTTTTGAGTTAGGGTTTGCAAGTAAATTTGGTTTTGAATTAAAAAAAAAAAGGGATTGGGAGATTGTAGCTATTTTCTAACCTCTAAACCCCAAGTGAAAGCTCTAAAGAACCATTCTCATCTTAGTTTTCCTTTTGCAAAAAATTGACCTAAAGCCACTAAAACCACTTAGTTTGCCCAAAAACCCTCAAGGAAAGTTAAAAAACCCTACTGTTGTTTTTAGACCAGTCACCATGTCAAAGCGAGATAGTCATACCAGTGGTGATGAGAGTTATACTCCCACCAAGCCAAAACATCATGGAGGAAAAGCAAGAAGATTTGAGCCCATAGAAACCACTCCAATCACTTCCTCTCCTATGATCCTTTCTTGCTTCCAGGATGTAGGGTGGTAAAATTTTTGTGAGAAGGTAAAGCAAGTCAACAGTCATCCTGACTTGACTAGATTGTTTTCCTGTAGCCTACAAAACCACCAAGTTAATCTAGCAGGGGCCCAATTTGAGCTTTCATCTGAAATCATTTCCAAGGAAACCGATATACCAGACATTGGTGATCTTTGGTTCAAACAAAGGAAGTTGGATTTGGGTTATTATGGGCCTTACTTGAAACCCACCTATCAGCAAAATTGCAAGGTTGTTTTTCCTTTTTCTTATTTTCTAGAGAGGTATGCAAAATTAATGAGGCAAATTATCAGTTTTTTCACATGTGAGGGAAGGTACTCCCAACTCTATTCATATCATATCAGGTTGCTGATGCATTTTACCAAAGTCAAGATGATGAACCCACCTTATTACCTTTTCCGGAGTATTGATAAAATGGTCTCCGCTGTAAAGAGGAAAAGCTATGACCACCAAATGCCTAGCCTCTTTCATCATTCCCTGATCAAGATGATTGTCCTATACCAGCTAGAGAAACAAGGTGTATCTTGGGAGACCTTCATCTCACATGATGTGTTTGCAGACCCCCGGGCCTTCATCCAGCAGAGCTTGCCTTCCACTTCACAACCATCTACCTCCACACATCCATCATCTCCCCATGTGCCTTCTCCACAAATAATTTCACCTATTACCTCCTCCCCCAAATTACCAAGTGAAGGGGATGACAGTAGCCCCAGTGAAGAGAAAATAGGAGGTAACAGTGAGGAAGAATATGAGACAGATAATGATGGAAAAGGAGAGAGCAGTGAAGAAGAAGATGAAGAAGAAGGAGAAGAGGATGAAAATGAAGAAAATGATGAAGAGGAGGAATGTGGCCAACAAGAAAGCAGCAATGGCCAAGAGTAGCAAGATAATGAAGAAGATAGCAATGATGAGGAAGAGGAAAACAGTGAACAAGAAGACAGTGAAAAGGGAGAACATCCAGATGTTGAAGGCAACTATCTAAGTGCCCAGGACAGTCCAAGAAAGAGTCATGACAGTCATGACAACTGTCATGACTGTCTTGACAAAAATCAATCCATAGAAGATAAAGAAAAAGTAGAGCAGAGTGAAGGACAAAATGATGACAACATTGACTTTGACACTCCCATGATTGACCCCCTCTCATGCACTTATCATAGAGGGAAAAGGGGTGTGTTTGCTGCCTCTAAAAGGCAAAGGGCCACCTCCTCACAAAATACCAAAGCTTCAGAAAAAGGAAAAGAAAAAGTGAAGAGTGTTGAGCAAAAGGCACCAGTAAGGAGAAGAAAAAGGATCAAAAAGGTTTCTCAAGGCCCTCTCTTTGTTGATTTAGATAGTGATAATGAGGACCAAGGGATAAATACAAAATTGATCCTCCTAGAAAAAGATTCCCAGCTTCAAGAATGGGAAAATGATTTTGAAAGGGAACAAAGGGTCATCTACTATTATAAATAGGAGCACAACCATTTCAAAGAGGTGAAGAGGAGCCTTGCCTTGCAAAAGAAAATGGTCAAACACTATGCAAGGAAGAGCATGCTTGCTAATGCCAAACTCAAGTAAGCCCTCATAGAGCTAGAGGAGCTAAAAAGGCCCAAATTTCATGACAGCCTCAGGATCTTGTCTGATGCTTCTCAGCAGGTGTCTAAAACCCCTTGAGGGGTCTACACACCAATTTTGAAGAAAATCTAGAAACTTTTTGTTTTTTCCAAATTTTGGCCCCTAGGAGCGCAACACCCTAGGCGCTACGCTCTTTTTTTGGGCATCCTCAGCTGCTAAAGTTTACATTTTTGGGTTTTTCATGTCACCATCAGTCTACCCAAAAAATTTTAGGTCAATTGGAGCACTTTTTCTCCCTTAAAAGGTCAAACAACACCTCAAAATTGACCTTTTTGCCTCCTTTTCAGGCTTGGCGCTGCATGTTGAGAAGTCATGGGAGATTGGATTTTTGAGTAGGTAAATGGCAACCATTCAGAACAAATCAAGTATTTCTGAAAAGTAGTCTCTTCAAGATTTCGAACGAGCCATCATGGGGTCAAATTCGATGCCGAGAAGGGGTCCAAAACTCAACTGCAACATACCCCAATTTTTGGTGATATGGAGCTACGCACAGAGACAACTTTTTGCCAAAAGGTCAACAAAAGACACTAATTAATGGAAAATTGGTTTTTTAATATTTTTTTGGACAAAACACTCCTGATTTGATTAGGGAGTTATGTTTTGGTGTGTTTCATTTATTTTCTTATCTCTTATGTGTCTTGGGCCTTGCATAGTCATTAAGCACATTTATGACATTTATCACTGAATTAGGGTTTCTGGAAGCCTCTTTGGGTTTCCACCTCCTCATTTTCTCCATAAATACAACATGAAGCACTTGCGTATTTGGTTGGATGTTGATGACTTATGCTGAATTAATACATAGTCCCTTGAAGCCTTTGATGAGAAATTGATGTCTTGTAGCTTATGCAGGATCTGATTTACTTGTTGATGGAGAAGGACTGTTTGCAGGATCCATAGGCCTGGTTGATGGTGAAGTTTTATCTTTTTAATTTTTTCTAAGTTTCTCATATTTTTTCCGTCCATCTATGTTGCAGTAGGACAAAAAATTTAGACTAAGATATGTTTGTTGATGGCACCTTACATCTGTTTGTTTCCTTCACTGCCTTAATGTTTTCTTCTGCTAAGATATGTTAGGGAAATCATCTCTTGCTCTCTAATAAGTTTTTGGCTTGTCTGTTTTCTTAACTGATTTAGATCAGTTAGTGTTAATTATGATTTATGGCTAGCCCTGCATATTTTTACCTCTGAAATACTCTGTTCTTGAAATCATCTTTTGAAGCAACTTTGCCTATAGTTTGTCAAAGAAGTCTATCTTAACCATGCCTTTTGCCTTTACTTAGCTAAAATTGTCTCAAGGAACTTTCATAGCTGTCACTGTGGATGTTAGGGTTTTCTCTCCTTCTATGGTTATAGTTAATTGTGCAACTTAAATGTTTTTCCTGCTCTTGATGATAAAATCCACGAAAGATTAAATAATTTTTTGCCTTTCTATGTTTTATCTAAATGTTGTCTTGGTTGATTATCTACTTTCAGTTTGAAATCAAATGGATTAGGTATTGCTTAACCCTTTGACTCTCTTGCTATGCTTATAAATATTCTAACTCCCTCAGTTTACAAGTATATAAAGGATTATGTTTCTGCCCTTTATTAGCTTGTTTTTCTCAAGTTTAATGTCCATCTCACGATCCTTCACAACCTTAAAGATCCACCAACCAAGTTAAATTTCCCTGCAAATGCTCTTGAAACCAATTTATGAACTCATTCATGACCTTGTTTGAATCCATTGCCCAATGACTTAACAATATTCCCTGTTTTCTATCTAAATCTATCTAAGCATCATACCCAACCAAAAAAAATCAAAATACACTGCACTTAACATCTAGCCTAAAATCAACCCTAATTAGCAAACTGGTTCACATCTTTGCACCTACTAGAGGGATCCCTCTCCGAATCTAGGAAGGCTAGGTCCTAGGATTCCAAATCTTGGTTTGATGTTACCCTATACCTTTGTATCTCAATCAATATAGCAAATTATGGGGAGCTAACAGAGATCTGGAGAGAATTTAATTAAGCCAAAGCTGTGGCTGGAATTTTCAAAGGTTGTAGATATTAGTGATCAAGCGAGGCAGGGAACTATCAAGCGAGGCTGAGAAGACACTAAAGAAAATATGGCTGAAAAAAGAAAGACAAATAAGGGTAGCCAATGTCTAAGATATGAGCCATCAAATATGAATCTGATCAATGAAGACCCAACAACAGTAGAAGTCTTCAGAAGGACAGGATATTTACAGTTTTGTGAAAGACTACAAGGCTATCATGTATAGGTTTCCAAATAATTTGCTTTAAATTTTAGTGGAACAACTACTAAAGTGGGGATGCCGAATCTTTCCATTACACTAGAGGTCATTGCAATAACAACAGGGATTCCAAGGGGAAAAGAGAAGTGGTTCAAAGGGTTTAAATTCAACATGGAGGAGTGCAAAGGGTTTGTCAAGCCAGAAAATAGTGAAATGGACATTACTAATGCCATTCCAAGGAGCTACATGAAAGATAACTACTCAAAGTTGCTGCTCATCATCTAGAAATATTTTACTTGTGAAGGGAGATACCATAAAGTCTACTCTTACCATTTCAAGCTTATCCTACACTTTATTGGTAAGATATCTCTTGATCTGCCTTTCTATTTACACAACAGTTTATAAAAAATGGCAGATAAGGTCCAAGAAAAATATGAAGGAAGTGAGACTTCATTGTTTCATCATGGTTTAATTAAACTCCTGGTTTTATATGAGCTCCAGAGACTAGGAAGAGATTGGTCTTTTTTCTTATTTGTTAGTATTCCCTTACTCCTACAAGAACTCTTAAACCTAGGGGTATCTCATCACCTTTAGTGGAAGAACCAAGTGAACTAGCAAGAGTAGAGAGAAGTGAATTAGTCATGATGGAAATAGAGCAATTGCAGAGTTTTGATACACCCAATGTCCCACCTGCAAAACAAAAATCAAAAGTGGTCAAAGTTGCAAAACAAAAGCAATTTGTGAGTAAAAAAGGAAACAAAAGGATAACAAGGAGTCAAACAGTGGCTTTAGAAGACAAAACAGTGGCTGTAAAAGAGAGAACAATAGCTAAAGGAAATTTAGAAGATATATTACATGCCATTGATATTGAAGAGACTCCTATAGTATAGGCTGAGGATATAGAAGAAGGTGGAAAGAAACTAAAGAGATCCAAATCTGCAAAGAAACTAGAATTTGAAGGAGAATATGCAGGTTTTATGTTCCAGGCAAGAAAGCCAATGATAGGGCATGCTAGAAAACTTTTGGAGAGCAGCAAAGAGGTTAATCCAGCTACTGATACTGTCAAGCCACTACAAGAAATTATTGATCTTTCATCTCCTGCAGATAATTATATAGTTAGCAAGCCAAAGAAAGGAAAAGAAAAAGTAATTGAAAAAAAAGAGTTTGAACTCCTTGAAGAAAAATTAAGGTTAGCTAACCATGAAATTGCAGTTATGAAGAAAGAAGTAAGAAAACACAATGTCGAGAAGGTTTAGTTTGAAAAGATGAAAGAAATTTTGGAAGAGCAGGTTGACAGTGTTTCCAAGACCCTAGATAATACACAACAGTTAGTCAAATGGACCATTCCATTGAGGAAAGAGGTGAAACATGTTTGGAGAATGAATTTGTAGTTGAAATCTATAAACATAAAGTTGAAGGATAAGGTTAAAGACCTCCAGGAACAACTAAAACTAATCCATGAGGAATTGGAGAAGAAAGGCTTAAAAATGACAGTAGTTGAGGAGCCAATAGCTCAACTCATCACCAATGAGGAAGAAACACTTCAAGATTCATAGCTTGAGCAAGTTTATGATTTTAAAGGTCAACGACATCTTGGAGACAAATTTTTTACAGTTGGAAGACACATTTTTGAAGTTTGACAAAAATATGGAAATAACACACATTTCAACAGTTTCGTAGCATTTCCTAGGCTTGAAGCCAGGAAAACGATACGAAACCACTGTAGCTTTCTTTTTGCCTTTTTGAACCATTTTCGGGAGCTTCCAAGAGGAGGAAATCACATGGAGGATATACCAAGACATGAGGAATACAATGCAAAATTAAAATATAAAAAAAGGTTGATGGTAAAGGGAATTTTTGTAACGCTATGAAATTACGCTACAAAACTTTCATACTTTCGTAGCGTATGGTTTTGAAGATTTATGAGCAGGTTTTTGTGCAGTTATGGATAGTTAGATATTTTGAAAGGTTCAAGGGACCTTGCCAGTAGTCATCCAAGACTTAAATACCAGGCGATGAAGACAACTCATCATCCAAATAATGCGTTGAAGATAAGGACCAGTTTTCCTAAAAAGCAGGGTTTGTTTCTAGATTTAGAGGAGGTCAATTAAGATGTCATGTAGTGATGAGTCACATCACACCCTATTCGAACATGTGAGGGAATAATGGTCAAAGGTGTAATTGATATTAGGAGATAATGTAGTTTATGTAATAATGAACAGTTTGAGTCCTATTAGGAAAAGGACTGTCAAATAGAATAACTGTCATTTTCTCATTAATGTAGATGTTTTCTTGTTATGCAAGGTGTAGTTAGAAAAAGTTCGATGAATCTAGACATGAGGCAGATCATCTCATCATGTAAAAAGCCTATTAAAGGGAAGATTTTTGAATTTGTATGGGTTGGAGACTCTTTGGAAAAACTAAAGCTTTATGTAATTGTCTGTTTTCAGTAATACAGAGAAATTTTACTTAACCAACCTGAGATTCTCATGCATTTTTTAGTGTCTACTTGATCTATATTTTCTATGTGTACCATTTGCAGTGGTTTTCATCTTTAATACTTATAATTCATTCATATAATGCTCTGACTTCTTTTGTAGATGAATTGACCGTGTTATTTATATTTTCATGTGTGCTTTACCTCTGCTAAAAAATCTTACCTACCTTAGCTTCCATGTCAAGTGAACTTAATATTGAATTATTTATTTTTTGACTCCATAAGCCCAATGTTTTCATATTGATGTTCTTTTCAACCTACACTTACAAACAAGTCATTTTCCAAGTAGAGTTAGTCATATAGTTTATCATTATCAAATATCATTAACCATTTTTGAGAGAGCCCTCTCAGACTGAAGAGGCTAAGCTTCAGTCACAAGTTGGTTTGAAACATTTACATAAAGTTTTCTGGTTAGAAGCCAATCAGGTGCAATTTTGTGATAACACATGGCTTGAGAAATCTATACTGTTGATTGATTCTTTCACTCTACAACCTCACTATGATGTGGTTTTTATGAAACAATTAGCTTACTCATGATCCCCGCCTTCTTGTAGAAACCCTTGAACTTCTTGGAGGTATACTCATCCCCATTGTCCAATCTTAAGACATTGATATTCTTACTTGTCTAGTTTTTACTAGAGATTTTTTTAAGCATAAAATCACTTATTAATTTATAGTTATTGAATTAGTACATTTCTAGTGTTATATTAGTTGGTCAGCTAAACATTTCATTGTATCCTTTCATTATTATTTTACCCTTAGTCTGCTTACACACACAAACACACACACACAAACACACACACACACACACACACACACACACACACACACACACACACACACACAAGGAGACCCAATCTTAGGATCATCTCTTTTTTTCTTACACATTGTATTCATTGTAAAAGGGATTTACCCATGAAATGGATTGTATTCATTTAATTTTTATTATTTTCAAGGTGTTTTCTCATAAAATTTGGTATTATATCAATAATCATAGGTTTTTGTTTCTCCAAACAAGACATCTTGGTATTTCTGCTAAAATTTGTTGTTGGGGGAAGCTTCAAATGATTTCTTTTTAGGAAAGATAAGATATTTTTTGAAGTATAAATGGTAAAAATTTCAAGTTTTTTTACTATGCTTTCAAGGATCCAACCTATGGAAGTTAGGATATATGACTAATCCTATAATTATTCTTAAACAAGTCATGTTTTTTTTTTCTAGTAAGTTTCAGAGCATGAAATTCTTTGGAGACTTGAGGGAAATATCATAGTACATGTGGTCAAAATTGCAGGCTTTAATTTTATATCATTTTGGATATATAGTTTGTAGAAGTTAGGGTTTGTGACTAGCCTTGAAATTAATTTTAGATGAGTCATCTTGGGAGTTTTGTTGTAATATTTTCACTAAGAAGTTTCATAATGTAAAATTTTCAAGGGTTTGAGGAGACATATTTAAGTAACCTAGAGAATAATTTTAGAACTATATCTAATAAAACGGATATTTTTCATTCTATACAATTTATCTCTCGAAAAGCAACCAAAAATAACCAAGTATTGGGAAAGTTACCATAACTTTCACTTGGAACATCAAATTTTGATCAAATCCGTGGAATTGCAAAGAAGATATATCAAAGTACAAAACGAAATTTTAGACCTATAAGGGCTGAATTTTTATAGATATTTCAATACAAATTTCAACAATCTAGATAGTCTACAACTATGGTTTTGAAATGTACATAACTTACAGTTGGCATAAATGTTGATTGGAAGATCTATTTTTGGTAATTCAAAATTTATGATAAAGAGGAATAAAAGGTGATTTGCTATTTTCTCATATGGCTCCTAGGGATGCCTGAAAATATAATTCATCAACTAAACCTCTAGAGCTCTATACCATGACTCAATAAGAAATAATAAATTTTTCTTCATATTGAAGAGGTGGAAAAGAAATTGGGAAGAAAAATGAATGAAAATAAGGAACACATGGAAAAAAATATGGAAAAGAAGATGGAGAAACTATTACATACCCTACAGGACAATATATATAAAGGAGTGTTGGGGAAATTATATGTGTTATAATTCCAACATTAAATTATCAATATGGGGTCGTAAGAATTAGAGGCACAAGCACAGGTAACGCAGGATCAGAGCATCTAACCTAAACTAGAGTAAGAAAATCAATTTACTATTTAAGTACGGAATGATATTTCTAGTTAAAAACTAATCAATTGAAAAAATAACATGCTCAAGAAACACATATTTCTATTGCAAAAGAACATCAATCACCATTCAAATAATCTAACCACTGTTTTAAACCGTGTTAGCCTCCTGTTGGGGTTCCAATGTTTTGGCAAGGTTGGAAATACCAAAAGACGAGACAACATCAAACCACTTTCAGACCTCAGGATCTAGCCCTCCTGGGTCCAGAGAGGGATCTCTCTGTATGAGAAAAGGTTTATGTCTATGAGGCTCAAATGTTATGATTTTAGGCTAGTTATAAGGCTCTTGGTTTGTTTGTTGACTGTTTGTTTTGGTTGCTGGTTATCAGGAATGAAGGGTTCAATATAAGGCAGGATGAGAAAAGAGGGATAAGGCAGAGGTGAAATATTCTAGGAAATATTCAAAACCATTGGGCAATGGAGTCAGGAAAGGATTTTCTTGCTAATCAATAGGCAAGGTTTCAATTGGGCTTGTCATCTGAAACTTAGGATCTTTCAAGATGATTATGTGATATGGAAAGTAGGGAGGGGGAGATGACACAGATTTTATAGCACAACATTACAGATTAGCAGGTCGTACAAGGATCCTAGTGGACAGGGCTAACTCTAATCCCCAGTGTTCCCAAATCTTCCAACTAAATCTATAACAAGAAGCATCTAAGAACTGAATTCATTTAATTCATACATCAGAGAGCAGGAAATAACATCCACTACACTGGTTAAACCAACTGAAATCATTTCTCAGATAATACATTTAGAAGAGAAACATAAATGGCAAGGAGAGCAGAAACATAGGGTACCTAACAAGGGTAAATCCTATGCCAATATTTCTGATGCAAGCCAGTAGAAACGAAATGAAATGAATGTAAACACAAAGATAGGAAAACATCACCGTTGCTTCAGATCAGGATCCAAAGAAATGTGTTTGTCATATTAAATAGTAATACCAGTCAAGTACAACATGCCAATGGCTGAATGCTCAGTCTGAAAAAATCTCCTTCAACCTATCTTACAACTTTACACAGAGATTGTGTCTCAAAAGAAACTACTTGCAGTTCTCTGATAACTGATCAACAACCTTTACAATGAGTTTCTTCATGAATTTATAGCTGAAGGGAAGCAAGGGAGGTAGGTGAAGAACTAAATGCAACATTAAAATTATACAAATAAAGAGGGCCGAAGCCCATTCTGTATAAATCCTGTGCATTAATATCTGGTGTTCTTTGAGTGGACGAATGATCTTCTTCAGACTGTGGATTACTCTGATATGACTCTGATGTGTTCTGATTGCAGTACTGTGTGATGTTATTGGTGAATAAAAAAAAGATAAAGAAATGATAAAGAAATCTGCCATACTGATGAAGTAAATGCTCTGATAGTACTGGGGCTGTTTCAGGGTAGAAAATCTCTCCGGAACACGGCATAGATTGAACGTTGCATGGGCGTTCTGTCCTTCATGGAGGGAAAAAAATTCTGCTGCTGTATAAACCCCTAATATGCATTGATTTCTGTGTGCTGTACCTTTTGCATGATCTATGGGATCATTGATCTGGTGCTTTGCCTCTAAACTTCTATATTAAAGCTCAATACCTTCAATACTGAATGCTAAAACCCTTGATCATAAGCTGGTCTTTATCCACGGCTTCATAAATGTCTTGATCTGCAAAATAGGGGCTTTAATGGTGCCGAATATATTTCTTGTGAAGATTAAACTGTCCTTAGGTAATATTCATGACGCCGCTACCATTTCTGGGCATTTCTATTGTGGTACCAGCTTCCAGATTTAATTCTGTATGCGCAGCACGTCATTGAAGTGGTACATGAGAACCATGGCATTTTTACGCCTCTGATAACCCTACAAAACATGAAACCAGTTATGGAATCCATGGATGGGGGCAGATGATGTGGATGATAGAGGGACTGCAGAGAAATGGCTGAATATGTCATGGAATGGTGGAGAACAGAGATGGCGTAGGTTGGCGGAATGTGAAACAATTATACGTGAAAACCTTGTAAATGCTGATCTTTGAATGAATATTATACAATGGGATGGCGGAGGTACGATGGGTACACGTGGAGGTGATGTGGCGAGACTGGGCGACGATGGAAGAGTCAACAACGGGAAGACCAAACTGGGTCGTCGGATCTCAGAGGAGATTGACGGTCGAACACATAGCGGAGGGCGATGAATAGTGGGCCAGGGGTACAGAGGCTATGGTTTAAAACCCGCGCAGCTTCGTTGAGCGATGATTGTCGGATGGGCCAGGGCAGATCTAACGGCTGACGTGAATATCGCTACACGTCCTGTAACGAACAATAACGTGCGATGAGATAGCAGTTTTGCAATCGTACAGGAGACAGGTGTTGAGAGGTGTATGGAATCGCTGGCCTATGGAAAAATACCGCCCTTTGCCCAAAGGCAGTGCGATGGAAACAGGATGGTTTATGAATAGTGCGTGGGGTCCACAGGGGTGAGTAAACTTCAAACCGTTGGATTTGCATGCAAACGAACGGCGATGGCGCGATCGGGGGTTTGAACGGGGAAACATGAACGCCTCGGGTTTAAACGATCGCCGTCCGATCTATATGGATCGACGGTTGAGAAAACACCTGATAAACATATGGGACAAGCGCCTTCGGGGCTAGCGCTCGGTCACAGCGCTGGGTTCCGTGGGAGGAAAAGGTGCAGGGGCTAGGCCGAAGAGGGATAAGGCCTATTATATGGTTCGAAAGTGGGTTTTTAACCCTTTTTAATGAATTTTGAGGCCTGAGGAGGGTAACGATAGGGAGATAGAGGGGAAATTTGGGAAAACAAAAGGAAATTTAGAAGAAGGGGAGAAAGGATAGAATGGGGGGAAAATGTAGGGATACAAGGGGCAAAATAAAGCCTTTTGGATCATAATTCTTTATCAGCAAGGCTTATTGATTTAAATCAGCAGAGGGAAACAATCACAAGGCAGGGAACTTGAAAAGGCTACAAGGATGATGTGTTTACAAGGGAAATGCATTCCTTGCAGACTTATAAAACAAATTAGCCCCTTGCTTGCTTGTCAAGAAATTTATAAGGGGCTAATAGTGGCTCCACATGGGGATGGCTTCTTCTTGAAGGAGTCAAGAATTCAGAGAATAGATCTTTGGAGTAGGCTAGTGGCCTGCTGCTTGGCACATCCCTTTCTTTCTTTGATCAGCTTCCACAATATGAAAACATTACATCAGCAGAAAACTTTCTCCAACAAACTACCTACCCACATTATAGTCCTAGATTTTTCTTCTTCTAGGGTGCATTGAGCTAGCAGACCCTTTACATCATTTATTTTGCAAACAAAAAACAAACCTATTCTAATTCTACCCTTATTGCTCGATGAGACCAGATTAGACTGTTGGTCTCATATGTTTCTCTACCTAATCTAATATCTGCTGGGATTAGACTGTCCAACAGATTTCTTCTCTATATTCTAAGACAGGAAATTGAAAAACAGTCAAGCCAGGATTAGACTGTCTGACTTGCTATGGGTCCAAGGCATAAAAGCAGTTGCATATGGATAGAAAATTGCAGAATGCTGAAAACAAAACTGCGAAGGCTTGAGATCTGAACTTTGAAGTATCCTTCTTTCTCTTTCGTGACTCGAGTTTTGAGCATGTTAGAGTCACTTCTTTTCTTCATTTCAGCTCTGGTTTTGGGCACGTTAGAGCTGATTTTTCTTCTTTCTTTTCTGGTCCAGATTTTGAGCATTTTAGGACCAGCTGCCTTACTTTCTTCCGCTCCGGTTTTGAGTTTATTAGAGCCAATATTTTGCACATCAGAGGTTCATGTTTTGAGCATGTCTGAACCTCTCCTTCCTCTCTTTTTTTTTATTTTAAACATTCTCTCTTTTTCTTGAAAATAAAAACTGTAATGGTATGTAGAATGGAAATGGAAACTGGAAATTGTAACTCAGCAGAAGTAATGTTTGAGCATCCTGCCATTGACAGGACCCCCAAACAGCTCTGTACCATCCAATTCCTGTAGGAAGAAGGCATTTGGACCCACAATGGCATGGATGATGTATGGACCTTGCCACAAACTGTCAAACTTGCTGTGCTTTCCTTTATCCTCTCTTCTTGAGTCCCATTTCAGAACTTTATCCCCAATTTTGAAATCAACAGCTTTAGTTCTCTTGTCAAATAATTTCTTTATATTTTCCTGAACTTTCACTGCTCTGTTGTAGACCTCTTCCCTTGTTTGCTGGAGATGGATTGTCTGATTTATTCTTCTCACCATATTGTCTTCTTCTGTTTGGATCTCCTGGACCAGTTTGATAACTGGTATCCCAAGGCTGGTAGGGAATACTGCTTCTGTACCATAGAAAAGATGGAATGCATGCCAATGGACTTCTTTGTTGTAAGTATGTCAGCCCACAAGGAATGCACTAGCTTGTTATGCCATGACTTTTTGTTCTCTTCCAACAGCTTCTTGATGATGATTACCAGGCTCTTGTTTGATGATTCAACTAATCCATTACCTTGAGGGTAGTAGGCAGTTGAATGACCAAGTGATATTTGATACCTGTGACAATAATCAACCATTTTCTTGGATCCGAAAGCAGTAGCATTATCAGTGATTATTTTCCTTGGGCAGCCAAACCGAGAGAGGATATGACCTTCTAGGAAACTAATGATGACTAAATCTATGGCATTCCTAGTAGGTATGGCCTCTATCCAATTAGTGAAGTAGTCTGTGGCTGTTAGGATCCATTTTTGTTGTGCAGAATAAGCAGGGTGAATCTCCCCTATGAAATCTAGGCCCCATTGCAGAAAGGGACCTTCAACAGTGATGGGTTGTAGGGGTAAAGGGAGGAGTTTTCTTTTGCCTTCAAAGATTTGGCATTTGTGGCAGACAACTATCATTTTATGGACATCATTGAAGAGTGTGGGCCAATAGTAACCGTCTCTGAGTATTTTGTTTGCAGTGGCTTTCCAACTCAGGTGGCCTCCACATTCTCCAGCATGAAATTCTTGTTTAATCCTCTTTGCCTCATTTTCAGGCAAGCATTTGAGAAATAGGCCATTAGGATTCTTCCAGTATAAGTTTTCGTTCAAAATGCAATAATTTCTGGCCTTTAGTTTTAAGAATCTGGCCTTGGTCTTTGACAATTCGGGTGGGGCATTAAGGTGTGTAAGCACATACAGAATGTCATAATAACAAGGAGAGCTTTGAAATTTTTCCTCGACAGTGGGATCATGCAATTCTTGTTGCTCATCCAAGGTATTTATCATGTTAATGTATAGGGATTGTAAGTTTGATTTAGCCATTAATTTAGCTAAACCCTGACCTTTAATCAATTTGGTGGGTTTTATCTCAAGGTCGTATTCCAAGATCACAGCAATCCATTTGCTCCTTTTCCCATCTGGGTCCTGAGACAGTATATCTTTGACTATGATGTTGGGCACATAAGCTACGGTGTGGGAATGCAGTATATACACCCTAAAGTCCTTCAAGGCCTTAATCAGAGCATAGGCCTGTTTCTCCATTATGTTGTATTTCAAGGCTGCATCTCTGAGTGCTTTGCTGAAAAAGGCGATTGGTTGTTCCATTCCCTCTGTGTTTTTCTGCAGCAAGACTGCAGCCACTGTGTGCTTAGAGGCAAATGAAAAGATCAAGAAATATTTGGAGAAATCTGGGCTGATTAGAACGGGAGCTTGGGTAAGTGAAAGTTTCACTGATTCAAAAGATTTCTTAGCTCCGACAGTCCATTTAACTCCTTCACCTTTCTTCAGCATGTTAGTCATGTTTCTA
Organism: Pinus albicaulis; assembly: GCA_034641835.2. Classification (NCBI taxonomy): domain Eukaryota; kingdom Viridiplantae; phylum Streptophyta; class Pinopsida; order Pinales; family Pinaceae; genus Pinus; species Pinus albicaulis. The sequence continues at coordinate 15,997,392 of CM076573.1, forward strand.
AGGTGTTCAGCCAGGTTGGGGATAAATCTCCTAAGGAAGTTGATTTTCCCAATGAAGGAATATAATTCCTTGATGTTTCTTGGGTGTGTGATCTGTAGTATTCCCTCAACTCTCTGGGGGTCTATCTTAATCCCCTTTTCAGATATAATGTGGCCAAGAATCTTTCCTTCTTGCAGCCCAAATACAGTCTTTTTAGGATTTAGGGACAGACCAAACCTTCTACATTTTCCAAACACTTTTCTCAGATGTTTCAGATGTTCTTCTTCAGTCTTGGAATAGACTGTTAATTCATCTAAGTAAATAACAATGAAGTGCCCTATCTCATCTGAAAAAGCTATGTCCATCACTCTTTGGAAGGTTGCTCCAGCATTCATCAATCCAAAAGGCATCTTCACATACATAAAGGTGCCCCATGGAGTGGTAAAGGCTGTTTTGAGTTGGTCTTCTAGGATTACTAGGACTTGATTGTAACCTGAGAAACCATCTAGCAGAGAAATTCTCTTAGAGCCTACTACCCTTTGAAGAATATGTTCCATTTTAGGAAAAGGGTAATTGTCTTTAAGTGAGGCTCTATTAATATTCCTGAAGTCTATACATAGCCTGATTTCCCCTGTTTTCTTTCTCACTGCCACTAAGTTTGATACCCAATCAGAGAACCTCACAGCCACAATTATACTTGCTTCATACATCTTCTTAATCTCTTTTTCAACTGCAGGCAATTGTTTTGGATTGATTCTGTGAAGTTTTTGCCTAAAGGGCTTCTGATTTTCTTTCAAGGGTATCTTATGATGAATGATGCTTGTGTCATAGGCCTTTAAGTCTTCATAACTCCAAGCAAACACATCAATGAATTCCTTGAAAAGGTCAATGCATTTCTTCTTCATGTCTGTCGGTAAAGACTTAGTCAGTTTGATCATTTTGGGCTTATCCTCAGTGCCTATGTTGCATTCTTCCACATCAGAGTCTGCATGTTATATAATGGGCTTTTTTGCTACATCATCAAAGTCAAAGAGGTATTCTAAGGCTGCCAGGCCTCTGGGTATGTTCTTGTCTTTGGCCTATAGCACCTCCATTTCTTCACTATCTGCGTTTTCACATTTTCCATTTGGATTTCCGGTTTCTTCATTCAGGGCGTTTATTTCTATTTTACAGGGTGTTTCTTCCTCATCTGAGGACTCATCACTTAGGCAGCTACTTTCAGATTTGGAGTCTGAATTAGAAAATCCAAACTTGTTTCTGCCCACCAGAAAATCCTCAATCTGTTTATCACCTTCAAAAACGTGCCAATATTTTTTGTTGTCTGGCACAACAGGCCTAAATTTGGTCTAAATGATGATCTGCTGGTCGATTGGAGTCTTGGGGTAGGAACTGGATAGGCAAGCTAATCTGTTTGAAATGACATTTTGACCCTTAGGAATGAAAACTAATTCGTATTCAACAAACATTTTCAGTAAATCCATAGTGTCATTCCTGTATGCTCTCAGCCTAGGATGTTTCGTTGTGTATTCACCATTCACCTATTTAATAATCAACTTGGAGTCTCCACGCATGACTATCCTATGGGCTCCTAAATTTTTTAGCAGAGTTAAGCCTAGGATCAGAGCCTCATATTCTGCAACGTTGTTTGTACATTTGAAGTGCAGGTTGCAGGCATGGCTTTCTGCGTAATCACTCTCTGTGTTATGTATCCACACTCCTACCCCAGCAGTTCTCCTTGTGTAGGACCCATCGAAACTCATTTCCCACAGGGGTCCACTCTCGTTTTTTTTATCATTCATTTCTCTACAGCTGGGTTCGCCACCATGTTGCGTTATAGGATCTGCTCTAGGCTGTGGTCTGTTTAGTTTTTCGTTATGGATGTGGAGGTCAGAGAGGTGACTAGTTAACTGATTGTGTTCTGTTTTTGGTTCACTTAGCGTTGCAGCTTCAGTGCACTGTTCAAGATTTTCTATGCCTCCATCCTCCGAGTCTAGGGTAGCCATTATGTTAAAATCCATTGTCTCTGTTTCATCATGTGTACCTTTGGTTGTGTCTACGTTTCTAAATTCTGGTCCTCCCAAAGATTCATCATTGCAGAAGATAAAGGAATCCAGATCTGTATGTATAGAGTATAGAGGAGAATTTTCAGGCTTCTCAGGGCTACTAGCCAGGAATTTCATTTGTGCTTCCCTGTACAGTCTTCTAATTTGGCCAAATATTGGGATTGTGGCATAATCCCCATCCATCTGCATTGTGCCTTGTAGCTTGGCTCCCCATGATCTTGACAATAACATGCCATATTTGGGTGGCACATGTGCCACCACAACATCCATGACCATACACTTAGCAGGAATCTAAGTCAAGCTCACACATAAATCTTTGATCAGGCCAAGAAACTTCACTCTACTAGAGTCAAAGGAGTATAGGTATTTATAGGGACGGGTTATTTCTAGGCCTAACCTTTGCATCACTACTTTAGGCATTAGGTTATGTGATGCCCCAGAATCATGCATTGCATTGTGGAGAATTTTATCATGGATGTTAAGACTGATATAAAACGGGGGCACTACCCCTTCCTGAAACTTTCCTTCTATCTTTGGACCAAACAGAAGGGCAGGTTGATCATCACTCAGATTTACAGCGTCACTGTTCTCACCTAAATTTAATGCTTTCAAAATTTGGCCTTTATATAGATCCTGAGTGGCCAGCTCAGAGAGTGGGACAGAGATTTTAATTTTTGCAATCTCACTCTCTAGATTGAAAGTGGACTGACTCTTTGGAATGTTCAACCCTATTTTGTTAGCCACTGCCTTAGTGGCTGAATTAGTTGTTGATTTTCGTTATGTACATCGTTTGTGACAGTTTTATCAGGAGCCCTAACTGCAGTGCTAGTGCTGCTAGCTGGTTTACCTTGTGTATCAGTGTTTTGGTTGTCCTTTTCTTTGTTCTTTCCAGAACTTTCAGCTGCTGACTTTTTACTTTCAGCAGTTGCTTTAGAAGTTTTTTCAGGCCTTTTCTTGATGGTGACCTCAGAAGCTTTTGGTTTGGCGGTTTGCTGGCTCTTTTTACTCCTGAGTTCATATTTTTCTCTGACCTGCATCATGGCATTTTCAAACCCTAACATGTAATCTTCAGATTCTAACCATTCCTCCTCCCAACTAGAGGGTGAGGGCTGATCTTCTTCTGAGTAACAGTTATGGATTGAATCCTCTGTTTCAAACATGTTAATTGTATTTCCCTCAGACTCTTCTATGATTCCCCCATCTTCATCAAGAAAATTCTCTTGGAATGGGGGAATAACTTGCTGATCTGATTCCCTTTGTCTGTTGGGAGTGTTATTGTTCCTTCTAAAGTTTTGGTTTTGGTTTTGGTTTCTATTTTGGTTACTGACTGTGACAACCATTTTTTCCATCATTTGCTGTAACCTTTCCATGTTTTTGGACAATTTGTCATAATTTGGGTCAGATGTGGAGGCTATATTGTCATATTTATATGTTACCCTCCTCTCAGATCTCAGTCTTTCTCTTTTCTCAATCAGATTTGCCTCAATGTTCACTGCTCCTTTATGCATGTCCTCTAAGGTGTTGTACTCTTTATCCCTAAGCTTATAGGCCATGTCAGCATCAAAGCCTTCGGGGTATTTTTCTAGGGCCATTCCTTGTGGAGGTTTCATATGTGGAGGGAGGGCATTGTAAATCCTGTTAAACCTTGTTGTGTAATCATGGACACTCTCTCCTACGTTTCTCTTAAAGGTCATGTACTCTGCTAAGATTTGGCAAGGGTTAGCCTTAGTTTCCCATTTGTTTATGAAAGTCTGATATAAGGCTGCAAGATCATTTATGCTACCTAGAGGTAGGCCCTTAAACCATTTCTTCACATCGCCCCCTAAGCTCTGGGAAAAGATTCTCATTTTGATTGTATCATCATCTATTTCCATGTAGTTAAAAGAATCTTCCATCTTATCTACATGATGCTGGGCTGTGATGGAATCTTTTGCAGTGAAGTGTGGGATCTTTGACTGATAATCATTTGGTAAGGGTACTAGAGGTTGAGGTAAAACCAGAGGTGCATACCAGGCTACCATGATGATGTTTTGATGAGGTAAAGGATTGACTTGGGTAGATGGTATATGGATGGCAGGGATATTATGACCCGCAGAAAACTGATGAGTAGATCTAGGGTGACTGAGCCCCAAGTTTTGTATGAAATGTATATCGGGAGGTGTAGAGGGAGGGGTCTGTCTATTTCTAAGGTGTCTACCACTTTGGGGTGGTGAACCAGGAAGCTCAAGGTTGGGCTGGTATAATATACCGAATGACCTAGTTCTAGGTAATCTATTAGGTAGGTCTAGGTCAAGGTGAGAGTGTGACAGAGCTGCAAGATCTTCTGGTGCAGATTTAGCTCTATGGAGGTGATTGGAAATAGTTGGTTGTTTATGTGTGTGGGATCCTTTGAGGATACTCTCAGGGTTTTCAACTATTTCAGGTGGGTCTGGGTTAGGGTAAGCTCTCATATGAATGGTTCTAGAAGCCAGAATGTTGTTTTCTGACCAAGCAGCTTAACCCTACTTGTTACTTCTATTGTGGTTGATGTTGTGATGGAGGCTAGTCTCCCAGTGGAGTCTAATGTGAATTGTGATAATCAGTAGGCCTACTGATCACTAGTGGAGTCTTTAAAATGTTTAGGGAATAGGGAGTTGCTAGATGGAAGGTTTAGGATGTTCTTGGAGGGTACACTGTCCACCACAGTGCTTATGAGATGTCCCTTTTCAGGGATATCTTCCTAACACAGAAAAATCTAACCAGAGATTGACTGGGAGGGCATTTACCAGACATGTCACCTCTGAAAGAGTGTGAGATCTGGAGGCTACCTAGCCCTTTCCAGACTCTGTCCAAGAGTATGGGAGAACACAACAAATGGTATAGAGGTTGATGTGAGAATAGAAGTGTTTAACTGCCAACCTAACCAGAGATTTTAGGTTTTGAATTCTTAAGAATGTTTAAGGTGTAATGCACTCAACTCCCCAGCGGAGTCGCCATTATGTTGGGGTTCCCATGTTTTGGCAAGGTTGGAAATACCAAAAGATGAGACAACATCAAACCACTTTCAGACCTTAGGATCTAGCCATCCCGGGTCCGGAGAGGGATCTCTCTATATGAGCAAAGGTTTATGTCTATGAGGCTCAAATGTTATGATTTTAGGTTAGTTATAGGCACAGGTTTTGTTTGTTTGATTTTGTTTTGTTGCTGGTTATTAGGAAAGAAGGGTTCAATGTAAGACAAGGATGAGCAAAGAGGGATAAGGCATAGGTGAAGTATTCCAGGAAATATTCGAAACCATTGGGAAATGGAGTCAGGAAAGGATTTGCTTACTATCCAATGTGCATGCTTTCAATTGGGCTAGTCATCTGAGACATATGATCTTCAAGATAAATGTATGACATGGAGAGTAGGAGGGGAGGAGATAACACAGATTTAGAGCACAAAGCTAAAGATAAGCTGGTCGCACAAGGATCCAAGTGGACAGGGCTAACTCTAATCCCCAGTGTTCCCAAATCTTCCAACTGAATCTATAACAAGAAACATCTAAGAACTGAATTCATTCAATTCATACATCAGAGAGCAGGCAATAACATCCACTACACTGGTTAAACCAACTGAAATCATTTCTTAGATAATACATTCAGAAGAGAAACATTAATGGCAAGGAGAGCATAAACATAGGGTACCTAACAAGGGTAAATCCTATGCCAATATTTCTGATGCAAGCCAGTAGAAACGAAATGAAATGAATGTAAACACAAAGATAGGAAAACATCACCGTTGCTTCAGATCAGGATCCAAAGAAATGTTCTTGTCAAATTAAATAGTAATACCAGTCAAGTACAACATGCCAATGGTTGAATACTCAGTCTGAAAACATCTCCTTCAACCTATCTTACAACTTTACATAGAGACTGTGTCTCAAAAGAAACTACTTGCAATTCTCTGATAACTGATCAAAAACCTTTACAATGAGTTTCTTCATGAATTTATAGCTGAAGGGAAGCAAGGGAGGTAGGTGAAGAACTAAATGCAACATTAAACTTTTGCAAAAGCCGAAGCCCATTCTGTATAAATCCTGTGCATTAATCTCTGGTGTTCTTTGAGTGGATGAATGATCTTCTTCAGACTGTGGATTACTCTGATATGACTCTGATGTGTTCTGGTTGCAGTACTGTGTGATGTTATTGGTGAATAAACAAAAGATAAAGAAATGATAAAGAAATCTGCCATACTGATGAATTAAATGCTCTGATAGTACTGGGGCTGTTTCAGGGTAGAAAATCTCTCCGGAACACGGCATAGATTGAACGTTGCATGGGCGCTCTGTCCTTCATGGAGGGAAAAACATTCTGCTACTGTATAAACCTCTGATATGCATTGATTTCTGTGTGCTGTACCTTTTGCATGATCTATGGGATCATTAATCTGGTGCTTTGCCTCTAAACTGCTGTATTAAAGCTCAATACCTTCAATACTGAATGCTAAAACCCTTGATCATAAGCTGGTCTTTATCCACGGCTTCATAAATGTCTTGATCTGCAAAATCTGGGCTTTAATGGCGCCAGATAGATTTCTTGCGAAGATTAAAATGTCCTTAGGTAATATTCATGACACCGCTACCATTTCCGGGCATTTCTATTGTGGTACCATCTTCCAGATTTAATTCTGTCTGCGCAGCACGCCGTTGAAGTGGTACATGAGAACCATGGTGTTTTTCCGCCTCTGATAACCTTGCAAAAACACGAAACCAGTTATGGAATCCATGGATGGGGGTAGATGATGTGGATGATAGCGGGACTGCGGAGAAATGGCTGAAAATGCTGTGGAATGGTGGAGAACAGAGATGGCGCAGGTTGGCGGAATGCGGAACAATTATACGTGAAAACCTTGTAAATGACGACCTTTGAATGAATCTTATACAATGGGATGGTAGAGGTATGGTGGGTACACGTGGAGGTGACGTGGTGAGACCGGGCGATGACGGAAGAGTCAACAGCGGGAAGACCAAACTGGGCCGTCGGATCTTAGAGGAGATCGACGTTCGAACACTCAGCAGAGGGCGATGAATGGTGGGCCAGGGGTACAAAGGCTATGGTTTAAAACCTACGCAGCTTCATTGAGCGATGATCGTCGGATGGGCCAGGGCAGATCTGACGACTGACGTGAATATCGCTGCGCGTCCTGTACCGAACAATAATGCGCGATGAGATAGCGGTTTTTCAATCGTACAGGAGATAGGTGTCGAGAGGTGTATGGAATCTCTGGCCTATGGAAAAATACTGCCCTCTACCCAAAGGCGGTGCGATGGAAACAGGCTGGTTTATGAACAGTGCGCGGGGTCCACAGGGGCGGGTAAACTTCGAACCGTCGGATTTGCGTGCAAACGAACATCGATGGCGCGATCGGGGGTTTGAACGGGGAAACATGAACGCCTTGGGTTTAAACGACCGCTGTTCGATCTATATGGATCGACGGTTGAGAAAATGCCCGATAAACATATGGGACAAGCGACTTTGGGGCTAGCGCTTGGTCACAGCACTGGGTTCCGTGGGAGGAAAAGGTGCGGGGGCTAGGCCGAAGAAAGCTAAGGCCTATTATATGGTTTGAAAGTGGGGTTTTGACCCTTTTTAATGCATTTTGAGGCCTGAGGAGGGTAACGATAAGGAGATAGAGGGGAAATTTGGGAAAAAAAAAGGCAATTTAGAAGAAGGGGAGAAAGGATAGAATGGGGGGAAAATGCAGGGATACAAGGGGCGAAAGAAATCCTTTTGGATCATAATTATTTATCAGGAAGGATTATTGATTTAAATTAGCAGAGGGAAACAGTCACAAGGCAGGGAACTTGAAAAGGCTGCAAGGATGATGTGTTTACAAGGGAAATGCATTCCTTGCAGACTTATAAAACAAATTAACTCGTTGCTTGCTTGTCAAGAAATTTATAAGGGGCTAACACCTCCACAATGTCCTAAGGCTGAAAGGATATCGATGGAGGTAATCTCAAACCAAGATTTTAGTTTGGTAGCTAGCCCTACCAAACCAGAGATGGATCTACCTACGAAAAACACAACCAAGAATTTGATTGGTGCAAGAATGGATTTTAGGCTAGATAGTTCAGCTCTAAGGTTTGAAAATTCAGGGTTTTTTGCTGGTTCAGGAGTGAAAATCAGGGAACTAGGTCAAATAATCAAAGGTTTTAGTTGCAAGAGATATAGAGTAGCAAGGTAGCTATGATTTTATGATGGATTAAGGATTGGTCGGTGTAGTGTAGGATTTGAAAGAGAAATAAGGTAAAAATGAACATGTATAACATGAATTCATTAATCAAGAAGATAAATTACACAAAATGAGATTCCCAACTAAACAACACTTAATTAAAATAATTATTCTTAAAACCTCTTAGGAAAATGACTGAAGATCAAGGATATGGTGAGGAGACTATTTTATCATTCATATAAATCTATAACAGAGAGAAAACATTATCACAAACTCACAACACAAGAATTCTTGAATTATAGCTGCAGCTATCCTTTGATTTCCTGTAAAAAGTGATGAAGTACAAGCTACAAGAATTTCACCCTCTGATGTCCAACCATCAAAATGACTGAAAACCACATATATATAGACTAAAAACAACTTCCCTTCTCTCAAGGGTCAAATCCCTCAGTGTAGGAACAACTTACATGAATCTCTCAACAAAACCCTAATGACTAGGGATGATCTAGAAGGATCTTGATCAGTACAGATCGACAGAGTTCCAAGTACAAGAGACGCCCAGTTTAGTCTCCAATATGATAGTTTCGTCAGTGTTTCCTGAAGAAAACATTTGCAAGTTGATCATGATTCATTTTTTTACTGCGAAAAGGTTCTTCAGTGTCATGGTTGTCATGTGTTTCAAATTTGGGATGAAAAGGTGTAAAAGGGGACATGGTATTTATGGACCTAGTTCTAAGGTCTCCTATTTTTGAAAAACCTTATGAATTGTAAAGTCCTATTCCTAAATACCTAAAACATATGTCATACACCTAAACCTATGGTGTCAAAATCTAGCACTATTCCTAAACACTAACCCTATATAAAAATTCCTAAGCGCTATGTTATAAAGACCTTGTAATAAGGTTCGGGTGATATAAGTTTGAAACATTATAGTAAACTTTATTAAACCCAGAACGCTTAATAGCTAACTGCGTGGTTAATAGATTGTGTCAGAGTATGTGAAATGTTTTACCATGGCGGGAGTTGTTTGGATAACCGCCAAGTTTGAAAACCGTGTTGGAATTTTAAATTAACATATGACAGGTTTAATAGACTGCGACGTAAAATACGATGGGTAAACAGTTGTATCAATGCAGAAAACCATCGGGTTTAAATACATGTGACACCTGCTTCCGGGACCGTCGGGGTAAAGACCTAGACCGCCGGTGGAAATCTTAACCGCCAGAGCTTAATTGACCGCCCGCTTGATCACACGCAGTGACCCCTCAGTCTCCGCTGGGTTAGCTTGTGCTGCGGCTAAATATTTTCTTATATAGTTTATAAATTGGTTTTATGAATTAAAATAGCGCTAAGGTGTAGGAATTATCCCTAGGTTTTTGTAACTGATAGGGATTCGAGACCCTTATCCCACCAAATGCTCAACCAATTGTTATTTTGGGCATTTGAAGGTTAGATACACACTTATAAAACCATGACAAAGTTTTGATGAAGGACAATGGATGTTTTGGAGTTTAGTTTGAGTCGGACATAGGCAGTTTTGTTTGCAGCATTGCTCAGCTGTTGAGTGTCGGAATTAAGCGCAGAGAGGGGCATTGGAAAGGTGAGAGAGAGTAATTTCTATTTACAGAGTCCAGAAGTGCCTATGAGCATAGTCATTCTGATTCATTTCTGTGTAAAGAAATTCCTCAAGATCAATCCTAATAAAAACGGACGCCCACTTGAAAGTAGACTCGGAGATGTAGTCCACCAGGGATGAACTCTGTAATCAACTGTTTTCTTCTTCTTCTCTCTATTTTATGCTGTGATTTAATCATTTATTTTCTACTAGTTTATGTCATCTTTCATTTAAAAGCTTTCTTCAGTTAACAATAAATCTAAAGGGAAAAATAATCAAACTACCTAAGCACTTTATTCGATCACATTCAGATCATATTTGGTATCAGAGCAAGTTGTGCTTTGTAGTTTTTTTGTTAGTGGATGTTAAACAGGTTGGGAGTGCAACATGGAAAAGGCGAGCTTGAGGAATTCGATCCAGAGATCAGAAAGCGGAAAGTCATTCATCAATCAATGATGACAGGGAATGAGACCATTGAGACTCCTAAAGCTACCGAAAAGTAACCCATGGATGAGAATCAAATCCAGCAGATGTTTCTAAACATGCAACAAATATTGGAAGAATTATATGAAGACAAGAAGATGAAAGATGCAGCCTCATCGTCGAAGGCATCAAAGAAGGAAAAGGGTAAAGGAAAGGAAGATAAATCTCCTTCTCCTCCATCATCACCATCATCTTCTTCTTCCTCTTCTACTTCTAGTTCTGAATCAGAAAAAGAAAAGAATCCTAAGATTCCACTTTTGAAACTTGATGTTAAGTTTGAATTAACTGTGTATGATGGTGAAATAAACCTTGAGAAACTAGATAATTGGGTAAAATAGTTAGAAGTCTATTGTCATATTCAAGATATTACTAATGATATGACAAAGATCCAATTAGCTACTCTTAGAATGGGGGGTATTGCTTTGATCTGGTGGGAAAGTAAGACACAGATAGATTTAAAGCATAAAGGAAAATTTATCACCTCATGGAATAAGTTTATTAAAGCTCTAAATAAACAATTATATCCGTTGGGTCACACACAACAAGCTGTAATTGATTGGCAGCGCTTGCAACAAGGTAAGGAAAAAAATGTTCAAGATTTCACACAGGAATTCAGAAATAAAGCATTAGCACTTGGTATTTATTTGGACAAAAAAGAAACTTTGTTGAAGTATATTGGCAGTTTGCATTCATATTTGCAACATACATTGTTAATGTTCAATCCTAATTATTTTGATGAAGTTTGTGTTCAAGCTATTCATGTCGAATCAGGTGGCAGAACATTCAAGTTTACACCAAAGACATCCATGCATTGGAAACTGAAGACAACAAAAAGAAAGGCAAGTCAAAGGGAAAGAATACTGCCACAGTTCAGAAGGAATATGAAAGACCTACGTGTACACATTGCCAAAGGGTCGGCCATGATGAAGCTAGGTGTTGGAAACTTCAGTCGAAACTCAAGCCAAAGAAGTTCCAAACGAAGAAGGGTGAAAAGAAGGCTAAAACAACAATCCAACAAGCCTTGGACTTGGGATCCGATTCAGGTGATGAAGGTAAAATCAATGCTATGGTTACAATAGTTAAAATTTATGAAGTTAGTACTTCTGCTTCTTCTAATATCACACAGTTGAATGAAGGAAAAAGAATCGAGTTATTTCATATAAGGGTAACTTCAAAGAATACTAAGATAGATACATTGTTCGATACAGGATCATAGGAAAATTTGATTTCTGAGTCATTGGTTAAACAATTGGGTTTGAAAACACATAATCATCCAAAACCATATCCTTTAGGATGGTTAAAGGAACAATCTCAAATTCATGTTACCACACAGTGGCGGTTAAAATTGCAATCACATCTAACTATATCGGCGAAGTGGATCTAGATGTGATACTGTTAGACATATGTGGAATTGTCTTAGGTAGCCCTTATCTCTATGAACATGATGCAGTATTTTGTAGGAATGAACATATGTATCATCTCAATAAAGATGGGATTAAATACATCATTTGGGCACATAAAATCAAAGATCAATTGAATTTAATTAATGCTAATTAGATGAAGAGCTTAATAAGTTCAAATAAGAGATACATACTCATGTCGATAAAAGAGCAACATAAGGATCTTAAGGATACTTGTTCAGGTTGTGAATTTCAGTATGAAGGTAATTTGGTTAAAAAGGTAGATTCATTTCAGGATCTAGTTAAAGAACCAAAACATCTACTTCATAAAAAGGAAATATCACATGAGATGCAGTTGATGTCTGATGCCCCTAAAAATGGCATGTGTCACAAGTCAGTTATAGAGCATAAAGAAATAAAGCAACAAATTCCAGGGAAGGTTGTAAAAGAATTAATGCGACCCAGTTCATCTCCATACAATTCACCCCTAATTTTGACTCATAAGAAAAATGGGACATGGGGAATAAGTGTCGATTTTAAAGTTGATTGATTTAAGCAGAAAAATTTCACAGCATTGATAGATCATCAACAACCATACGAAGTTAAAACAGATGTTAAAGGTTATGGAATGGAAACAATGATTCACATAGATTATCAACTACTTCAATACTTTCAGTCATATACTAAGTTGCAACAATCTCACTACAGTTGCATGGGATTTCTTCAGCAAATTCACTTAGTAATTAAGGACAAGAAAGGTGTAACAAGTAAAGTAGTTGATATGATGTCTAGACTGTCTTTGAATGCTTTAGTAGTACTGCATAAAAGTTCATTGGTTCATGAAAGTTATGTAGAATAGTAAAGAACTAATGATGATTTAAAATATGCTTATGAATCACTAACTCATGATGCTCAGATAGAAAGAGTGTAGGTTATTCGAGAAGTTCATCTTTCTCAGATTGCAGGATATTTCGGCGTAAGCAAGACTACAGTACAAAGTGAAAAGTATTATTACTGGCTTCACATGTATGAAACAATTGTGAAGTACATAAAGGGATGTGTAATTTGTTTTTCAAGCAAGCCAAGCAATCGAAATATTGGTTTTCACATGCCACTTCCAGTTCCTTTTCAACCATGGGGAAGCATGAATTTGGTTCAAGGATAGACAAAAATGGTGAATAGGACTGGGATACATATTCTTTGAGGTAACTGCAGTAAATATCCTAAGTTGTGGGATGAATTTTTAAGTTATGTGCATCAAGCTTACAATCAAGCCTTACATTCTTCTGCGCCACAACAAGCACTGAGTCAAGTCAGGTAAAAATTGTGCCATGATAAGCATCAAGTCGATCATCAGTTTTAGGTCAGCGATCAGGTATGGTTGTATATCATCAAATTCAAGATGAAAGTGAAGGAGCTATATTCTCACTTATTTTCTTCTTAAAATCAAGCTTTTGTGGTCCAAAAGCTTTCAAGTGGAGAGGATTGATCCAGGAGGATCTTAATCAGTACAAATCGACATAGTTCCAAGTACAAGCGACGTCCAGTTCAGTCTCCAATATGCCAGTTTCATCAGTGTTGGCCAAATAAAATGTCCTCAAGTTGATCATGATTCATTTTTTTATAGTGAAAAGGTTCTTCGGTGTCATGGTTGTCATGTGTTTTGAATTTGGGATGAAAAGGTGTAAAAGGGGACATGGTATTTATGGACCTAGTCCTAAGGTCTCTTATTTTTGAAAAACCTTATGAATTGTAAAGTCCTATTCCTAAATACCTAAAACATGTGTCATACACCTAAACCTATGGTGTCAAAACCTAGCACTATTCCTAAACTCTAACCCTATGTAAAAATTCCTAAGCGCTATGTTATAAAGACCTTGTAATAAGGTTCGGGTGATATAAGTTTGAAACATTATATTAAAATTTATTAAACCCACAACGCTTAACAGCTAACCGCGTGGTTAATAGAACGTGTTGGAGTATGTGACAGGTCTGACCGCGGTGGGAGTTGTTTGGATAACCACCAAGTTTGAAGACCATGTTGGAGTTTTAAATAAACATATGAAAGGTTTAATAGACCACGACATAATATATGATGGGTAAAGAGCTGTAACAACGCAGAAAACCGTCAGGTTTAAATACGTGTGACACCTCTTTCCGGAACCGCCGAGGTAAATACCTAGACCATCGGTGGAAACCGTAACCGCCAGAGCTTAATTGACCGCCCGCTTGATCACATGCAGTGGCTCCTCAGTCTCCGCCCGGTTAGCTAGCACTGTGGCTAAATATTTTATTATATAGTTTATAAATTGGTTTTATGAATTAAAACAGTGGTAAGGTGTAGGACTTATCCCTAGGTTTTTGTAATTGATAGGGATTCGAGACCCTTATCCCACCAAGTGCTCAACCAATTGTTATTTTGTGCATTTGAAGGTTCGATGCAGACTTATAAAACTATGACAAAGTTTTGATGAAGGACAATGGATGTTTTGGAGTTTAGTTTCAGCAGGACATAGGCAGTTTTGTTTGCAGCATTTCTCAGCCATCGGGTGTCGGAATTGAGAGCAGAGACAGGAGTCGGAAAGGTGAGAGAGATTAATTTCTGTTTATAGAGTCCAGAAGTGCCTGCAAGCACAATCATTTTGATTCATTTATGTGTAAAGAAATTCCTCAAGATCAATCCTAATAAAAATGAACGCCCACTTGAAAGTGGACCTAGAGATGTAGTCCACCAGGGACGAACTCCGCAATCAACTATTTGCTTCTTCTTCTCTCTATTTTATGATGTGATTTAATCATTTATTTGCTACTGGTTTATGTCGTATTTCATTTGAAAGCTTTATTTAGCTAACAATAAATCTAAAGGACAAAAAAATATAACTACCTAAGCACTTTATTCGATCAAATTCAGATCAAGGGAGGTTAAAACAAATCCTCCATATAGAGTTTGAATGACCTGCTTCTCATCAATGACGCCCAAAATTAGATCAAAATGACTATAAAAAGCTCATTTACATTCTATTACATCAAGTCCACATGAAACTAAATAAATTACATCATCAAACTAATATTTACTGAAGAAAACCTCGAAAATTTCACTAACAGGAAAAAGTGCAACACCTCTCTGCAAAAGCGCAACGCCTCTAGACAAAAGTGCATCGCCAAACTTGTAAGGAACTTTTGAAGGCCTTCCAATGCTCCAAACCCAGCTCTGAAAGATCCAATGGAAATCTGAGGGTCTTATTTGTCATTAGACACTTGAACCAAGAAAAATGGACACTCCATGACATATAAAAATGCATTCTCCCATAGACACTCCCAAAAGCGCAGTGCCTAGTCCAAAACAGTGGCATAAAGTGTCTTTTTGATATGTTTTCAGGAATTTTCTCCCAACTAGTTTTCTAAAAAGGAACAAAAGGTGGATAACTGAAATGTATAAGTTATTATCTATCCAACAAGGTAAAGTTTTTAGAAATTGAGGGTCTGAGGAAAAAACCCAGCACTTGGATGTTGTGTTTTTGGCTGTATTGAGATTTCCAATTTGGCCAAAAGTCACCAAAAATATAAAATTTCACAAAAAAATATTCAAAACTTGCCCAAAATTTCTCCATGAAACCATGTGATGATGTGTCATGCTACGAGGGAGGCTTCAACAAGAAATCAAGATTATCCTTCTCTTTTTGCCTCATTAGGGTTTGCTTCAGCTTCTTTTTCAAGTGCTTGATCCTGATTTGGGAGACCTGGTTCCTTGTATAGTAATGCATAGCCATGTGTCTTTGTAGGTTGTTATTCTTGTTTTCCCTCTTAATAAGATTTTACAAGTGGAAATTCACCCTATCCAATCAAACTAATTTATCTTTCTCAATTTCTTCCAAAATGAGTTCACAACAATCATTTGACCTTTTTGTTGCTCAAGTGATATCTTAATACCTCTAGTTATTGGTCTCCTTGTTCGAACTTGTTATTATTGATCCTATGAATCATCAATATCAACAACCTCATTACATTTGGCATCATTCTTGCTCAAAAACTCTTTGGGCTTGTTTAAGAGCAACCAATTTACCTTTAGCTGCATGTTCTCTTGTTGCAAGAATGAGACCAAGAAATTTTCCTTTGAAAAATTATACTTGAGCTCTCTAATCTCAACCTCCTTCTCCATGATGATTTTATCCACTATTTTGTTCTCCTTATTCACCTCCAAATTTTCCATATCAGTTTCAAGATGGAATTTTTCCTCATCTTGCAATGGTGCCTCATGATGAGAAGGTGTTTCCTTCCTTGATGTAGGCTTTCCCTTTTCAAAAATGTATGGAGCAAAAAAAATACTTTTACCTCTAGTATATGTATTAGTCACCTCTGACCTAGGAGTTCTTTTGATAGGTCTACTTGTTGAAGCTACCTCTTGTTGTGTTGGTGATGACAAAGGTGTAGAGTGGCTACTAGACTCAGCTGGAGAAGACAAAAGAGAAGTTGAATATATAAAGCCGTCCCATGAAAAATTGATCTGCACTAACTGATGGAAAACCAAGATTTTCACTAAGCCATGGTGAAACAAACTAGCATGATTATTTTCTCCCAATCTTCGTACCTTCTCTGCCATTTTTAGCATGGTTTTTTAAAGGTAATGAGGCAAGTTTATGGATTTTACACGAGTGAAATTCATCAAGAGTCTCATATGATACTGATATAACCTTGAGTACCTACCATCACATGTGAAGTATCTCATGATAAATTTCATGAGAGGGCATACTTGTCTAGCAACTGTTTAAATGGAAATATGTGTGTTGGAGCTGCTTTGTATGCTTGCTTCAAATACATTTTGTAGCTTTCAAGGTCAAGGTATATAATCTTGAACCAATTTTATCCACTGTTTGGAATCACTGTAGCTGTGGCAATGGTATCTACTGAAAGAGTGAACACCACCCGTGTAATAGTCATCTTATCTCTCCTCAATCTGGTGGCAAAAATGCTAGCAAGTTTGTCATGAAACCAAGTTCCTCAACCTTTTGGCAAAAGGCAAGGAAACCAACAAAATGAAATGATTTATTTAGGAAGGGTGAAGAAAATATATCATCTGATCTGCTGATATTACCTCCCTTGTGCCTCTTCTGCTCACTGGTTTCAGAATCCATTGCAAACCCTAGCTCAATGAGAAGGAGAATTAGGGTTTGGTGTAGGGAAAAACATGAGATTTGGGAAGTTTTTAGGAATGAAGGGATATGAAGGGGTTAGGGGTCCCCTAAATTCCTGGGAAAATTTAGGGGGGTAGGGATAGATGTTAGGCAGTAGGGAGAGGTGAAATTTCAGGGAATGAGTGAGGGAAAGGGGTCAAAGAGGGGAAAAAACAGTCTTAGCCCAGGAGAGTGTAATCTAGGATAGGGTTTATAATTAAATAGGGAAAATGAGGGATATGAGTGATGGGAAGTGATTAGGAAGGTGTATTAAAGGTGGGGGAAGGTATTAGAGCTTTAAACTTAAGGTTTTACTCAATAGTTTGTCAACGATATTATGAAACCAAGAAAATGCCACCAAAAGCCTAGAAGAGGGAATTGATCCTTCCAAGCACAAAATGAAGACAAAAGAGGTAATTTAGAAACCCACTTACTTGTATTTGATACACTAGAACCTGCACTTGATGAATAATTCCTATGAAATGATGATTTGGCTCCCTTGAAGAATGCACAACACCATTAGCAAAAGTTCAACAAAAGAACAACACACCAAATGATGAGGCACTTTGTGTTGAAAATGCAGCAAGATGATGGAGCTTAGTGAAATGAAGTCGCCTTCACTAAGTGGGCCTGCAGGCAAATTCTGGCGCAAAGTTTATTTTTAGACTATGTCTATTTTTAGACATATGGAGCATGGTCCAGGGGTTGCAATATGTTATTCTTGGAGTATTGGTCATGTTGGTAAAAATAGATGGGACTCTATTTTTGTGACCTATAGGTCGATAGGTCGAAGTCTATTTTTAGACTGCCTATCCTAAAAATAGGGAAGTCAAATATTATTTACCCTTAATAATATTTGGACTCTAAACAGCAATTTACTCTCTTGGAGCACTTCAGTTCGAGCCTTGGAAGTGGCTCATGCATCTGACAGAGGAATTACGCTATTCCCAAGGGTTTGATGGCATCATGCATGGTTGAATTTAGTTAGGACTTCAGTGGCAGAAGTTTGGTGGAGTTAATGAGACAGCTAGTGGAGTTGTGTTCGGTTTAATTTAGTTGAACTAGTTGAGATTAGTTTAACTAGCTAATCAATTAGTTATGAGTGAAGTGAATTAAATATTATTTAATTCATTAATTAGTAACTCATTATTCAACTCAAGAACACATCAGTTCACTACAGTGCATGATCAGTTCAGTGGAGACCAGTGAAAGAGGTAGATGAAAGGGTGGAGTTAGCTATCATTGGCGACATCAGTTGTGCATGAGATTTGCACCACACTTGGAGGAATTTCCCATGATGATTGCGCTGTCAAGCCAAGGAGATTCGAACCTTGGATCTCTATATAGACAGGCTTGGATTGCGCAATAGAGGCAAGGCAATTGGCGGTGAGTTTTGAACCAGTAACCTGTTCAAAACTGAGCTAGATTGTGTGTAACTTCATGAGATAGTACCGAGTACTTGTGAGGAGTATTGTACTGAGTTTGTTACATGATTTCTCCATTATAATATACACAATAGCTGCGGGTTTTCAGCTATACTCTTTCCCCATACATATTGTGTTAATGTGTATGATGATTTGATGTGTTATCGCTTGATTTTATTTCCGCATGTTTGATGATCTGAGTGGAAGAGATTATGTGTTGCATATAAATTCGAATTGTATGTGATCAAGATAGTCTCGGTGGATAATTAATCATTATTTAGCAAATTTCTACATGGTATCAGAGCTATTGAAACAGAGATTGATCATCACAGTGATTACAAACTTATTTCGGTAGACAGAGTCTGCATGCGGGCCAGGTAGCCTCCGGATTCATCTTTCTTCGGAAAGTGAAAGGTCTGGTAAATGCCCCTTGCAGTCAATCTCTGTGCTAGAAATAATTTGTTCTCACAGATCTAGAGCAGCTGAGCTTTGAGGTGGAATTCGAAATTTTGTAGCAGTTTTGTTTTCTTGGTGCCAGTGTTGAAAATGTCTTTCAACAGTTTGCGACTCGAATATGCTCTTGAAGGCAGTTCGAATTATGTTGCATGGAAGGATCGCATGGAAGCAGTATTAGAAGATAATGGTCTCAAGGAGTTCGTAGATACGGATGTCCAAAAGCCCACTGATCCTGCTGAAGTCGATGCATGGAAAAAGAAGATGGCGAAGTGTCGAAGGATCCTGTTGGAGGGCGTCAAGGATCATATTGTATCCAACCTGCATGGAAAGGCTACTCCATATTTAATGTGGAAAGCTTTGACGGATCTATTCCAGAGTAAGAGCGACCAAAGGAAGCTGGCGCTCAAAGATAGGCTCGGGAACATCAAGATGGAGAAAGGCGACAGTATCGCCAAATACCTCACGAAGTTCACTCAATGCAGAGATGAGCTAGGAAGTGTGGGGGTGACTGTCGAAGATGAGGACATGGTCGACCTGGCTCTCCTTGGTCTTCCGAAGGCTTGGCACTCATATCAAGATAGTGTCAATGGTCGGGAGAAGCTGCCGGGATGGGAGCGCCTTTGGGCGGATCTCATGCATGAGGAGATAAGGAGGACTACTCGAGATGGATCTTCATCAAAGGGAGCTGATGAAGAAAACTGCGCTTTGGTGGCCAAAGCAAAGAAAGGGAAGGGTAAGAAAACCTCTCATTCTCGTGCAAAGGGCAAGAAGCAGGATATGGCGAAAGTGAAGTGTTTTCACTGCCATGATCACGGACATTATGCTACCAATTGTCCAAAGAAGAAGAAGAACAAGCAAGCGGGAAGATCTGCAGATGGAGAAGCTTTGGCTTCACAGTTCGAGCTTGACTTTTCACCGATCGCATGCTTGGTTTCAAGTGTGATGGAATCGGTGTGGTTCTTGGACAGCGGTGCGTCATTTCATATGACGGGAGATCGGGATTTGTTCTCAGATCTGGAGGACAAAGATTTGGGTGTGCACATCGAGATGGGCGATGATGGTAGACACAGTGCGACTGGTATCGGTACCATATCCTTTCAGAGGGAGGTCCGGTAAACCCTTTGTACTGAAGGATGTCATGCATGTACCTGGATTGAAGAAGAACCTGATTTCAGTAGCGATGTTGGAGGATAAGGGGTATGATGTGGTCTTCAGCGAAGGAAAAGCCTTCTTGCGCAGTAAGACTACTGGAGAGACCCAGAAGATAGGGGTTCGAACCAAGAACCTTTATCAGTTGCAGGTAGATGGCTGCGCAGCTATGGCATGCAAGGCGGGAGAAGTGGTGAGCCGGGATGATGAGGGCGAACTGTGGCACATGAGATTGGGCCACCTTCACCATGGAGCTTTGAAGATTCTGCAGCAGATTTCTACTGGACTTCCTAAGGGCACTCTTGCGCAGTCAGATCAGTGCAAGGGGTGTACTTTAGGGAAGCATGTGAAAGCCACCTTTCACGAGAAGGATAGTCGCGCCACGACGATCCTTGAGAGAGTTCACACAGACGTGTGTGGTCCTTTCTCAGTTGCTTCGACAGCAAAACACAAGTATTATGTGATCTTTGTTGATGATTTCTCTCGAAAGTGCTGGATCTTCTTCATGCAAAAGAAGAGCGATACATTCGCAAAGTTCTGTGAGTTTAAAGCACTGGTCGAGAAGGAGTCGGGGAAGAAGGTGATTGCTCTAAGGAGTGATAACGGTGGTGAATTCATCTCGGCTGAATTCAAGGAGTTCTGCAGCGCAGAAGGGATTCTGAGAGAGCTCATCGCACCCCATAACCCACAGCAGAACGGGGTGGCTGAGCGGAAGAACAGAACGATCGTGGGTGCTGCACGGGCGATGTTGCATGATCAGGGCCTACCCCTTCACTTGTGGGCCGAGGCATGCAATACAGCAGTGTATGTGCAGAACCGTTGTCCTCACAAGGTTCTTGGCATGAGTACACCGGAGGAGGCTTATTCTGGCAAGAGGCCCGATATTTCCCATTTGCGGATTTTTGGTTCTCCTGTCTACATGCATGTGACGAAGGATGCGAGAAGGAAGCTGGATCCAACTGCTGAGGTTGGAATATTTGTGGGGTACACTGATACACCTCACAACTATCGGGTATATTTGTCAGACAGTCGAAAGACTGTTGTGCGACGGGATATAAAATTTTAGGAGGAGAAAGCCATGCAGTGTTCGCTTGAGAGGGAGCTACACTTGCATGCAAATGAGGAGTTGTTAGTTCCTAAGGAGGAGCTTCCGGATGTGGATCAGCCACAAGAGGAGGTTCAGGAGGTGGAAGAAACCACCCAGGCAGCGCCAACCATCAGAGGGCGCATGCGCACTACAGAAGCTGAGCGACTGGCTCGGGATGCAGAGAAGGTTGTAGAACCACCTACAGCACAGCGCAGACAGAGACAGTCACCGGATCGGTACACTAGATACATGGATCTTGTGAGTCAATGTGTTGTGACGGAGCCATCCTCTTTTGAGGAAGCTGTGGAGGAACCCGCATGGGTTGATGCCATGATCGAAGAATATGATTCGATCATCAGGAACAGTGCATGGGAGATTGTCCCAAGACCGGTTGGGAAATCAGTGGTGGGTTTGCGATGGATCTACAAGGTGAAGCAGGCAGCTGACGGGAGTGTGGAGAAGTACAAGGCGAGATTTTTCGCCCGTGGCTTTTCACAGATCGAGGGGATTGACTATGAGGAGACCTTTGCACCTGTCGCAAGGTACTCTTCCATACGGACGATCCTTGCTCTCTCAGCGCAGATGGGGTGGCACATTCATCAGATGGATGTGAAGACCGCGTTCCTCAATGGAGTTATTGAGGAAGAGGTGTACATAGAGCAGCCTGAAGGTTTTGAGATCTTCAGCAGTGAGTCGCATGTGTGCCGACTCAAGAGAGCACTGTACGGGCTGAAGCAAGCACCTCGTGCTTGGTACACTCGGATAGACAACTACTTCACCGAGCTTGGATTCTCCAAGAGTGAGGCGGATCCAAACCTGTACCAGATTGTGGTGGAGGGGAAGCTGTTGATCATCGTACTATATGTAGATGATCTGATTTTGACTGGCGATGAGCAGTTGATACTTTCATGCAAGGAGGATCTTGCACGAGAGTTTGAGATGAAGGACTCGGGCATCCTTCATTATTTCCTGGGATTGGAGATTTGGCAGCGCAACGAAGGACTGTTTGTTTCTCAGGGCAAGTATGCCCGGGAGATTTTGGAGAGGTTCAACATGCAAGGCTGCAAGCCTGTTGACACTCCTCTTCCTGGTGGTTGGAGGAAGGAGGATGCTACTTCAGCGGAGGTAGTGGATGCCACCGTCTATCGACAGTTGGTGGGGTCGCTTATGTATCTAGTCAATACATGACCCGATATATGCTAGGCAAGCAATAGCTTTCGCAAGCTACGGCTAAGCCTACCAAGCTCTTTTCGGGAAGGCAGTGCTAATAAAATAAGGCCATATTAGAGGCACACGGGGATATGGATTATGGGGTCTATGGTACAAGACAGAGCACGAAGCGAAGCTTTCTTCGGCTTCATCGATGTAGATTGGGTGACCATGAGCTCAACTCGACCCAAGAGCACTTCGGGAGGATTTTTCAAAGATTGGGTCGATGCCAGCTTCGGTGGCGTAGGAAGCAGAGATCCGTGGCACCTGGCCTGGGCGAGGCCGAGTACACAGCAACAAGTTTGGAGCATGCGAGGCTATTTGGATGAGGAAGATCCTCGCAGGATTGTTCAGGTTGCATTTGGAGCCTACAGGGATCTACTGTGATAACCAGAGTTGCATTAAACTCTCGGCTAATCCAGTATTTCATGATAGGTCCAAACACATCGACATCAGGTACCATCATATCAGAGATTGTGTTCAGCGGAGAATCATGATGCTTTCATATGTTCCTACGGAGGATCAGGATGCCGACATCCTGACGAAGGCGCTCACCAGGAGCAAGTTCGAATTCCATAGAGGTAGGATAGGGGTTGCAGATAATCCATATCTTGCTGAGAGGGAGTGTTGAAAATGCAGCAAGATCTATTTTTAGACTACCTATCCTAAAAATAGGGAAGTCAAATATTATTTACCCTTAATAATATTTGGACTCTAAACATCAGTTTACTCTCTTGGAGCACTTCAGTTCGAGCCTTGGAAGTGGCTCATGCATCTGACAGAGGAATTACACTATTCCCAAGGGTTTGATGGCATCATGCATGGTTGACTTCAGTTAGGACTTCAGTGGCAGAAGTTTGGTGGAGTTAATGAGACAGCTAGTGGAGTTGTGTTCTGTTTATTTTAGTCGAACTAGTTGAGATTAGTTTAACTAGCTAATCAATTAGTTATGAGTGGAGTGAATTAAATATTATTTAATTCATTAATTAGTAACTCATTATTCAACTCAAGAACACATCGGTTCACTACAGTGCATGATCAGTTCAGTGGAGACCAGTGAAAGAGGTAGATGAAAGGGTGGAGTTAGCTATCAGTGGCGACATCAATTGTGCATGATATTTGCACCACACTTGGAGGAATTGCCCATGATGATTGCGCTGTCAAGCCAAGGATATTCGAACCTTGGATCTCTATATAGACAGGCCTGGATTGCGCAATAGAGGCAAGGCAATTGGCGGTGAGTTTTGAACCAGTAACCTGTTCAAAACTAGCTAGTTTGTGTGTAACTTCATGAGATAGTATTGAGTACTTGTGAGGAGTATTGTACTGAGTTTGTTACATGTTTTCTCCATTATAATATACACAATAGCTGCGGGGTTTTCAGGTATAAGCTTTCCCCATACATACTGTGTTAATGTGTATGATGATTTGATGTGTTATCGCTTGATTTTATTTTCGCATGTTTGATGATATGAGTGGAAGAGATTATGTGTTGCATATAAATTCGAATTGTATGTGATCAGGATAGTCTCGGTGGATAATTAATCATTATTCAGCAAATTTCTACACTTTGGTGGCAAGGAATGGTTTCTCTGAGGGTGAAAATGTTCTTTTTTGGTGGAGTGATATCTTTGGAAGTTGGAATGAGCAAATAATAATCTCCCTTGGTCTTTTATATCTTTGGAAATCGATTTTCTTCTTTGGTGGTTAAGTGGCCCCACCAAGTCCTTTCACTTTTTTTATTTGGAACTGCAACTTTAGAAAATTTTGAAACATATTACATCATAATAGAAATGAAGTTACACTTTCGAAACCTTTATTGAGCATTTTTCACTATTACTACTCCAATGCCGAATTTGATGGTGAAATGACTGATTTTCATGATTTTGACCCTAAGAACTAATAATGACGCTACATGAAATGAGATGAATGATGACCATGGTGATGTGACTGAGAATGTTATGAAGAAATTTCAGTGATGAATCATAAAAAATAATTATGGTAAGACCAAAACATGGACAGAAAGGAGTAGTAAAACACCTAGACACACTAGCCAGTGACCAAATTTTTATTTGAAGACCTACTGAAACCATAAAAATTTGCAGTAGGACCCTATCAAAAACCTTGTAAGAGAAAAATTGACCACTGGTGACTGGTAGGACTGGAAGACACTCACATTGGCTCCAACAGAGGATGAAATCTCCTTGGAGGTGTCAAGAACACCATAGACCAAGTAGCTTATCCATTGGGAATGAAGCCAAAAATCAAGAGAAAAAACTCAATATTGAAAAATGACTGATAAAATGAAATGAATTTAACTAAAACAAAAATTAATGAACTTACAAACCAAAAGCCAATCAATGAAACCTTATGGCCTTCAACTCAAGCTTCAAGCTTCCATGATTAACTCCTTCACAATTTGATAGAAAAGTAAAATGATATGTACAATGATGATGAAAAAATTCATAAATTCGATCAAAAGAGGTAGTTCTTGAGGAGCCTATCATTGATCAGTCCTCATCCATAGTCTTTTCCATCCATTTCCTCCAACAAGTAGGCATTCTTCCCTCTTGAAGCTGAAATTATGTAGGGTCCCTTCCACAAGTTCTCGAACTTGCCATGCTTTCATTTTTCTTCATTCCAAGCATCCCAACGGAGAACTACATCTCTCATATTGAATTCATCTGATTTTTTTTTTTCCTGTCATACAGTTTTTTGATTCTTTCTTGAAGCTTAGAAGTTTTCTAAAAAACTTCCTCGGTTTTTGCAAATGAATCATTTGGTTTATCCGCCGCTGAACATCATTCGGTTTGCTGTCAACTTCCTGCAAAATCTTCATGAATGGAACACCAAGAGAAGTAGGAAGGACTGTATCAACTCCATACACTAACTCAAAATGCGACATTCTTATGAATTTCTTATTACTTACTCTGTCTTCCCACAAAGCATTGATGAGTTTCTTGTGCCAATTTTTCTTATTTACCTCCAACATATTTTTGATAATACTTGTCCATTAACTTGTGGGTAGTATGCAGTTGAATGACCGAATTTTATATTGTACTTACCACAAAATTCCACCATATTTTTGGACTTTAATGTAGCGGTGTTATCTGTGATTATATTATACGGACAACCAAATCTAGATAAGATATTTGATTCCATTAATTTAATGATTACCAAATCAATAGCTTGCCTAGTCGGGATTACCTCAATCCACTTTGTAAAATAGCCAATGGCCGTCAAAATCCACTTGTGTTGGGCAGAAGATGAAGGATGGATCTCACCTATGAAATTGAGACCCCATTGCTGAAATGGTGCCTCAATTTAAATAGGTTGCAAAGGCAACGGGAAAAAATTCCTCTTCCCTTGAAAAATCTGACATTCATGACAACTCATCACGGTCTTGTACACATCAAAAAAAGGAGTGGGCCAATAAAAACAAGCCCTCAAACATTTTTTTGCTATGGTCTTCCAGAATAAATGACCACCGCAATCACCCTTGTGAAAGTCATTCATCACCTCCTTCGCTTCACTTTCAACAAGACAATTTTACAAGACACCTCCCGAGTCTTTCCAATACAAAACACTATCTAAAATACAATATTTTGAAGCCTTTAATTTAAATGATCTACTCTTGCTTTTAGACACGCCCAACAGAGGATTTAAGTGTTGTAGTACATAAAAAATATCAACATACCAATGGGATGAACTGAAAATATGAGATGCTGTGTCAATGAGTCATCAACCTCCTCTTCAGAAAGTGCATAAATCAAATTAAAATCTAGTGCATGAAAATTAAATTTTTCCATCAACCTTTACAAACACTGTCCCTTGATCAGATTTGTGAGCTTGATCTCCAGTTCATATTGAAGCATGGATGCAACCCATTTCCCTCGCCTACCTTTGGGATCAGGTTGCATCAAAACATCTTTCATCGATGCATTCAGAACATAAGCTATGATGTGAGAGTGAAGGATGTATACCCTAAAGTCTTTCAATTCTTTCACCAAGGCCAAATATTGTTTTTCAATAATGTTGTATCTCAGTCCCGCATCTCTTATGGTCTAACTAAAAAAGGAAATTGGTTGCTCTGTCTTTGAGTCCTTTTCCTGCATTAGGACAACAACCAAGGAGTGCTCGGAAGAAAATGAAAAAGATAGTGAAGTCTATAGTATAATCGGGGATGATCAATGTCGGAGAACATGTTAAAGAAAATTTGACCGAATTGAATGATTTATTTGCATCTTCTGACCATATTACCTCGCTGTCCTTCATCAACATGTATGTCATGTCTCTAAGGTGTTAAACGAGGTTGGGAATGAATCTCCTCAAAAAATGTATCTTACCGGTGAATGACTGGATCTCTTTTCTAGTCCTTGGGAAGTTCAACTATTGAATTGCTTCAATCCTAGAGGGATCAGTGTAGATGCCATATTTTGAGATGATGTGCCCAAGTAGTTTTCCCTCTTCCATGGAAAATAGGCTTGTTTTAGGATTCAACAAAATGTCGAATTTCTTGCATTTTTTAAACACTATTCTCAAGTGATGTAGGTTCTCATCATATGAATGTGAGAAGACAGTAGCATCATCAAGGTAAACCATGAGAAATGGATCCTTTTCATTTGAGAAATCGATGGCCATAGATCGCTGAAATGTAGCCCCTGCATTCTTTAGCCCAAATGGCATTTTTGCGTACATGAAAGTACCCCATGGCGTTGTAAATGTTGTTTTCTCTTTATCATCTTCATGCACCAAGATATGGTTGTATCCTGAATATCCATTGAGGAGTGACATTCTAGAAGCTCCAACTACCCTCTGCAATATGTGGTCCATTTTCAGGAGAGGATGATTTTCATTCAAGGAAACCTTGTTCAGATTTCTGAAATCTATGCAAAGATGAATCTCGATTGTCTTCTTCCTTACTAGCACAAGGTTGGACATCGAATCTGAAAATCGAATAGGAACTCTAATACCAAATTTGTAAAGTATTTTTACCTTTTTTTCAATTGATGTCAACAATTTAGGATTGATTCTCCTCAACTTTTAGTGGATTGGATTTTGATTTAGCTTGATTGAGATAGTGTGCTGGATGATATTTTTATGGCACACTTTTAAATATGAATAATCCCAAGAAAATAAGTTAGAAAAATCACTCAAAGGGCTATGTATTTACCTTTCAACTCAGGGGATAAAGACCTCAATAACTTGATCATGTTGGGGTTATCTGCTGCACTGATGTTTACATCTTCAACACCTATTTTTATGGGGACCATTTTCGGCTTTTTAACGACATCATCATGATAAAAAAACTCTTCCAAAGGTATAATGCCTTATGGAATGTTATTTTACTTTAGCTGCAACACATCAAATTCAGTAGCTTCAATTACCCGATCATCCTCATTACACACATCATTAATATGGGAGTTAGAAAAATCCTCCTCCATTTGCAGAAAATTGTTTATTTGTTTATTATTCCAAGATACTTGCGAGTATCTCAAATTGTCAAGGATAGCTGGGTGATTCTTCACACGAATTTCAAAATTTTTAGTAGCATTAATAGGAATCTTAAAGTTGTTGGGCGTTGTGGCAAGGCAATCAACCATAAAATTCCAACTTCTAGGAATCATAAGCAATGTATATTCTGGAATTTTTTTAAGAATATAAAGAACATCATTACAATAAGTTCTCATCTTGGTATGTTTGGCATGGTACCCCCCTTTTACCTATTTAATCACAAACTCGGATTCGCCATATACTATAATTATTTTCGCACCTAGCCTTTTCAAAACTCAGAGACCATTGATTAAGGCCTCATATTCTGCCTCATTGTTCGAAAAATCAAAAGCTAGTTTATAATAACATAATGTTACATTCTGTGGGACTTTATATGACTGATGTATCGGGCTATGGATCCATATTCCTATACCAGCTCCATATTTTCCCAAGGAAATATCGAAATCCATGGTCCAAAGACCCTCCTCATCATTGGGAAGCTGAAATTCTATGGAATGATCTGTTTCTTCTTTTTGACTCGTTGTCTCAACCTGTTCTTTTCCTTTCTTTGACTCCACTGACATTTTCTCTGAAGTGTTTGGCTACAAGCCATCAAAAATATGATTTCTTTGTTCTGCATTCAAGACTCCTTGGACACCACTTGAAAATTCGGAAATTTCTTCACCTTCCACAATTTGAATCTCTAAATCATCAGTACTATGATCATTATACAAAATGAAGGAATCTAAATTAGTATGTACAAAATGAATGGGGTGATTTTTTGGTTTGTCTTTGCTAGTGATCATGTATTTAATTTTTATTTCCTGGTATAGCTTCCTAAGTTTACCAAATACCAAAATTGTAGCATATCAAAAATCAAGTTGTAGAGTACCCCTTAATTTGGCTCCCCAAGACTGTGAAAGCAGCATGCCATACCTTAGAGGTATGCCAACAACTACAACCTCCATCAACACATTTTTGGTAGGAATTTAATCAAGAGAGACCACCAAGTCCTTAATAAGACCAAGGCTTCGAACTCTACCCAAGTCAAAAGAATATAGGTCATGATAAGGTCGGGCTATTTCCAACCCCAACTTATCCATGATGGCCTTCAACATTAAATTGTGTGAGGCCTAAAAATCCAACATAGCATTATGGATGATATAATCATGAATCCTAAAACTGAGATAAAAGGGAGGGACTTCACTATCTTCAAGATTTTCATCTATAGCTGGGCCAAATAGAAGTTCAGGATGGTCATCACTAACATTGACCATGTATGACATATAATATACTTTCAACATCTTGGCAACATGAAATTTATATTGATTATTCTTTATAAGCTCAGTAAGGGGAATATAAAATTTTAACTTAGAAATTTCACTCTTTAAGCTAAAAAAGTTATACTATTTCTCTGCATTTCCTCCAATGAGGTAGGATTTATCTCTCAAAGATGATATGCCATATCAGGGTCAAAGGCATCTAGATAGTGCAACAAGGGAAAATCAGGTGGAGTTTTGATATTGGCAAGAATGGAATTCTACACCTTATTGAAATGAGTAGTATAGTCTTGGACTGATTCATTAGGTTTCATTTTCAATGAGTTGTGTTCAGCCAATATATAAAGAGGATTTTTCTTTTCCTCCCACTTAGCACGGAAAATATCAGTTAACTGTTGTGAATCTGGCACTGAACGAGGTCCCAAAGATCGAAACCATTTTTTCACTTCTCCTAAGAAACTCTGAGCAATTATTCTCATCTTCGCAACATCATTATCTACCTCTTCCAAATCTATGAAACATGTGAATTTTTCAAAATGTTGCCTACATGTAATATCGGTGGTTCCATAAAAAAGAGGTAGCCTTTGTGCATAGTTCTGAGGTAAATTAGTGAGCTGTCTCAGCAGAGCTAAAGGAGAAAATATGGCCATAGTTGTTATAGGAGGCAAGCTTGTAGTCACAACAAGAGGTGCTGATATGAGTGATGGTTGTGTGGGAGGAAGTGTGAATGATGAAGAAACATTAGTATGAGGGGAAGTAGCAACAATGTGAATAGATTAAGATGAAAGAGGATCAATCGACAAGAGATCCTACTGATATTGTATATATTCCTTCTCAGAGGTATATTTAAGATGGTTTGCTAGTTTTTGAAGTTTTTCAAATTGACTCCAAAAATTTCTATCAAATATACTTCTGAACCTACTTCTGAATTAAATTCTATGGATGAGAAACTTGTTTCAAACTTTGAAGGATCGAGTACAATTTTAGACAGAGATGTTTCAGATTTGGATTTAAATAAAGAAAACTACAACTTAAGATCAAATGGAATATCTTCAAGTGAAACCAGTTTTCATGGCAAAGATGTAGACCTTACCAAAGTAGATGAACTTGACTGAAAATTGGAATTTTGAAGTCTTTTATTTCTTATGAGTCTTTTCAGATCTTCAAAAGGAGATGATGGATTTGGATAAGGATTTGGTCATGTATACCTTTTAGGATCCAGTTTTATCTTATTTCTACACTTTGTCTCTCTGCAACTTGAATCAACCTTATTGAAAACTAGGTCCTGTCACCCACAGGCCTAGAATCCATTGAAAATTTAACAATAAACTCAAGGAAAATATGTCACTTTCAACCACGACAATAGTGCCAAAAATGTTAGCCTCCCCAATGTCCCAAGGCTGAAAGGATATTGACTGAGGTAACCTCAAACCAAGATTCTAGTTTGCTAGCTAGACTTACCAAACGAGAGAGGGATCTCTCTATGAAGAACACAACCAAGGATTCAAATGGTGAAATAATGGATTTTAGGCTAGATAGTTTAGCTCTAGGATTTGAAAATATAGGGTTTTTTTCTGGATCAGGACTGAAAATCAAGGAACTAGGTGAAAGCATCAAAGGTTTTAGTTGCAAGAGATATAAAGGAGCAAGGTAGCTATGCTGTTGTGATGGATTAATGATTTTTCAATGTAATGTAGGGTTTGACAGAGAAATAAGGTCAAAATGAGCATGTATACCATGAGTTCATTAATCAAGAAGATAAATTACACAAAATGAGATTCCCAATAAAATAGAGCTTAATTAAAAGAATTATGCTTAAAATCACTTAGGAAAATCAATGAAGATCAAGGATATGGTAAGGAGACTATTTTATCATTGATATGAATCTATAACAGAGAGAAAACATTATCACAAAATCACAATACAAGAATTCTTGAATAATAGCTGTAACTATCCTTTGATTTCCTGTAAAAAGTGATGAATTACAAGCTACAAGACTTTCACCCTTTGATGTCCAACTATCAAAATGAATGAAAACCACATACATATAGACTAAAAAAAATTCCCCTATCTAAGGAGTCGAATCCCTCATTGTAGCAACAACTTACATGAATCTCTCAACAAAACCCTAATGACTAAGGAGGTTAAAACAAATCCTCCATATAGAGTTTGACTGACCTGCTCCTCATCAATGAAGTCCAAAATTACATAAAAATGAATATAACAAGCCCATTTACATTATATTACATCAATTCCACATGAAAATAAATAAATTACATCATAAAACTAAGATTTATTGAAGAAAACCTCAAAAACTACACTAACAGGCAAAAGCGCAATGCCTCTCTGCAAAAGCGCAATGCCTCCAAACAAAAGCACAACGCCAAAATTGTAAGGAACTTTTGAAGGCCTTACACTACTCCAAATCAAGCTTTGAAAGATCCAATGGAAATATGAGCATTTTTTTTTGTCATTAGACACCTCAAGTAAGCAATATGGACACTCCATGATAGAGAAAAATGCATTCTCCCACAGCTACTCCCAAATGAGCAGCGCCTAGTCCAAAACAGTGGCAGAAAGTGTCTTTTTGACATGTTTTTGGGCATTTTCTCCCAACCCGTTTTTTGAAAAGGCACCCAAGGTGGATAACTAACATGTATAAGTGATTATATATCCACCAAGGTAATTTTTTAGGCAATTGGAGGTCTGAGGGCACTATGCGTTTGGCTGTACTGAGATTTCCAATTTGGCCAAAAGTCACCAAAAATGCAAAATTTCACAAAAATTCTTCAAAACTTGCCTAAAATTTCTCCATTAAACCATGTAATGATGTGTCATGATATGAGGGAGGCTTTAGATGGAAAATCAAGCTTATCCTTCTCCTTTTGCCTCATTAGGGTTAGCTTCAACTTCTTTTTTAACTGTTTGATCTTGATTTGGGAGACCCGATTCCTTGTATAATGATGCATAA
Organism: Pinus albicaulis; assembly: GCA_034641835.2. Taxonomy (NCBI): domain Eukaryota; kingdom Viridiplantae; phylum Streptophyta; class Pinopsida; order Pinales; family Pinaceae; genus Pinus; species Pinus albicaulis. The sequence goes on from CM076573.1 coordinate 16,029,367, forward strand.
CCATGTGTATTTGTAGGTTTTTATTCTTTTTTTCCCTCTTAAGAAGCTTTTCCAAGTGGAAATTCACCCTATCCAACCAATCTACTTTATATTTCTCAATTTTTTCCAAAATGAGTTCATCAACAGTCATTTGACCTTTTTGCTGATCAAGTGCTCTCTTAAGACCTCTAGTTCTTGGTCTCCTTGTTCTAACTTGTTCTTCTTGATCCTATGAATCATAAATCTCAAAAACTGCATTACCTTTGGCATCATTCATCCTCAAATCTGTTTTGGGCTTGTTTAAGATCAGCTAATTGGGCCTTTAGCTGCATGTTCTCCTTTTGCAAGAATGAGAGCAATAAATTTGCATTTGACAAAGTGTCCTTGAGCTTTCTAATTTGAGCCTCCTTCTCCATGATGATTTTATCTGCTATTTTTTTCTCCTCATTCACCTCGAAATCTGCAATATCAGTGTGAAGATGGAATTTTTCCTCATCCTACAATGGTGCCTCATGATGAGAAGGTGTTTCTTTCCCTGATGTAGGCTTGGCCCTTTCAACAATGTCTAGAGAAAACACAAGCCTCTTACCTCTAATATATGTATTAATCACCTTTTCCCTATGAGCTATTTTGATAGGTATTCTTGTGGAAGATACCTCTTGTTGTGCTAGTGATGACAAAGGTGTAGAGTGATTATTAGACTGAGCTAGAGAAGACAAAAGAAAAGTTGAATATATAAAACCATCCCATGAAAATTGTGTTGGGTGTGGAGCTTGATTATCTTTTTTATTTTGTATCACAACGTTGGACCTCTGTACCTTTATGGGGTGGCAATGCCGCCCATAATTAAACGCTTCCTGGGGGGTCCGAGGGGGAAGGGGTGGCTGTGACTTTATGGAGCCCCCCCTTGGCGAGGGGTTTCGGAGGCAGCGCCTCCGAAGCTAAAAATAGATGTAAAATTGCCTTGTAAAAGTATAGTAATTTCTAGTCAATCTGGGTTGTTCATTAGGCGGATGATCTGATGGTAGAAGTTATGTTTAGTTTAGGGTTTTCTGCCCTAGAAGGCAACCCCTCACTTTGTATGAGGGTATTGTATTGCGGCTGTGTATTGTATGTGTATTCTCAGGGCGAGAAAAAGATAGGGATACTGTGTGAGAGAACAGAGGATATTACAGTGGATCTGATGTAGGTTGTGTCTCTTCATTTTGCTAGATAATAGAGAGGAAGGACTAGTTGTTCGGGGTGGACGTAGCCCAAACTGGGTAAACCAAGTATATTTGCGTCTCTCTGGTTTTATTTGTTTTGTGTGCTTGTGTTTTCCGCATATTTTATGTGTTTCATTGCTCAGTAATATATAATTTTCTTAAAACTGGTATCAGAGCCGAAGGTCTATTTGGATGATAAACTCGTAGGAAAGAAGGGTTCCTAGTTTGAGTGGGAGCAATGGTGGAAGATGGTAAGTTTAGGGTCGAGAAATTTAACGGCCAAAACTTCCCGCTATGGAAGATGTAGATGGAAGATTATCTGTATAAAAAAGATCTCTACCTACCATTGAGCGGAAAAACAAAGAAGCCGACGGTTATGACAGATGTAGAATGGGAGATTCTCGATAGAAAGGCACTTGGAACGGTACGGTTGTGACTCGCAGAGTCAGTAGCCTTCAATATTTTGAAGGAAACAACAACAGAGGGTTTGGTTAAGGCATTGGTGAAACTATATGAAAAACCCTCGACCTCAAACAAGGTATTTATTATGAAACATTTATTTAATATGAAGATGTCGGAAGGTGGATCTGTTGCAGACCATTTAAATGATTTTAATATAGTTACCAGACAGTTAAGTTCTGTAGGGGTAAAATTTGATAATGAAGTTAGGGATCTTTTATTTTTGTGCTCATTTCCAGAAATATGGAATGGTTTAGTTATGGCCATTAGTAACTCTGTCTCTGGATCTAGTACTTTAAAGTTTGATTATGTTGTTGGTGCTATCCTTAGTGAGGAAATGTGATGGAAAAGCTCCGGTGAGACATCGGGTAATGCTTAGAGTGAAAATTCTAGGGGAAGAAAAATGGAAAGAGGAGAGTGCTCGGGATATCGCAGTACATCAAGGAAAGGAAGATCCAAGTCCAGATCAAGAATAGTGTGCTAGAAATGCAGAAAGAAAGGACACCTGAAGAAATACTATAGATCTCGGAAGGGAAAAAGAGAGACACACAACAAGAAAACAATCATGAAGCAAATGTGACAGGTGACGTGTTACAAGATGATTTGATTATTTCTTTCAAAAATGTTACTGATTCTTGGGTTGCAGATTCAGGGGCTTCATTCCATGCCACACTTGATAAGAAATATTTTCATGACTATGTTCAAGGAGATTTTGGACAAGTTTGTTTGGGTGATGATAAACCCTGTAAAATTGTTTGAATGGGTAATGTTCTTGTAAAAAAACAGAATGGAAACCAATGGCTATTAAAGGAGTAAGGCATGTTCTAGATCTGAAGAAAAATCTCATTTCAACAGGGCAGTTAGGCGGTGAAGGTTGTGTAACAACTTTCAAAGATAAAACTTGGAAGGTCACCAAAGGAGCCATGGTAATAGCAAAAGGAGAAAAGGTTGGTACATTGTATTTATGCAATGGTATTTATAACTCTATTAATGCTTTAACTTCCAAAGGAGTAGATGCAGAATTATGGCATCATAGGCTCGGACACATGAGTGAGAAAGGGATTAAGATTAATGCTCTTCAAGGAATTTGTCGTTGGTTTTAGAATAAATAAGATTGAGTTTAACGAAAATTGGTTATGGAAAAAAAGAGAAGTCATATTTCTCGAGAGTTGGGAAGGAAAAAGAAAGAGCGAAAAATTAGAGCTTGTGCGTAGATGTGTGGGGACACGCTCAAGTATCCCATCCTCTACGCAAGCGAAGCTCTCGTTATTATGTTACTTTTATTGATGATGCAACTAGAAAAACTTGGATTGATTGTATTCATAATAAATTTGATGTATTTGATACTTTCAAGAAATGAAAATATTTGTTTGAGATTGAGACAGGAAATAAGTTGAAGTGTCTTAGATCAGACAATGGAGGTGAATATTACAGCAAATATTTTGATAGGTAATATTCAGAAAATGGAATACGTAGAGAGAAGACAATTCCAAGAACACCAAAGGAAAATGGTGTGTCAGAAAGAATGAACAGAACAATCATGGAGCGTGCAAGGTGCATGAGATTGCATGTAGGATTGCCTTTAAAATTTTGGGTAGATGCTGTAGATACTACTGTTTATCTAATAAACAGAGGGCCTTCAAGTTCCTTGGATGGTGGTATTCCAGAGGAAGCATGGACAAGTAAAAAGGTAAACTAATATTTTTTAAAGCCTTTTGGTTGTGAGGCCTTTGTCCATATTAATAAAGAAAACATAACAAAGCTTGAGGAAAAATCAAATAAATTTACCTTTATTGGATATGGTGTTAATAATTTTGGTTATCGCTTATATGATTATGAAAATCACAAAATCATTAGGAGGAGAGATGTAATATTTAATGAAAAGGTCTTGTATAAGAATCAGTTGCAGGAAAAGAAAAAAGAAAAAGAAAAAGAAAACAAAGAATACACAGTTCTTGATGAGATCATAGAAAAAGTAAAGGTGTCTGAAAATAATAATAATCAATAGCCACAAAAAAACAACCACCACAACAGAAAAATGCACCTGAAACACTTGAAAGTGGTGTCAGAAGATCTACTAGGATAAGTAGACCCACTGAACGATACTCTCCTTCATTATATTATTTATTGTTGACTGATTCTGGTGAACCTGAATGTTATGAAGAAGAAATGCAGGTTGAAACTATGAAGAAGTGGGAGCTAGCCATGGAAGAAGAGAGGGAATCCTTAATGCATAACCAGACTTGAGACTTAGTCAGGTTGCCTGCAGGTAAAACTACATTGCAGAATAAATGGGTTTACCGGCTGAAGGAAGAAGGAGAAAAACAAAGGTACAAAGCTAGACTTGTGGTGAAGGGGTTTGCACATAAGAAAGGTATTGATTTTGATGAAATATTTTCTCCTGTTGTTAAGATGGCTTCAATCAGAACTATTTTAAGTCTTGTAGCAGCAGAAGATTTACATATTCAATAGTTAGATGTAAAGACAACGTTTCTCCATGGATATTTGGAGGAAGAGATCTATATACAGCAACCAGAAGGATACGAGGTCAAAGGGAAGGAAAACCTAGTGTGTAGACTAAAGAAGAGCTTGTATGGATTAAAACAGGCTCCAAGGTAGTGGTATCTAAAATTTGACAGGTTTATGTGTGAAAAAGGTTATACTAGATGTCACTCTAATCATTGTGTTTATCTGAAAAAGCAAAATGATGGAAACTATATTATATTGTTATTGTACGTAGATGACATGCTTGTTGCAGGGTCTAACATACAGAAAATAAATGTGCTCAAAATAAAATTGGCAAATTCATTTGCAATGAAGGATTTGAGAGATGCAAAAAAAATCCTTGGTATGAGAATAACTAGAGACAGGAAAAATCGCAAATTAACACTGTCTCAGAATGAGTACATACAAAATGTGTTGAAAAGATTTAATGTGCATAATGCATAACCAGTTAGTACACCTTTTGCTATCCATTTCAAACTTAGTAAGGAGATGTGCCCCAAGACCCAAGAAGAAATGGATTATATGTCTAAAGTTCCATATGCATCAGTAGTTGGAAGCTTAATGTATGCAATGGTCTACACAAGGCCTGATATTGCACATGCAGTGGGAGTTGTAAGCAGGTACATGAAAAATCTAGGAAAATAATATTGGATGGCAGTAAAATGTATTCTCAGATATTTGAGAGGTACCACCAATCAAGCATTATGCTTTGGTGGTTCAAACATTTCTCTACAGGGATATGTTGATGCAAATATGGTAGGTGATAGAGATAATAGGAGGAGAACTACAGGGTATGTATTTACTGTAGGTGGAATAACTGTTAGTTTGGTTTCAAAAATCCAAAGTATTGTTGCACTTTCAACAACAGAAGTAGAGTATGTTGCTGCTACAGAGGCTAGTAAGGAGATGATTTAGTTACAAAGGTTTATGGATGAATTGGGTAAGAAGCATGATATGGGCACGTTATACAGTGATAGCCAAAGTGCCATTCATCTTGCAAAGAACTCATCATTTCATTCCAAGACTAAACACATACAACTCAATTACCATTTCATATGGTCAGTATTGGAAGATGGACAGTTGAAGCTGGAAAAGATAAACACTAGCCAAAATCCTGCAGATATGATAACAAAAGTTGTAACCAGGGAGAAACTGAGATTATGCTCAGTTTCAATTGGTCTTCAAGGATGAAAATGAATATGAGAAACAACCAGGTCCAAAGAGGAGTCATTGTCCAGCAAATGAAGAAGCGATGGAGTTTCTACAATTAGTCTCCAAGTGGGAGATTGTTGGGTGTGGAGCCGGATTATGTTGTTTATTTTGTATCACACAGTTGGACCCCTGTACCTTTATGGGGCGGCAACACCGCCCATAATTAAACGCTGCTTGGGGGGTCTAAGGGGGGGTAGCTGCAACTTTGTGGAGCCCCCCCCGGCGGGGGGTTTCAGGGGCAGTGCCCCCAAAGCTACAAATAGATGTAAAATTGCCTTGTAAAAGTATAGTAATTTCTAGTCAATTTGGGCCGTTCATTAGGCAGATGATCTGATGGTAGAAGTTATGTTTATTTTAGGGTTTTTTTCCCTAGAAGGCAACCCCTCACTTTGTATGAGGGTATTGTATTGTGGCTATGTATTGTATGTGTATTCTCAAAGCGAGAAACAGATAGGGAGAATGTGAGAGAGAACATAGGATATTACAATGGATTTGCTGTAGGTTGTGTCTCTTCATTTTGCTGGATAATAGAAAGGAAGGACTGGCTATTCGAGGTGGAAATAACCCAAACTAGGTGAACCACGTATTTCTGTGTCTCTCTGGTTTTATGTGTTTTGTGTGCTTGTGTTTTCCACATATTTTATGTGTTGCATTGCTGAGTAATATATAATTTTCTAACAAATTGATCTGTACTAATTGAAGGAAAACCGAGATTTTCACCAAGCCATGGTGAAAAAAACTACCATGATGATTTTCTCCCAATATTTGTACCTTCTCTGCCATTTTTACCATGCTTTTGTAAAGTTAATGAGGCAATTTTAGGGCTTTTACATTGGTGAAATGCATCAAGAGTCTCATATGATATAGATATAACCTTGAGTACTTGACCTCACATGTGAAATATATCATAATAAATTTCATGAGAGGGGCATACTTGTCCATCAACTTTCTAAATCGAAAGATGTGTGTTGGAGCTACTTTGTATGCTAGCTTCAAATACATTTTGTAGCTTTTAAGGTCAAGGTTTGCATTCTTGAACCAATTTTCTCCACTTTTTAGAATCCTGGTAGCTGTGGCAATGGTCTCTATTGAAAGAGTGAACACCACCCCTGCAATATTCACCTTATCTCTCCTCAATCTGGTGGCAAAAGTGATGGTATGTTTGTCATGAAATTTAAGTTCCTCAACATTTTGGCAAAAGGATATGAAACCAACATCCTGAAATGATTTATTTAGGAAGGATGAAGAAAATATTTCATGTGATGAAGTGGTCTCATACTTGCTGATTTGACCTCCCTTGGGCCTCTTCTGCTCAGTGGTTTCAGAACCCATTGTAAACCCTTGCTCAATGGGAAGGGGAATTAGGGTTTGGTGTAGGGAAAAATAGGGATTTGGGGCAGTTTTTAGAATGAAGGGAGATGAAGGGGTTAGGGGTCCCATAAATTCTTGGGAAAATTTATGCGGGTAGGGATAGATGTTAGTGAGTAGGGAGAGGTGAAATTTCAAGGAATGAGTAAGGGGAAGGCGCCCAAAAGGGTAAAACACAGTCCTAGCCTAGGAAAGTGTAGTCTAGGCAAGGGTTTGTGGGAAAATAGGGAAAATGAGGGATAAGAGTGAGGGAAGTTATTAGGAAGGTATATGAAAGGCTGGGGGAGGTATTAGAGTTTTAAACTTAGGGTTTTTCTCAACAATTTTTCAATGAGATTATGAAACCAAGAAAATGTAACCAAAATCTTAGAAGAGGGAATTGATCCTTCCAAGCACACAATGAAGACAAAAGAGGTAATTTAGGAACCCAATTACTTGTATCTGATACACTAGAACCTGAGGTTGATGAAGAATTCTTGTGAAATGATGAGTTGGATCCTTTGAATAAAGTGCATCACCTTTGGAAAAAGCGCAACACAAAAAATGATGAGGCACTTTGGTGGCAAGGAATGCTTTCTCTGAGGGTGAAAATGGTATTTCTTGGTGGAGTGATATATTTGGAAGTTGGAATGAGAAAATAAGAAGCTCCCTTGGTCTTTTATAGTCGATTTTCTTCTTTGGTGGTTAAGTGGCCCCACCAAGTCCTTTCACTTTTTTGATTTGGAATTGCAGCTTTAGAAACATTTGAAACATATTACATCATAATAGAAATGAAATTACACTTTTGAAACCTTTATTGAACATTTTTCACTATTACTACTCCTTCAATGCTGAATTTGATGGTAAAATGACCGATTTTCATGATTTTGACCCTAAGACCTAATAATGACACTACATGAAATGAGTTGAATGATGACCATGGTGATGTGATTGAGATGGCGATGAAGAAATTTCAGTGATGACTCATAAAAATGAATTATGGCAAGACAAAAACATGGAGAGAAAGGAGTATTAACACACCTAGACACACTAGAGAGTGACCAAAGTTTTAACTGAAGACCTACGGAAACCATAAAAATTTGCAGTAAGACCCTATAAAAAACCTTGTAAGAGCACATTTGATCACTGGTGACTGGTAGGATGGGTAGACACTAGCATATTGAATTATGATATATGTCCTATTTATTGGAATGTAAACAAAGGAGAAGTGATTGTGCAAACTTTAAAATAATAATCTATTCAAGCCTTAAAATAATAATCTATCTACTTTGGAAACCTAGTAAACAACAACCCAATACAAATATCAGAGTTCCTATTTTCAAATAATACCGCTACCTATCAACTTAAAGAACTCACTCACTGCAAAACTTAAACTAACATCTCATTCCTTACTAATCACTACATTTAAATGTATGATAAATCACTATTTCAACAAAGAAATTCTAATGTTTAAAATACTTCCCTATAGGTTACCTTTAAAATTCAAAACTCAAAATATCTAAAAGAAAATTAATATTTAAAACTTTAACCTCTCTTAACAATTAAATCACACATATTCATCAAACTCATGCTATGCTCATGAACTAATTATAGAATCAGAACCATAATACAAAAAGGAAGCCACGCTTTGATGCTAGAGAAACAAAACAATATTTGAAGTTGAGATGCTAGATATAAATCCCAGGACAGAAAGAATCACTAATTTTGACTCAGTAAGCAAAAATGAATACCTCTATTCATTTTCACACCAACTAAATTCAATGCAACAACCTTAAATTCAATTCTGTACTTAACACAAAAAATTCAAAGTGAAATGTTAAATTCGATTCAATACTTCACACAAAAAAACCATAGCAAAATGTTAGATCCGATTCGGTACTTAACACATAAAATTCAATGAAAAATGTTAAATTTGATTCTATACTTAACACATAAAACTCATAGCAAAATGTTAGACCTGATTTTGTACTTAACACATAAAACTCAATGCCATCACCGTAACTTAGAAAACTTATAGTAATGTTCACGGTGTTTCAATCCTTCTCTTATTGTATTAGATCTGCATTCAAAACACATTAAAAACTAAATATCTCTAAGCATTTGAGAAATTAATTCTATGATGTTTGACTCAGATTTACAAAACAAAGTTGAGTACATAAACAAATTTGGATTTTACACAATAATTCTTTCAATAAAATTCACACTTTAAATATAAGTCTTATTATCTAAATGATCTATAGAACTTGTCTCTAGGTGGTGGTGGGCCCTTGCCACTCCTGGATAAAGTTTAAATTAAATCGATGCCTAAAAAAGAATAAAAACCATAACACTTACAAAAAATTCATGGCAAAGTCAAATTATATTAAGATTCAATCATAAGTTCAATTACATACATTCCTTCAATTCTGTTTCAGGTAAAACTTAATAACATCAATCCTTTGTCTCCTGTTCACACCTTGTATTCCCGCTCTTTCCAAGAACTAACAAAACATGCCATGGATAAGCCATTTATATTATTTACAAAATGAATCGGTCATTTTCCTTTATTATGGAAAATTGCATATTTTTAACAAATTGGCCTCAAAGATATTGGCATATCTCCCTAACCATGGTGAATTTTGGTAAATGGTTTCGTAGGAACCTAATTTGTTATATTTTAAGAAAAAAAATCTCTTTTATTTTTCTCATTTAATTCCATTGCCTCGAAAAGTGTGCCCAAAGTTGGATGTGTGACTCTTTTTGCAAGATTCTAGAATTGTTGAAAAACATTTTATTTTTATTTTTTATGAAACTGCCTTAAATACTCACGTGTAACTTTTGAACCAAAGTAAATATTTAGAAATGGTTTTGGTTACATATAGTATTTTATATTGGTAGAAAACCCATTTTATCATATTTTCCAGATTCACCTTCAGTTGCATGCAAATAGAGGTCAAACTTGGAAGTTTGAAAACTATGAGGATTTTGAGCAGAGTTGTTGATTTTCTTTTAGAGACCCACATGTGCGACCTGGGTGTAATAAAACTCATGGGAAGGTGTTAGAACATCATTTTGGACAATGACCTTCCTTTTTTTTCTCTGGAAGCATGCCAAGATGTTGAAGCTCCAGATTGGATATTTCCCTACTCTACTTACAACAAATAGTTTAATTGACTTGTGGATAATTTCAGCAATGTAACCCTGTGACAAATGAACTTAGAAAAATTGTCATTTATAAATCATGGTAAAATCATCCCTAAGACATTAAAGACACAATAAAACTATGATATTTAACCATGAGATGAAAAATATGGTTTTAGGCATAAGTTACAGAAAATGGATATGAATATGGTAGAAAGTGCATGAATATGCTTTATAAATGGTAATGTTATATGGTGTAGATGAGGGAATTTATGAGGCCCAACACCCCCCCATGCCTACGATTTTTCATGTCCTCATGCAAACAAATACCTTTCTCATTTATATATTTTATGACATCATAACTTTGGGTAGGGTTGGTTCTTGTGGAGCAACACTATTCATATTTGTCTGCCATAGAGTGGAGAGTGATATAATTGAGGAAAAACACTAAGTGGATAAGGAAGAGATGAGGGACGCCATGAATCAAGAAGTGATAATGGGAATGGTGGATACAAATGCTTTCATACTCTAAGACCAAGGTTTATATGTGGTTATTCTTGTTTTGAGCAATGAATTCATCTTTTGATGTCAAATTTGTCATAACATATAAAATTTCTTCATGTGATAATACTGAAGACTTGTGATACAAATGGTACAATTCAACTATGGTAACAAATCTTCAGGAACAAAGTTCACTCCTTGAAATGTCAACAAACGAATGAAAATAAAATTCCCACATGTTACGAATGCTTATGATGTAGGAAGAGAAGGGATTATGGTTTATGATTTGTATTAGTGAACCACTATGATCTACTTTTCATTCATATGGCCTTATTAGAGAAATTATGCATTTTATTATGAAAATGGGTTACAGATGGAGGTGGATGATAGTAGTGATGGAAGATAGAATATATGAAGTGGAAAGTGGTTAACCATCATGTTTCCTTGCATTCTTAATGAACTAAATAATCTTAAACCAATTTTCCTCAGGTTTACCTTTACTTTGATGTTTTGGTGCTGCAAGATGCCACGAAATATGAGTGGAGGATGAACTGGAGCTGATGTGTATTGATATGGATCTGAGAGAAAGCACTAGAGCTACAATGGATGCAAGTTTGAATCTTCTAAAGAAGGTTGAAGGATGAACTGAATGTCCCCTTATTCCCCATTCCTAAGGAGTTGTATGTCCCCAAAGAACTGAGGAAAGGTGATTGTTGCTGCAAATGACAATGGAAATGTTTATACAAAAATCTAAACTACTGCAAATCTATGTTGAGATCACAAAATCATATATAATTCAACCACTACACACCCATGGGCAATCTTGCATATGTGAATAAATGGTGTCGATGTCTAACATAATCAAGAATAATTGGATTACCAACCATTAAGGAGGGTTGTTAACTAATGCAATATATCCCACCTTTGATGTCAATGGAAATCAAGGCACTAGGTACATTCTACTAGCCATCAATGGATTTTTCGAAGTCGAATGGACTGCAAAATTCATCCACTAAGAAACGTTGATCTATTTCCTTAGTAGATGACAAGGATACCTGCCATTAAAGCATGGAGGCTCCTAGGTACCTTATCTAACCCTAACCTTGATCCCAGATAACGTTTTGTTATCGATGGGACAAGGCTTGTTGGCATGTGGGTGATCTGAAATGTGTGAACAAAATATTTCTTATATAGAGATAGAAAGTAGGGGCTTTTACTGGTTATTTCACCTTTACTAGAAAGGATGAAACCAGAAGCTTCTAGCCCTCTTACTGGTTCTGCCTAAAGAAATATGAAGTAAACACTAAAACAATCTGGCAATGAAAGTATTTTTTTTCTGATTGCAAAGTATTCATTAACCAATATTATGTGTGAACAAGCAAGTTAAGGCGTTCTGCAATGGAAGTAATGTGGTTTGGAATGGAAAAAATAAGTTTTGATCACTGTATAAGTCTTTATGTGTTAAGAGAACTTATTTAAATTCACTGTTTAATGTATCAAACTCTGGAAATAAGCAGCAAGCATTCACAACATAATAACAAGCATCTGATAAAGCAGTTCACCCCTCTCTTGGGCTACATTTGCTGGGTCCAAAAGCTTCCAAATGGGATTTTCCATCTTATATTAATGCTCAAAATAAGTTTTACACCATGAATAAAACCTCAAAAGGCTGAAATAGCTGCATAATCAGAATCAGAGTGCTAGAAAAAATAAAAATTGACTATTCATTCACCTCAAACAGATGAACATAGCCCAATACAGCTGATCATTCCCATAGCCCTTGTGGCTCCACAAGAAAATCCGCTGATAAAACCTCTGAAAGAGTGCCCTGATGGCTTTGAAACCTATTCCAACATCTTCAAAATTTTCCAATACCCCCAAAACAAAACAAAATTCGTTCCATTTGGACTTCCCTAGCCAAAGTTATGATCCAAACTGACTTTGCCCAGTTAGGGCTAGGAAAACTCACCAAATCTGGTGGAACTGCAGTTAGCACCGAAAAATTAGGGGCGGCCACCAGAATAGGAGGAATCCGCCAAAATATCCGCCAGTAGTTGGGCGCTTAAGGATAAGGCCACGGGGGTCATGTGACTACACCCGTCGGCAAATTCAACAGAAGACTTGAGTTATATTCAGAGTTTTTAAATGTTGCACCATATTATAAAACCATATAATAATTTAACTCCGCTCCACCTGCCGGTCCACGTGACCAGGTTGCAAACCGTTTAATGCGCTAATGGATAAGACCTTTGGTTCTTTGTTGTATGGTCTTATGTTGAGGGGGCTGGCCCTTAGGGGTTGGCCCCCTTTCGGGCCCGCTCAAATGAAATTCAAACTTTATATTAAACTTTGCGACCAGGGTTTATAAGAACCACTCGTGGCCCAACGGTTGGGCCGCTCGGTTACCTCCGCCCCGACCTAGGGTCGACTCCCACCTGCACCAATATAATTTTGATAAAACAAATTCCGTTTGATCCTTGGGGCCACGTGGTGGCCTCCGGGCTGGCCACGTGGTGCCCTGCCATTGGCTCCTCCATGAAATATTATGTGGAATATTCCTAGAATATTCTGTGGAATATTTTTTTTAATAATTTTTTTAAATAAGGTCAAACTAAGTCAAATTGGGCTTTTTGTCTGAAATTGAAAAATTTCAAAGCTGAATAAATTTCTCATACAACGTCAGTTTTCAGTGCCATTCACGTCTACATGATCGTTTTTCTGAGCTCTTTCCTGTCGTTCTAGTTTGAACCAATTCTGAGCAACTAATTTTTTTGAGCATTTTTCCATTAAGGACTTGATCTCCTGATCACACCTCCCAAATGGGAAGCTTTTGGACCCACAAAAGCTCTCTGATTAGTGAAACTGATGACGTGGAGACTGATTCTCCACTCTTCCACCCTTGAATAACTGAAATATACCCAATTTCATCAAATGGAGCTTTTCAGAAAATGATAAATTGTCTCTGGATTTAATTGATCGACCATTGCTAAGATTGACGGAGTCATGATGCAAATTATTAAAATTTGTAGAACAAAAACTGTAATTCGTAGAATTTTTTTTTTTCTACGCTGATCAAACTTCCAAGAAGACTTAAAATAACTTTCACCTTGCAAACTGTTCCCATGGCGAATTCTACCATTCTAAAACCAACTTTGTCCCATGCTGAATTGTGTGTCCTCCTTGCTTGCAGTGCTTTGCTTTGACACTTCATTTACTGCATTGGCTGACCCAAAAGGTAACTTGTGCAACATCATGGCATCTTCTTTCAAAGACAAACTGTTATTAAACTAAGACATATCATTAGCAACATCATAAAAAGGTGAATGCTCAAAATCTTTTCGTTTCAACATTAACAAAGTTAGACTTTGACTTGCATTAACCAACCTTTTCAATTGACTTGCATGGAGTAAAGAAGATTCCAGCTTCTTCTTGTGTGCTCTCACAATGAACTATTTACCATCTTTGAACAAGTGATACTTGTTTTTATGACGATGAAAGATGGCCTTCCTGTCAAATAAGTAAGGACTTCCCAAAACAATTCCTGAAATATCAAGCGGCACCACATCAAGTTCAACTGTGTCAATAAAGTGTGCAGTTATTGCAAAGCGCAATATGCACTTTCTTGAGACTTGCAAATTGGCATCCTTGCATATCCACCCAAGTGGATAAGGATTCAAATGTGGAATGGTCTCAAGTTTAAGCTGCTTGACCAAGTCTTCAGATATGAGATTAGCTTGTGACCCACTGTCAAACAATGTGTCAATTTTGGTATGTTTTGAAATTACCCTCACATGGAAGAGCTCTATCCTCCTCTTTTCTTCATGAGTATCTTTGTGACAATTTAAAGAGCTAGAACTGGGAATTGTGTCTTGCACCACTTCTTTCCCCTTAATGTTATTTAAAACCATGGTGATGCTTTTTTTATCATCACCTGAGTCTGACCCTAAGTCTTGCTCAACTGTTGCTATAGTTTTCCCCTTTTATTTGGTCTTGTCCTTGTTCTTGTATTTTTTTGGTTTCAGTTCAGGATGAAGCTTCCAACAATGATCTTCATCATGAATTGTCTTTGAATAGTTCTTGCAAAAGAACTTTCCTTTTTCTTTTCTTGAATTTGTAACTCTTTTCTTTCCTTTTTTTTTGAAATTACTATCCTCATTCAAAGCATCAAAAGCATTCTTTCCTCTAGCTTCTAAATGTGTAGCCTGGACACAAAATTCATCTAAGCTGGTAGCATTAAACATTAGGATAGTATGTTGAAGGTAACTGTGCAAACCTCCTATGTATTTTAACAAAGTATCCTGACTTTGTAAATCTACCCCAAGTAAGAGTGCTCTCCTTCTAAACTCTTGGGTGTAGTCTTGCATATTTTGTCCCTTAAGTTGCCTAAAATTTTTCCAATTCATTATAGCCTTCTGAAGATAAGCAAGAGGATAAAATTGTTTCTTAATAGCAGTAATAAAATCAGTCAATGTTAGAGTTATCTTACCATGCTTCTTGATCTCCTCCCTGGTCTTGGCTTCCCACCAAACCAAAGCTGCTCCATCCATTCTTAATGAGGCTAATTGGATTTTTATGTCATCATCATGCAGATTCTGAATCCTTAGATAGACTTCCAGTTTTCTAATCCAGTTATCCAATTTCTCTGCATTAACATCACCATTAAACATTGGCAACTCGAATTTTACATCAAGATTTAACAAAGGATTTCAAACAGATGTTTTTGTTTTGTGTGACTGATTTACAGAGGTTGAAGAGGATGACATGGAGGAAGAGGATGACGATGGAGATGGTGGATCACCATTTCCTCCATACCCTTTCTTAGACTTCTCATTGTCTTTCTTCCCTCCTAAAGAATCTCCTTCTTCTCTTTGGTTTCTAGACCCTTTTCCAGTAATCCTATCATTTCTTTCCTGATAGAGGATCCTAATCATTTCAGTCATATCCAGGAAAGCTTTTCTAAAGATTCTTTCTTCTTCCTTGGGATCCATTTCCTCATGTACTTCTCCTTCTCTTGAATACATGTTTGTGGATGAATCTAAGGCTAATGAGGATGAAATGGAAGGTGGAGATAATGGCACCCTAGCCCTCCTTGGTTGAGGATTATCTTGTGCTCTAACCAATTGACCTTCCCCTCTTTTCAATTTCAACCTAGTAAGCATCAAATTTGCAGAACAACACAATTTCCTTGCACAAAATTCACAAAATTTTCAGCAAAACCTAGAGCTCTGATACCAATCTGATCTGAAATGTGTGAAAAAAATATTTCTTATACAGAGATAGACAGTAGGGGCTTTTACTGGTTATTTCACCTTTACTAGAAAGGATGAACCAGAAGCTTCTGCCCCTCTTACTGGCTCTGCCTAAAGAAATATGAAGTAAACACTAAAACGATTTGGCAATGAAAGTATTTTTTTTCTGATTGCAAAGTATTCATTAACCAATATTATGTGTGAACAAGCGAGTTAAGGTGTTCTGCAATGGAAGTAATGTGGTTTGGAATGTAACAAATAAGTTTTGATCACTGTATAAGTCTTTATGTGTTAAGAGGACTTATTTAAATTCACTGTTTAATGTATCAAACTCTGGAAATAAGAAGTAAGCATTCACAACATAATAAAAATAATCTGATAAAGTAGTTCACCCCTCTCTTGGGCTACATCTGCTGGGTCCAAAAGCTTCCAAATGGGATTTTCCCTCTTATATTAATGCTCAAAATACGTTTTACACCATGAAGAAAACCTCAAAAGGCTGAAATAGCTGCATAATCAGAATCAAAGTGCTGGAAATAGTAAAAATTGACTATGCATTCACCTCAAATAGATGAACATAGCCCAATACAGCTGATCATTCCCATAGCCCTAGTGGCTCCACAAGAAAATATGCTGATAAAACCTCTAACAGAGTGATCTGATGGCTCTGAAACCTATTCCAATAGCTTCAGAATGTTCCAATACCCCCAATACAAAAAAAAAATTCGTTCCATTTGGACTTCCCTAGCCAAAGTTATGATCCAAACTGACTTTGCCCAGTTAGGGCTAGGAAAACTCCACCAAATCTGGTGGAACTGCAATTAGCACCGAAAAATTAGGGGCGGCCACCAAAATAGGCAGAATCCACCAAAATATCTGCCAGTAGTTGGGCACTTAAGGATAAGGCCACGGGGGTCATGTGACCGCGCCCGTCGACAAATTCAACGGAATACTTGAGTTATATTCAGAGTTTTTAAATGTTGCACCATATTATAAAACCATATAATAATTTAACTCTGCTCCACCCACTGTTCCACGTGACCAGGTTGCAAACAGTTTAACGCGCCAATGGATAAGCCCTTTGGTTCTCCACTGTATGGTCTTATGTTGAGGGGGCTGGCCCCCTTTCGGGCCCGCCCAAATGAAATTCAAACTTTATATTAAACTTCACGACCATGGTTTATAAGAACCACTCGTGGCCCAATGGTTGGGCCACTCGGTTGCCCCTGCCCGGACCCGAGGTTGACTCCCACCTGCGCCAATATAATTTTGATAAAACAAATTTCGTTTGATCCTTGGGGCCACGTGGCGGCCTCCGGGCTAGCCACATGGCGCCCTGCCATTGGCTCCTCCACGAAATATTCTGTGGAATATTCCTAGAATATTCTGTGAAATATTATTTTTTTAATAATTTTTTTAAATAAGGTCAAACTGAGTCAAATTGGGCTTTTTGTGTGAAATTGAAAAAATTCAAAGCTGAATAATTTCTCATATAGCATCGGTTTTCAGTGCCATTCGCGTCTACAAGATCGTTTTTCCGAGCTCTTTCCTATCATTCTGGTTTGGAACAATTATGAGAAACTAATTTTTTTGAGCATTTTTCCATTAAGGACTTGATCTCCTGATCAATGGGCCTTAAGGAATCCCACATCAACCAGAACGAGTACAAACATAGTGACTTGAAAGATATATGAGTTGAATAAATCATACAAATTTACAAACTTTATTGGGAACATTTCCCGCCAGTTACCTGGTTTTCAAGAAAATTCCTTGCAGAGTTGCACCAGACAAGCTAGTTTTCACAAAAGGACTTATTTTTCTCTTTACTATTTTCATTTATTTAATCATTACAATACTAAATTTCCTACTACACAAGCGAAAGTACATTCTCCTTCAAGTGAAATAGAAATTCTAATGAAGCCATGTGCGGATCAAGTACAAAGATATATTCATGCCCAGATTTAATATATAAACTTTAGAAGGTACACGAGCATGAAAAGTCAACAATTTTGAAAGATGCGATACAGAAAGAATATGAATATAAGAGTAGTAATTTGAATAGATTATGGTATGGAACCAATGCTCGATGTAATCCTGGTGGTATTGGCCTATTTCTTCTTCTGGACCGCTCTAAAATTCCTCCTTGGTCATGCCAGGAAAACTTGGATAATTAATCTCTAGAATACATACAAGGCTTGCTACTGGGCATGGTGAAATTTTTTCGATCATAGGTTCAGCTAGATGATCCCCATTAGATTTGGTACATGATTTCTTGATATTATTTGTAGATAGGAAAGAGGAATCAAGGGATACTTCCAAATCCTTTTCTAGTTGTGGAGAGATAGATAATTTCTTGAATGTTGTTAGGATGAACTCTTCCTGAGAGCTATATAGCCCAGCTACTGCTAGGATTTGAGAAAGTAATTTGAGGGAAATTATTCAAGATATCAATCATTATTTAACTTCTCATGCTGGTTGATGATACTTGTCTCGCAACATGGATTAGTACAAAGGGGTTCTTACAACACCCTAAATATGTTTTATCTTTAAAGAGCTTGAAATTTTATTCTAAATGAATTAAAACTAATTGCAGTAAAATTCACCGAACTTGCTTACTTTGAAAACCAAACTTTGGAGAAACCCCACCATAGTGGGTGCATGGCTCTTCACTCATGTCTTACCGTACACTCTTCATGCTTTGATTGTCCTGAAACTAAGATCACACAAAAAATATTGTGAAAGAAACTAGACTCTAATCCCTTTAACACCTCCCTGGCAACGATGCCAAAAATGTTGGGGAAATTATATGTGTTATAATTTCCAACATTAAATTATCAATCCAGGGTCATAATACTTAGAGTCACAAACGCAAGTAACAACATCAGAGTATCTAGCCTAAACTAGAGTAAGCAAATCAATTTACTGTTTAAGTACGAAATTCTATTTCTAGTTTAAAATTAATCAATTGACAAAATAACATACTCAAGCAACACATATTTCTATTGAAAAATAACATCAATCAAAATTCAAATAATCTAACCATTGTTTTAAACTGAACTATGATAACATTCATATTGATTGGAATGTAAACAAAGGAGAAATTATTGCATAAACTTTAGAATAATAATCTATTCAAGCCTTAAAATAATAGTCTATCTACTTTGGAAACCTAGTAAAAAAAAACCCAATACAAATATTAAAATTCCTATTTGCAAATAATAACACTACCTATCAACTTAAATAACTCACTCACTGCAATCTTAAACTAACATCTCATTCCTTACCAATCACTTCATTTAAATGTATAAGAAATCACTATTTCAACAAAGAAATTCTAATCTTTAAAATACTTCCTACATGTTACCTTTATAATTCAAAACTCAAAATCTCTAAAAGAATATTAACCTTTAAAACTTTAAACTCTCTTAACAATTAAATCACACATACTCATCAAACTCATGCTATGCTCATGAACTAATTTAGAATTAAAACCATAATAGCAAAAAGGAAATCACGCTTCGATGCTAGAGAAGAAAAACATTAATTAAAGTTGAGATGTTGGATCTAAATACTGAGACACAATTTTGAATCAATAGATAAAAATGCATACCGCTATTCATTTTCACACCAACTAAATTCAATGCAAGAGCCATAAATTCAATTCCGTACTTAACACAAAAAATTAAATGCAAAACGTTAAATTCGATTCTATAATTAACACATAAAACTCATAAAAAAATGTTAGATCCAATTCTTTACTTAACACATAAAATTCAATGTAAAATGTACAATTCGATTCTATACTTAACACAAAAAACTCATAGCAAAATGTTAGATCTGATTCTATAATTAACGCAAAAAACTCAATGCCATCACCGTAACTTAGAAAACTTATAGTAATGCTCACAACGTTTCAATACTTTTCTTATTATATTGGATCTGCAATAAAAACACATTCAAAACTAAATATCTCTGAGCATTTGAGAAATGAATTCTATGATGTTTGACTCATATTTACAAAATAAAGTTGAGTACAGAAACAAATTTGGATTTTACACAACAATTCTTTCAATTAAATTAACACTTTAAATATAAGTCCTATGATCTAAATGAGCTATCGAACTCGTATCCAGGTGGTGGTGGGCCCTTACCACTCCTGGAGCAAGTTTTAAACTAAATCAATGCCTAAAAACGAATCAAAACCATAACACTTACAATGAATTCATGGCAAAGTCAAACTGTATTAAGATTCAAATCATAAGTTCACTTACATACATTCCTTCAATGAATCTGTTTAAGGTAAAACTTAATGACATCAATCCTTTTTCTCCTATTCACACCTTGTATTCCCCACTCTTTCCAAGAATTGACAATAAAGGCCATGGTTAAGCTATTTATATGATTTACAAAGCGAATGAGTCATTTTCCTTAATTATGGAAAATTGCATATTTTTAACAAATTGGCCTCAAAGATATTGGCATATCTCCCTAAACATGGCGAATTTTTGAAAACGGTTTGGAAGGAACCTAATTTGTTATATTTAAAAAAAAAACTCTCTTGGATTTGTCTCATTCAATTCAATATCCTCAGAAAGTGTTCCCAAAGTTGGTTGTTTGACTCTTTTTGCAAGATTCTAGAATTATGGGAAAACAATGTCTTTTTATGAAACTACCTTAAAGAACCGCGTGTAACATTTGAACCAAAGCAGATATTGAGAATTGTTTTTGGTTGTAGATAATGTGTTATATTGGTAAAAAAATCCATTTTCTCAGATTTTTCAGATTCACCTCTAGTTGCACGCAAATCGAGGTCAAAATTGGCTGTTTGAAAACTGTGTGGATTTTGAGCAGAGTTGTTGATTTTCTTCTAGATACCCACATGTGCAACCTGGTCACAATAAAACTCATGGAAAGGTGTTATAAAATACTTTTGGACAATAACCTTCCTCGGTTTTCCCCAGAAGCTTGTCGAGATGTCGAAGCTCTAGATTGGATATTTCCGTACTTTACTTGCAACAACTAGTTTAATTGACTTATGGAGAATTTTAGCAATGGAACCCTGTGAAAAATTAACTTAGAAAACCTATCATTAGTAAATCATGGTAAAATCATCCTTAAGACATTAAAAACACAATAAAACTATGATATTTAACCATGAGATGAAAATGATGGTTTAAAGCATGAGTTAGGGAAAATGGATATGAATATGGTAGAAAGTGTAGGAATATTCTTTATAAATGGTAATTTTATATGGTGAAAATGAGGGCATTTTTGAGGCCAACCCCCCCCCATGCTTGCAATTTTTCATGTCCTCATCCAAACAAATACCTTGCTCATTTACAAATTTTATGACATCATACAGGGTTGGTTATTGTGGAGCAACACTGCATGAATATTTGGTGGTGTTGGTTCTTGTGGAGAAACACTATTCACATTTGACTGCCATAGAGTAGAGAGCGTTCTAATTGAGGACAAACACTAAGTGGATAAGGAAGAGATGACAGGAGCTGTGAATCAAGAAGTGATAATGGGAATGGTGGATACAAATTATTTCATACTCTAAGACCAAGGTCTATATGTGATTCTTCTTGTTTTGGGAAGAAATGAATTCATTTTTTTATGTCAAATTTGTCACAACATATAACATTTGGTCATGTCATAATACTGCAGACTTGTGATACAAATGGTACAATTCCACTGTGGTAACCAATCTTCAAGAAAAGAGTTCGCTCCTTGAAATGCCAACAAAATAATGAAAATAGAATTCCCATGTGTTATGAATGCTTATGATGTAAGAAGAGAAGGAATTATGGTTGTTGCTTTGTATTAGTGAACCACTATGATGTAATTTTCATTTAGATGGCCTTGTTAAACACTGTTACCATTGAAATGGGAACTATTACCTCAAAACAGGAACTCTAGCCCAAAAAGACTCAATCAAAAAACATGAAAAACACCCCAAAAACAAAAAGTGTGTATTCCAGAACGCATTTGGTTTTTTTTCAAGGTCAAATTTCAACATTTTATAAAATTATGCTAAAAACGAAATTGTTTCTTGAAAAAAGGATTGAAAAAACACCCTCAAAACAAAACAAAAAAAACATTGTGTCACACTTTTGACACATTGTAACAATGGAATTGTTGAACACCTAATCCTCTATGGGTAGGTGTGGAAGGCGAAGAGTCACAAAGGAGTCCAAGTGACCTTGGAAGGTGAATCCAAGAGTCACACCATTGTATTATAAATGTACATCTATGACGAAGAATATGAGTATCTCATGCTTATCTTTCTATGTGTGTGTTTAGTTTCTCCATACACCATGTGTATGTTTAACATGGTATCAGAGCTGATACGTTCATAACAAGCTCAATCTTGTGTGAGCCATTTGTTTTGGTGGCCTGTGTAAAACTGAAAAAATCTTGTGCGTTTTTGCAACATTCAGAAATCATTTTTGCAGCATTCAGAAATTATTCTGTTGGGTTCATTATTTTTCTATGTTCAGAAATTATTTTTTACAAAAAGAAGCATTGTGTACTGCCATCTCCCTGAATTTGAAATTCTATGCATTTTAAAGTCTGCAGATCTGCAATCAAAGCCATAATTTTTTTTGTTGTGTTGAACTGTTGTGCCTCTGAATCTTGGAAAGGGTCGAATTGGTTCATTTGCCTAGAGGTGTTGCATTAAATGATGTGATTACAGTTAAAATTCTTTGGCATTTGGTTTTTAAATTTATTGTAATTTTTTTCCCTCACCACAACGCTACCCACTCCCAACAACTCATGCTATCCCTCAGCCCTCAGCCCTCCCCCTTACGGGCGTCCTCCCCCACCCGCACCCACTCCTTGCTCCCTCACCTCTTGCCCTCGCCCCCTCACTCCTCGCTCATCCCCCTCCCCTCAACCCCTCACGACTCCCTCTCCCCAACCCGCCCACCCTCTCTCACGCTCTGCACTTCCCATCCCTCACCCTCACGGCCTTCCTCACGGCTGTCTCACCTCACCCTTCCCCCTCACCCTTCCCCCTCACCCCTCATCCCACTCCCCCTCACCTCCCATCCCTCTCACGCTCACCCCCTCACACTGCTCAGGCCCTCACCTCACGATCCCCACCCTGCTCACGCCTCCC
Organism: Pinus albicaulis; assembly: GCA_034641835.2. NCBI lineage: Eukaryota > Viridiplantae > Streptophyta > Pinopsida > Pinales > Pinaceae > Pinus > Pinus albicaulis. The sequence continues at coordinate 16,052,091 of CM076573.1, forward strand.
CCTCTCCCCAGCTCGCCCCCTCACTCCACTCATCCTCGCCCCCTCACCTCTCGCCCTTCCCACCCACTCTCCCCCCGACCTCTCACTTCCCCTCTCCCGCTCAGCCTCCCCCACTCGCTGCCTCCCAACAGTCACCCGCCCTCACTCATCCACCCTCCCCTCTCAAAATCACCCCTCACCTGCACTCGCCCTCGCCTCCCCTCCCAACAGTCACCCACCCTCACTCATCTGCCCTCCCCTCTCATAGTCACCCCTCACCTACACTCGCCCTCGCCTCCCCTCTCACAGTCACCCTCCCTCACTCATCCAACCTCCCCTCTCACAGTCACCCCTCACCTGCAATCGGCCCCCGCCTCCCCTCTCACGGCCGCTTGGCCCTCCCTCCCTTCCCATGCATTCTGTGTTACTTTTTTTTTTTTTTTTCGAAAATGATTTATTTTTAATTTTTTTTTATAGTTTGGCCTCCCCCAGACTTCACCTCCCCTAGATAATACCTCTTTTTTTTCCCCAATTTTTTTTTCCTTAAAAAAAAAAAAAATAGAGAAGAGGAAGAGAGAGAGGAGATGGTATATGAGTAAATGGATATATGGGTTTTATATATAGTAAAAAGTGAATTTTGTGTTGTATGTTTTCTCTATTATAAAAATGTGACCAATATTTGTGGCATGTATAGAAGGGTGACTCTCTGAAGATATTAACAGTGTGAAGGAAAATGTTGAAAATTGGTCATCATTTTCAAAATAGAAGTGGCATCATAAATTCACTCATAGTTTTGCCTTCTTCTTTATTGTGAGGTAATATAGCAAGCTCAAGACCATATTTTCATTGATAGTGAAGCATCCAAGCTTGTGAATATCTTTTTGTTGAATCAGAGTTCTTGGTGTAAAACAGTTCTTTGAAGAAGAAAGAAATCATTTGCCTTAAAGGGTTATCTCACAATGGTTTTTGCTGCACATTTACAAAATATTTGTAGTGACATTTTATTGCTTCTTAGTTCATAGTTGCACTTAGTGTTTGAAGTATAACTTTGGGTTGTCGAGAAATTGTTGTATACTTCTATGATGTGAGTCATTGTTGCTTGCTGGTTAGCTGACCAAGTCTACACCTTGAGGCCCTCCATAATTTGAGTAGCAGAGTTGTTTCTTTGGGAATTACATAATTGGGAGTTCAAAAAAAAAGGGGGTCTTTGAAATCAGTTGTATTTTTTAAAGTAAGTTGAATCACATTGTAAACGAGTGCATTATCGGTTGAAGCCGACACCCTTTATTTCTTGAGCCTGAATTGTTGAGAAAAATGGATAAAATCAATTATGCATTAGATTTTTTGAATAGCCTCATTCATTCCACTATTCATGATATGGTAAAAATGAGCAAGAACGCTCCTTTTAATATTCAAACTTGCTTGCAAGATGCACAAGACAAGATTGAGATTTTGCAGTTGGAGTCTTAGCTTCAACAAGATGAGATTTAGAAAAAGAGTCATCATTTTGAACCTGTTTCTGTTTAGAAAATTGAGAAGGAATCTCATTAGCAGCAAGAATATAAAGTTGCAGTGGATTCACATTCAGTTCCTTTTACAAGAGCTGATTTACATGCAGATGCAAAAGCTTAGCCTACACCTCCCAAGCCCATCATCGAACCTTGGGAAGAGCTTGTCCACAACAAGCACATAACTGGTCTTGGATATGACAAGGAGTCATCCTTTCATATTCCAGACTACTCCAAGCCCATCAAATTTCAGAGTGCCAGATTTCTTTATGACATTTCACCTTCAGCTGTTCCGGATTTTGCTCCTCTTTCACAGCAACAAAAACAACAAATTGTAAAATTCCAACACTGTGATCGAGTTGGCCATATGAAAGATCACTATTTTGATCTTCATCCACGCAAGCACTGTGGTTGGCACACCCATTCTTCACACAGATGCTTCAGAAATAAGCCTCCTACAAGAACAAAGATTCATCTTGGATGGATCACTTCTTGGTAATGGGCATCGACAACCAAAAGATGTTTAAGTCACATGTCAAAACTTGTTCTCGAATATTGAAAAATCTTGTAGTTGATTTTTCGCCATCATCTCACCTTGTACCTGACAGGGGGGAAAATGGTGGTCATCTACAAGCTTTGACGCCACATCAAGCGAGCCTGAGCCACAATCTCTCATTCCAAATTCGGAGTTGTAGCCAGAGACACAACAATTTAAGCGAGCCTGAGCCACAATTCGTCATTCCAGATTCAGAGTTGTAGCCAGAGACATGGATGCCCATGAGAATGCCTTTGGTTGATGGAAAAACTTAAACCATCCATGTGAGGTTCATATTCTTCCTCTTCAAAGATTTCAGAACACTTCCTCTAGCAAAAGACTTCAGCTTCTTGCCAGTTTTGGTTGAGTTCCAAGAATTGCATCAAGCATTCCAGTGTTGGTGGTCATCCTTAAACCATCATAGGTTGTAGAATTCCATTATTTTAGGTTGAAGGTCTCCCTTTTCAAATATGAGGGACACTTCCTCTAGCAGAAGCCCTCAGCTTCTTGCTAGTTTTGGAGGAGTTCCGAGAACTGCAATAAGTGTTGCGTTCCAGTGTTGGTGGTCATCCTTAAACCACCTCTTTATGACAACATTTCAGAGAGCTAATTTAGCCTAAGTGTTGCCATGCATACTTTGCAGATTTTTATTACAACTCTCTTCTTGGACTCACACATATCCCTTCGGATTAAGGGGGGGAATGTTGAACACCTAATCCTCTATGGGTAGGTGTGGAAGGTGAAGAGTCACAAAGGAGTCCAAGTGACATTGGAAGATGAATCCAAGAGTCACACCATTGTATTATAAATGTACATATATGGTGAATAATATGAGTATCTCATGCTTATCTTTCTATGTGTGTGTTTAGTTTCTCCATACACCATGTGTATGTTTAACATGAATTAAAGACAATATATTAGGACATTGAAAAATCATAAAATTCAAAATTTTTTGATAGATGATGTTAAATATAAACAAAATCATGTCTGAAGGGCTTATCATTTCGAACAATGTTTATCCATGTTGTTAAACATAAAATATCTTGACTCTAAACAACCCTAAAATTTTAATTATTTTCAACCATAACATTAAAGAGAAAATTTCATAGCGCATAAAAACCTTAATGAAAATTTGTAAATCTCAATTTTTTAAATCTTAAGTTTTCAAGATACTTGAACCATGAAATTATGGAGAAATTATATGACTTAATTTTTTTTTAAAAATGAAAAAGTAAATGAAAAAATTATTATTCCAACAGTAATTTTAATTTTAAAGGAGAAAAATATATATCTTTTCAAATCATAGCATAAGAAAAATTTAAATCTAATTGCAACCAAAACCTAAAAATCAAGCATCAAAACAAAGTGTCCCCTCTCAATAAGGCATATAATTTTTTAAAATTTTAAAAGTATCTTATACCAATGGTTACAATACATAATATCACGGTTATATCACTACATAATCTAAAAATTCAACATTAATTTCTATGTTCTTTTTTACTTTTAATCAAGATATCCACATTGGTACATTGAATATAACATAAATTATTTTTGTAATTCATTGTTGTGCTGTGGATATTCTAAAGAGATGAATTCTTCATAATTAAAACATATAATCCAAGAAACATAGAAATGCCTCATAAATTCATGAAAAATCAAATGGAAGTCAAAATTTTGATTTCAAGTTACCATGCAAACATCAATTACATAAAAGTGTCTTAGAGAATTATTCAAAATCAACCATAGGTTCTGGCACACCATCAGAAACTACATCTTCAGATGAATGACTCGATGCAGATGAAGATGATCCATATTCTTCTCTTTCATCAACTAGAGCTCCATTTGAGTCAACATGCATGCCCACCATTTCAGAGTTCAAATGTCTTGTAGATCTACGACTACTTTCTGCAAAGTCCCATCTCCACAGTAATTGTTCTAGTAGCAATTTCTTCAAAAAATTTATGGTCTTTAACCAAAGAGTTCCTCTCTTTTTTAAATTGAAGTCATAAACATGTATGTCAACATCCTCCAATTTTAGGACATCTGTGCGGCGACGATTTATATTTGTGCCCTTTATTTTTATCTTTCTGCCAATTCTCTTTTCAACTACCATCTTTGGCTTGTACACACCATTGAAAGGGTGGGTACTTGTGGCATACCATTGTACATCAACAACTGTAATATCTTAATTTTCATTAATGACCTGTATAACCTTCACAATCCAGAATGGATAACCAAGTGGATCTTCATCTGCTAACACTGCTATCATGCAACCCTCCTTAACATCCTGCATAAAACCCCTGTAAAGGTCATCTATGGCTTCACGTTGTGCACGTGATCTTCTAGAACCAATATATATTTCTCTTTCCTCTACCTGTGGAGGGAATTAATAATAGCTTGAGACTGTTGTTGTTCAACAATGTGTGTTTCCTGATGTTCATTTGGCATATTTTGTGGCAAAAAAAAAGGAGTCTTCAAAAGCATATCCACATTTATTGATCATGAAATCATATCACTTTGATTACTGAAAAAAGACTCCCATCAATCTGAATCAACAACATCGAAGTACTCATATGTATCTCTAATACATCTTTTAATTTCCTCCAGATATTCAGAATAAATTATGTCTCTCTTATGCCTTTGTGCATTATGGAGTTCAACAACTGACTGTAATAACAATTTCTTTGATGAAAATATTGGATGCTCTGGAATGAACTTCAAAAATGCTAAGCCTGATGATGGCCCCCATTCTGCAACAGTGGAATACTTCTTGTCCCATATAAGTGTTATCCCATTAATTTTTTTGATACGAAATTGGTGCTGGAAGCTAATGCCGTTAATTTTTTCAATGCATTTCTCCTCACCATGCGATCCCAAAATAAACCTTCGCATGTCAATAGTTTCTTCCAACACATGAAAAACAGGCTCTAGAATGTACAATTTCTTAATACATTCAATTAATGATGGCAGGCTTCCAACACCTTTCCTCCTTAATGTTACTGAAAAATGACTGAACATTTTATCAATATGATCATGAGTATGCCCAACAAGAAGGAAACCAACCTTTATATTTTTAAAAATTCCCAATTCAACGAGCATGTTTAGATACCCAAAAAGAACTTGATTTTTGTTTTCACGACTTGTGTTGTCTAACTGTAAATACAAAATTTCAGGAAGAATACCAGACCAATGAGTAACCACATCATGGATTATAGTTATGGCCAGATTTGCATCATTGTGAATATTTGGAGTTGTGAAGAAAACTCTTGGAAACATCTTCTCATTAAATACCATACAACCAACCAAGCGAAACTGAATGAAATTTTCCTCCTGTAATTTTTTTGGCGTGTAGACAAAATCTGGAAGAAGTGTTTTCTTTTGGTCCATACCATGAATTATCAAACCCAAATATTTATTTGGATGATCATAACACTTCTTTCGATGTTTATACAACTTTTGCCTTTCACTTATTTGTTGATTGCGATGCTCTTGAAGTTCTTTGACAACAGAATCTGTACATAAAATAAAAGAAACAATTTTCATAGTTGATAACTATCCAATTTTAAAAAACAATGTTTTGAATGCATACCTCTTTCTGCCCCTTGACATTTATCTCTTTTTCCTTCTATTCTGTCCATTTAAAGGCGATTTTGGGGAAAATATGTTTTTCTATGGTTTTTGTGTTCGAAAACTATTTTTTTAAGGTTTTTAGATTCGAAAACCATAATTTTTTAATATTTTTTTAGTGAAGAAAATGGAAAAAAACTCAAATGGTTTGGGTTTTAGGACAAAAATTTATTTATTTTTTCTTTTTTAGGGTTTTTAGGACAAAAATTTAGAATTTTAAAACATGAAAATTTATTTTTAGAAATATGATTAGATATTTTATTTTTTTAATTTAAAGGAGAATAGATAGTTTTAGTTTATATTAAACCTATTTATTATTATTTTTTAATAAATATATTGGTGGTTTCATTATTTAAATTGTTTTTTATTTAACAAATTTTTTATTTTTTATTTTTTGTTTTTATTTTTATTTTTTAATTTTAAATCTTATTTTTAATTGTAATTTATAATTATAATTAGAATTTGTTTATATTTGAAAATGTATATATATATATATATATATATATATATATATATATATATATATATATATATATATATTTTAAATTTTAAATTTTATATTAAACAAAAATTGTTTTTGTTTATTATGATTGTTTTAGTTTAAAAAACATAAAAATAAAAATAAAAATTAACATTTTCATATATTTGTTTGTTTATATTTTAAAACATATTTTTTAATTTTTTTATTGTTTTTCTATATTTTAAATTATAATTGTTTTAGTTTTAAGAAAATTAAAATTTTCTTATATGTTTGTTTATATTTTAAAACATATTTTTAATTTTTAAGAAAATTAAAATTATTAATTTTTTTTTATTTGTTTGTTTGTTTTTTAAAACATATTTTTTAATTTGTTTTTATTGTCTTTTTATATTTTAAAATTTTAATTGAGTATATATATATATATATATATATATATATATATATATATATATATATATATATATATATATATATATTCTTATTAAAGCAAATACATTTTTTTTATTATAATACTTTTTGTTTAAAACAAAATTAAAAAAAAAAAATAATTTTTTTATATAGTTTGCATTTGAAAAAAAAAAATTTAATTTTCCACCCGCTGGGGGCTGGAGGCAGGCTGGGCAACCCTTGACAGTGCCGCCCGGCTGGCCTTTGGCCCTCGGCTGGGTAGAGACCAGCTGGGCAACGCTGTCGAGGGCTGCCCAGCCTGCCTCCGGCCCCTGGCGGAGGCAGGATGGGCAGCCCTCGACGGCGCCGCCCGACTGGGTGGAGGGCGATTTTGAGAATCGCCCTCCGCCGAGCTGGGGGCCAGAGGCCAGCCGGGCAGCATTGTTGAGGGCTGCCTAGCTTGCCTCCGGCCCCTAGCTAGGCAAAGGGCGATTCTCGAAATCGCCCTATGCCCAGACGGGGCCGGAGGGCGATTCTCTTGATCACCTTTTGCCTAGCCAGGGGTCGGAGAACGATTCTCGAAATCGTCCTCCACCCCGTCGGGGGCCGGAGGCAGGCTGGGCAGCACTCGAAAACACCACCCGGTCGGCCTCCTGCCCCGAGCGAGTGCGAAACAATATTTTTTTTAAATTTAAATATATAATCAAATTTATAAATTTTTATTTTTATTTTTTTTAAATATAAAATATTAATATTTTTTTTTTAAATTTTAATACAAAATTTTAAATTTTTTAAAAATATATATAATGTTTTATAATAAAGGTTTTTTTTTTTTTTTAATATATATAATTTTAAGATTGTTATAATATAAAGTTTTAATGTTGAATGTTGGACAAAAGAGGATAGCTATAAGCGTATTCTTATGAATCGAGTAGATGGGAAGAGTCATAGTGAAGTATTGGTTCATGATGCAGTTGTAAGAAAACTAACATATGGGGATAAAGATGAAAAAGGAGATATAGTTAACATTTATCAAAAACCGCAAGCATTGATTAACTATATTATAGATCTATGTTTAAATGAAGGAGATTGGGTTTTGGATTTATTCTCAGGTTCAAGTAAGTTTCATTATACAAATTTAAATTTAAATATTTTAGTTTTTAATTTTTATGTATTTATACTAATTTTCTTACTTATTTCTTTTGTGCTTGATGATTAGGTACAACACTAGCATATTTCTTACCAAAAGGAAGAAATTGTATTTCCATTGAGAAAGACCCAGTGCAATGCAAATTTATTCAATAAAGAATTAATGCTCTTGAATTCATTCCAGATGCGAAGAAAGAAGTTAGTTTGAGGAAAGAGGATTTTAATGAATCACATGTGGCAAAAAAAGCAAAGGAACCTCAACCACCATTATATGGAATGATTGGAAAGGGACACTTTGGAATATTTGCAGATATGAAAGATCCATTAGAAGATGACAATGGCCAAATGAAGAAAAAAATGTTGCGGAATAAGCCATCAATGATGTTCTAGATGATGTTGAACATGTATTAGTTGATATTTTTTATGATCTTTAAGTTATGCTTGCAAACAAAGCTCATTTTTGAGATCTATTAATCTGTTTTACTTGTAATGTTTAGGCTTTGATATTTTATGAGAAGAATCCTTATTTTTTGCAAAAAACATGTTATTACTATTATTTTTTGACATAAAATTCAATAAAAATGTTATTTTATTAACTTTTTTTTGTTAAGATTGTCCCCAAAAATTAGTTTATTTAACATGTTTTTTTTAACAAAAAGTCTCTAAAGGTGTATTTTTTGCATTCTATTTATATTGAAAATTTGTATTTTTTTGTCATATCGTTCAAAATGTTGGTTTTTTAGCGATAATTATTTGATGTCCTTTGAAAAATTAATTAGCAATACTTAAACTTGTATAAAATATAAACTTTATAGTATTGACCTTTTTTTCATTTTTTATCTATGTGAAAAAGTGAAGATATCATTACAAATTTTTATTTTTAAAAAAATTGTTTTTTTCTTTTAAAGCACAAGTACATAAATGCACTTAAAAATAAAAATCTCACGGAAGAAGAAGACATTAGAAAATGTATAGTGTCAAAATCAATCCTCTGAAAAAATGTTGGTGATGATACGCCACCACTATTCAAAATCGACATAAAAAGCATCACAAGAAAAATAAATAATATATATATATATATATATATATATATATATATATATCTATATATATATATATATATATATATATATATATATATATATATATATATTAAAGTGCAAAAAACATGTTAAAAAAAAATGATTCTGCATCATCACTTTTCAAAATCGGGTGGTTTTATTTCTACGTCAAAAATTAGGTACCAGTGCAGTTATCTATTTCATCGGTAACCTTGTTGTTAGAGCACTTATGCATTTTATTATGAAAATGGATTGCAGATGGAGGTGGATGATAGTAGTGATGAAAGACAGAGTATATGAAGTGGAAAGTGATTAACCATCATGTTTCCTTGCATTCTTAATGAACTAAAGAATCTTAAACCAATTTAACTCATGTTTACCTTTGCTTTGATGTGTTGGTGCTACAAGATGCCACAAAAGATGAAGTGGAGGATGAACTGGTGTAATGTTCCAAAATTTTCCGACAATAATTTGGAACATTAATTTTTGCTGATTTCACCTAGGAGGAGAATAAATGGGTAAGGAGGCCCATGCATAGTAATAATCTCAATAAAATCCCTCATAGTATGAAAGGGGATCATCATTGGAGTTGTTTTTCACACCCTCATGTGTGAACAGGGTTATTTGCAAGTAGACAAGGTAAAGTTTGACCAAGTCAACAATGCTGGGCCAACAGGTGGAGCACACTTAGAGAAGAAACGCAGTATGAATGAGGAAAGGGATATTTGGTGGAGAAAACCATAAGAGGAGTGGGACCCATGGAGAGGGGATTCACTTGTTTAAAAGGAGGACAAGGCGACCATTGTTTCTCATGCTTGTACTATTCATCTCATTGTCTATTTAGACAATTGAGCATTCTTTTCTATTTAGAAAGAATTGCTGGGGGAATTCCTGTTTAGGATTCCTTCTCCTTCTTGAGAGGTCTCTTGAGGGATTGTTCTTCATTTTCCTCACATCTAGGCTTGAGGCCAAGCATCCTCCATCAAGACAACATTATTTCTGCAGCAGATTAATGTTGTGTTGCTGGGTGTTGCAGTGAGGGTTCACTACACCACCTTAATCAACTATTTTCAGAGGAGGAGTCCCTCTTTCCTTTAATATATCAAATTGGAAGCATTCCGGAGCATATTGCAGACTTTGGCATTAAGGCCAACTGATTTCTAGCCCTATAGCATAGTTCCATCCAGTGACTGTGTTATTTTGAGAGGAGCATTTGCAGTGGGGCTCTTGCAGATTGTTGGATGGTGAGATCTTTGGTGAAGGGATCAAAATTTCATCCTACATATCCATTGGAGGAGGCACATTCAGTTTGGGCATCATCTATTTCTATCTCCATCCAGCTCCATTTATGAGTTGCTGCTGCTACCCAGCAACTCCGACATTTCTGTAGAATTGCCATTTTGTATGTTTTGCAGCCAATCCTTCTAAGGATTGTGTATTATTGTTTCTAGGGGTTGAGATATTGCTCCCCCTATTTTATTTGAGCCACATATTGACATATTTATGTATTTACACTATTATGCAGCAGTTTCCCCTCATGGACTACGTTGTCATAGCTTGAGCAGACATATGTAGCAGTGGTTTTGTCATGATTCATGTACTGGTTTCTTAAGGGTTGAGCATTTCCTATTTTCTGTAACATTTCCTGAAGATCTTGTATTCTATGGTTGCTGCTATTATTTAATGAGAAGGCTATGGATTTCTATCACATTTTTATGAGTTGAGTCTTGCTACTACACCATTATTGTGTTTGCTTATTGCTGGAGCTCCAACTCTAGAATATCTTGAGACATTCTCATTGTTGTAGCATTTTCCTGATTTGGGAACATTACAATGGTATCAGAGCATGATATCTGGCCCAGCCAGTGGATCTCATCCATCATGCTATCAAGGAGAGAGAAGATGAAGACTCCATTATATGGAGAAAAGAGGGAAGAAGAGCTTACAAAGCTTCTTCCAAAATCTGTACAGAGCATTCATGAAGAATTTGAGAAGCTAATGAGGGAGATATGTACAGGATCTCCAAGACGGTTTGAAACTGAGTCAAACTCTAGTTTTTCTTATGGGAGATGTGAGCATGCAACTGTGTAGTCAATTTAGCGTCCTAAATTGCTAACATAAATTATCAACCAGGGCTAGTAAACTGATGAAGTGTGGTGCACTATATGTGCTTAAGTGACCTCTTCCTTACTTCGTTGTATGTGTTTTCTTATTGTTTTTGGGAACAGAAATGTAATCTACCTCCGGAGTACTCTCACTAAATTAACATGCAACTAAAAATGCTAATTAACTCAACATAATACAACCAAATATTTTTCATCTAATAATGATATGTTGGAAGAGCGTTTTAAGAAAAAGAATGATTGTAAGATAATGAGGATCTTTTAATCTAATTGCAAAACAGAAAATGCTAATTAACTCAACATGATACAACCAAATCTTTTTCATCTAATAATGATATTTTGGAAGAGCGTTTTAAGAAAAAGAATGATTGTAAGATAATGAGGATCTTTTAATCTAATTGCAAAACAGAAAATGCTAATTAACTCAACATAATACAACCAAATCTTTTTCATCTAATAATGATATGTTGGAAGAGCATTTTAAGAAAAAGAATGATTGTAAGATAATGAGGATCTTTTAATCTAATTGAAAAACAGAAAATGCTAATTAACTCAACATAATACAACCAAATCTCTTTCATCTAATAATGATATGTTGGAAGAGCGTTTTAAGAAAAAGAATGATTGTAAGATAATGAGGATCTTTTAATCTAATTGCAAAACAGAAAATGCTAATTAACTCAATATAATACAACCAAATCTTTTCCATCTAATAATGATATTTTGGAAGAGCATTTTAAGAAAAAGAATGATTGTAAGATAATGAGAATCTTTCAGTTAAACAAATAATGCAAGACATGAATTAAAAGCTACTTATCTAGAAAGCATGTAGAAGCCTCCTTGGATAGCAGGGGCCCTCTGCTACCAATTTGGTGAAGTCCTTCAGCTCCTTAAAGTTGTAATCAAAACATCATCAAAGAACTGAATTTCTCTATTGAAAATCTCACAAATCTACATCCCATTCCATCTTGAACTTTGTTACAAAATACTCCTATTTTCTCCTACTTCTTCATTACTTCTTCATTAACCATGATAGGAGAAAGCTTCTCCTATTTATACAAAATATGAGGAGTCATCTCATTAACGAGAGTCCATGAATCTCTCCCTCCAACTCTAGAGTTACAATCAAAATAGGAAATGATAAGACACATGTCTTTCTAGAATTTCAACACAACTTAAGAAAGGAGACACATATCCTCTTAGACTTTCAATACAACAACGAAGTGAGACACATATCCTCTTAGAGTTTCAATACAACAAGGAAGTGAGACACATGTTCTCATGATCCCATGATCTTCTCCAACCAAATTTGAATTTGGCCTTAGAGTGCCACATAATGGTCTTCTAGAAGTCTCCTTTTGACCTACACATGTCACAAAACTCACAACACATATATAGATATATGAAACTATGTTAATTTTATAGTTTCTAATCATAAATTCACTTTAAATACATAAAATAAATAACTTTGGAAAACAAGGATCCTAACCCATATATTTATGAAAAATGGTTACTTGATGTAGGGCTTTAGGTCAGATGGCTATGAAATAAGAGCTAGATGGTTATGACATAATGGAAATATGTATGAATATGGAAAACACTTTTGAGACTCAATAGCAACCACACCCTATAAGGTACAACACAGTCACATGGCCAGCTTTTCCATGAGAAGAGAAGAAGAAGGAGGAATGCCGAAGAAAGGAACTCTTAGAGTTTTCTTGCATGAGTATGAATCTCAAACTCAAAATTTTAGAGATCATATTACTTTTCTGGAGTTTTGCAAGATCATGGTAAGGAGGAGCAAGCACCATGATGAGGATAGATTTCTTCTATCTATATTTGATGGTTCCCCTACTTATTTAGCCAGGGCTTGGATAGAAGAATTAGACACCTTTATGTAGCAACATCAGATTCCAAAACATGAAGCCATCAAAGTAGTAGTGCTGCACTTGGGAGGTAAGGTCTATGCATGGTGGTTATTTGAGTCATTTACTTTGAAAAATGCAAATACCTCTTCCTATGCAATTTTCATTAGAACTTTGATGAAAATATTTGGTAGGAGGAATTCTGAAACACGTGGAGGAAACAAACAAAACCATTGCATGTGATGGAGGAAACCATAGACTCAAAAAAATTTCAGAGAACCATGAAGGAGGCTGATATCTTGCATGATAATTTGTTGGAGGCAAGACCTCATCTTCTATTTTGGAAAAATAAGGCAAAGCGATCTTTTTTTCAAAAGAGGATATAATCATTGGAGGGTTGCCCACTCATGTTGATGAGGTTGAGAGCAACAACGCTATCATTTCTAGAGCTGATCTAGTACCTCATGCAGAGGAAGGAGGAGATCTTGCTCCAACTAGCGGGGTTCTTGCAACTTTGCAAGGAAGTCCCCAGGATCTCATACATGGAGGTCCAAGCGTAAGCAATGAGCAACATGATTGTGCAGCACTGCAGCTGGAAGAAGGAGGAAGGGAGGAAGAGCAACATCATGTGATGATAGGCACACATCCTTCTCTATTTCATAGAGCTAGTGCAAAGAGGAGGCAGACTGTATTGCGCTGTGATAGCAAGGGCAAGATTTCCCAACCATATGTGTAGTCCACTCTTGACATAGATGTCTCACTTCATAGAGGCATTCCACCAGGGAGGCCACCTGATCTATCATTGATGAGAGACATTTTGTCTTTGGATTCAGCCATGTCAAGGTGGCTTATGTAGAAAATATGTGGTGGGAGTACCACCTATCACATTCAGATCTAATTAGAACAAGGAGTGTACTGCGCTGGTACCTTATGTGGGATTGTGACCCACCTCCTCATGTGCAAATTTCAGTTTTCCTCTATGTGATTTTGCTACCATACATAGATGAAATATTGGTTTTGTTTATGAGTATGTATGGGAAAAAATTAAGTAGTGTACATGTGACACATGGGATGGAACTTTATCCTATGCTTCATGATACTTATTTCAGATGTGACATTGGTTCACCCATGTTTATTTATGTTGATTTTTACACTCCTGAAGGGGCAGACTATGAACCTATCATGCTCGCATTGGAGGAGCAGTTTTTAATGTATTTCCTTGGTGAATACTTCATGATGATAGCTTGATTATTGATGGTGTCATCAATGGAGAAGGAGAATAAAAACAACTCTTACCCTACCAGTTGCTTGAGGGCAAGAAAAATTTTGAGGGGGAGGACTGTAATGTCCCTACTTAGCATTAGCTAAGAGGAGACATTAAATTTTGATTTAATTTATGTTTTATGAATAAATGAATAAAGGAGGACATGTAAAACTCCTAATAAATCAATGCCCATGTGAACAAAGGCAAATATGGGCTATGTAAATAATCACTTGCAGGTGTGAAAGAGGGTTGAGCCAAAGATTGGGTCCACCTTGACCAAATCAACTGCGCTGTCTAGGTTCAATGCATCTCCAAGAGGGATTGCGTAGTTCTAGAAGGGAGCTTCTAATGTGAAAAGGACCAACTCATCCAAGTTGTTTATGGTTTGAAAAGGCTTTCTCATGTTATAAAAGAAGGAGGAGAGCAACATGGAGAGGTTGTTGATGAATTATATTTATGAAATATTTGTCTGCTTAGACAAATACCATTCTTTGCTGTTTAGTGGAGGATTGTGATTGGAATTCCTGTTTAGGAGTTTCATCTCTTCCCTTGAGGTTCATTGGAAGAGTTCTTTGCTGAAGTTGGCCACTATATAGTTTGAGACCAAGCTCTATCTTTCATGAGCAACGCATGTCCATTGAGGGTTTTGCAGCTGCTATCTTTGGTAGCAAGTGGCATTTTAGATCTGCTTAGATCTAGTTGTTTTTGAGAGGCTTTCTCTATTGGAGAGTGTTCTTCAGCCTCCAAGGAGTTAGCTGATATATATTTTATATTATATCTGTACTTTTTCATTCCATGTATTCAGTCTCCTTTACCCTCTGCGCAGTTTCTGCTTCATACTGCGTTATTTTGTGAGAGGGCTTTGTTATTTTAGTTTGCTATCTGTTTGGAGGAAGATCTCTTGGTGTTAGGATTGCCTTCCCTTGGTGATCCGTGGATTGGGTTGCTGATCCATGTCTCTACAGATCTGATCTATTTCATTAATAAATTTATCTTCAGAAATTTCTAGGTTTTCTGCATCGCAATATATTGTAATTCAGATCTACAGCTTAATATGTAGTATTTTGATGTAATTCCAATTGGATCTTGTTCTTAAAGTCTTGTAGCTCCCAGATCTGTATTAGATCTGATGTTTTATCCATATATCTGTCATAGATCTGAAATTTAATGTAAAACATCTGAACCACCTGGAAAATAACGCTGTCTATGTATTTCTGCAGTTTACTTCTAGTTGCAGCTCTCATTTCTGAAGGGATCTTGCCCTAGTTCTTTTTGTAATTAGTTATAACCAAAATGAACTCATTTGTAAATATGATTTACTGATATAATACTGAAGTATCAAATATTTGGCTGACCTCCTCTGAGTTTCAGTCAAATCTGCACAATTCTAGTAGCTAGGGTTTCATGTTGCAGCAGCCTCTCTCTTTCGCTGATTTCTAGCTAGTCTTGTTTCTGGGAGATCTATTTAATGCACTTAAACTTATGTGTTTCTACTGGAATTGCATATATATGTCACATAAAAATTTAATGAGGGGATCCCAGCCCTGATCAACGTTTTATTTTCTCAGATTTGATTATATAGCGTTTTCATTGAAGGCCTTGTTGAGATTCCTGAATTGGGATTATTCCAAGTTCTATAGGCAGAGTCTACAGTTGGCTAGGTAGCCTCTAGTTCTCACCCTCTTTTCAGAGGTGAAATAACTAGTAAATGCCTCTATAGTCCATCTCTGACATAGAATCTTGAGAATCCCCAAAAAGGGTCATTACAGTGGTATCAGAGCTCCACTCTTGGCACAACCTGTGCTAGCATTGGAGCCATAGTCATGCTGCATTACGAAGATGAAGATCCTCTTTCTGAGAGGGAGAGGAGATACCTGAATAGAAGTCATAGAAAGTATGACTATACTACTGTTGACCTTGACAAGGGTCAAGACAAGGGGAAAGCCCCTTAGTTGAATGATAAAGATAAGGAGGCAGAAGAGTTTGCAAAAAATCTCTTGTAAACCATGCAATATCTATCCAAGGAGATAAAGGAGATGAGGATAGAAAGGATGAGGGAGTCCCTTGGAAGACTCCATCAAGGATAGAGTTCTGAAATGTCTTAGTTTGGGATTGGTCCACCGGTGAGCTTGCCACAAGCTCCACAGATCTCACAACGCTCTACAATGCCTACCTTCTTGGCTATAGAGAATGAAGGGCTTCAAGATTCAACCTCTTTGGAAGGCTAATTTGCAGAATATGATTCAAAAAGTCAAAGGTTCAAGGATAACTTGAGATTTCAAGATTTCTGCCATCTCAAGGACCGGAGGAGGCCATTGCAGTAGTATAGAGATGGAGGTTTCCTTCATGGGAGGCACCACATCATGGGCAGGTTCTTCTTGCCTAAGTTCGATGGATCACCCTCTTGTTTAGCTAAAGCATGGGTGGAAAAGTTGGAGATCTACTTCCAACTAAATAAGGTGCCTGAAGCAGAAGCCATTAAGATTTTTGCGCTGCATTTTGATGGAGAAGCCCACAACTGGTGGTTTCATGGAATTTCTACATTGGGGCACAGAAATGTGTCCACTTATGCTGAGTTCACTGGGAGATTAGTGGAAAGATTTGATCGAAAGGATCCGGAGGCCCCTTTCATAAGCTTATCAAAGCTTAAGTAGACAGGAGATGCTGAAGCCTATATCTCTGAATTTTTGAGGCTTTCTATAATGGTTCCTGATCTTTCAGTTGCAAGGAGAGTCTATATGTTCATAGATGGCTTGGAAGAACCTTTGCATGGGTTGGTCAAGTCTACCAAACCCACCATTCTGCATGATGCCGTTGAAAGAACAAGATATCTCCAAGATGCCTTGCCAAGGGCAAAGGCAACCCTTGCAAGAAAAGCCACTTACTCTTCTAAAGGGAAGGAAGGGAAAGATGCTCCACCCAAGGAGAGCTCACAGAAAAATATTCTTGACAATGATCTCTGGAGGGAGTTGAGAAAGAATAAATTATGTTTCACTTGTCAAGAATCATGGGTGTCGAGACATAGATGTGCTGATGGAAGAGAAAATTATATTGAAGTCTTCTCTGATTGTGAGGAGGAGGAAGGAAATGAAGGACCTAGGAGAGGTCACAATGCTGGTGATGATGAGGAGGAGGATCCATCATCATCCAGAGAAGAAGAAGGAGCATTTTCTCCAACCAGTGGGCATATTGATTCTTTGAGAGGAGTGCCCAAATATTTGACTCTTATAGTGTAGGGTTCAATTATGAACCAAAGAGTATGTATTCTTATTGACAGTGGGGCAACCTACAATTTTATTAATTTTCACTTTGTGCAGAGGAAGGGGATCCCTATTGATATTTTGATGGGTTCTCTGTTTTGGTTCCGGGAGATAGAGCTATGCAGTGCATGCAGTATGTTCCATCACTTTATGTGACTATGGGGACCTACACTTTAGAGGATCACTTCTTTGTAGTGGACATACCAGACACCAAAATCATCTTGGGTCTCTAGTGGTTGATTACTTTGGGAAAAGTCACCACTGATTAGAAGGCCTTACAGATGGAATGGGTGGATTTGAAGAGTGGGAAACAACAAGTCATTCAAGGCATGTACACCTACCCTTCACTTGATGTCTCTACCCACACAACAAACATGGATTTGCGCAGTGAGGGCAAGGATCTCATAGTTCCTTCTCTCATGTTCATGAGATTGCTGTAAGGGACATTCCTACATCATGGCAAGCCTCTTGGGATGCCATTAGATTTTGTGGAGAAGGCTTCACCAAGTGCTGAAACAATGGAAGAAATAGTCATTGCGCTGTGGGAGGAAGCAAAGGGGAGGCTCAACCTTCCCACACATAATTTTGGCATGCATGATGCCAAAGAAACAAGCAGCAACAAGGCAAGCACCACCATAGATACATCTACAACGCTATCCTTGTTGAGGAGTGTAGATCCATATTGGAGGTCTCAACTCCTTGTAGAGTACTCCAAATATCTGCACATCGGGATGATCTTAGATGGCATAAAGAAAGGTGGAGGATATATGGTCGATGAAGGGGTCATCTATCATCTTGGTAAAGTATTATTGTCTCAAGCCTCCAAGCTTAAGCAAGAAATACTACAAAGGGCACACAAGGAGTTCTTTTCCAGCTACATGCAATCAACAAAAATCTACTCCCTAATCTTGGAGAATTTTGATTGGGAGGGTATGGAGGAGGAGATATATCAACATTATGATTGGGAGGAACTAAATCAACACTTACAAGAGTGCAATAGTTATGTGGAGATGGGGAAGCAAAGGGATCCTATGCAGGATATATTTCAGCCATCTCTTCTTTTCTCAAAAGAGGGGAAAAGCCCATGCCTAACTCTATGAGTATGGGAGGTTTGTATGGTAAGAAATATGATCTTATAGAGAAAGTTTATTTTTATGATTTGGCACATTATCTTACCATATGTATGCAGGCCATGGCTCCTACAGGGAGTAATTTTCCATGCATATCTCATGGAGATGATGAGGCCAAGAGAGGTTCCAAAGCTAGCCAATCCCTTGAGGTGCAAAGGGAGATTGTTTACCATGATGGGTGCTTTCCAAAGGCACCTAATGAGAGTTTCATTTTCAGCCATGTCAAGGTGGATTATGCAGAAAATATGTGGTGGGAGTACCACTTATCACATTTAGATATACTTAGAACAAGGAGTGTACTGCGCTGGTACCTTATGTGGGATTGTGACCCACCTCCTCATGTGCAAATTTCAGTTTGCCTCTATGTGATTTTGCTACCATACATAGATGACATATTGGTTTTGTTTATGAGTATGTATGGGAAAAAATTAAGTAGTGTACATGTGCCACATGGGATGGAACTTTATCCTGTGCTTCATGATACTTGTTTCAGATGTGACATTGGTTCACCCATGTTTATTTCTGTTGAGTTTTACACTCATGAAGGGGCAGACTATGAACCTATCATGCTCGCATTGGAGGAGTAGTTTTTAATGCATTTCCTTGGTGAACAATTACTTCATGATGAGAGCTTGATTCTTTATGGTTTAATCAATGGAGAAGGAGAAGAAACACAGCTCTTACCCTACCAGTTGCTTGAGGACAAGCAACATTTTGAGGGGGAGGAATGTAATGTCCCTACTTAGCCTTAGCTAAGAGGATACATTAAATTTTGATTTAATTTATGTTTTATGAATAAATGAATAAAGGAGGACATGTAAAACTCCTAATAAATCAATGCCATGTGAACAAAGACAAATATGGGCTATGTAAATAATCACTTGTAGGTGTGAAAGAGGGTTGAGCCAAAGATTGGGTCCACCTTGACCAAATCAATTGTGCTGTCTAGTTTCAATGCATCTCCAAGAGGGACTGCGTAGTTCTAGAAGGGAGCTTATAATGTGAAAAGGACCAAATCATCCAAGTGGTTTAGGGTTTGCAAAGGATTTCTCATTTTATAAAAGAAGGAGGAGAGCAACATGGAGAGGTTGTTGATGAATTATATTTCTGAAGTATTTGTCTACTTAGACAAATACCATTCTCTGCTGTTTAGTGGAGGATTGAGATTGGAATTCCTGTTTAGGAGTTTCATCTCTTCCCTTTAGGTTCATTGGAGGATTTCTTTACTGAATTTGGCCACTATCTGGTTTGAGACCAAGCTCTATCTTTCATGAGCAGCGCTGGCCCATTGAGTGTTAGGTCCCTATATTACTATTATAGTCCCTTATTATTGTTAGTGTAACCCCCTTATTTTTATTATTGTACCCTTTTATCCACCATATTGTTATTATTGTGCCCTTAAATTATTATTGTTAGGTCGGCTAGGATTACATTGTGGCCCACTAGGATTACATTATGGCCCCATGGACTCCTATATATAGAAAGGAGGTTTTGTAAATTGTATCACCCAAGAATTTTTCATTCATGTAATGTATTGGAGGTTTCCCCCTTGAATTGGATTATTTATAAGGCGTTGATATCTCATTTCTTCTATTTTTGGAGCTGGTTTCACAACATTTGGTATCATAGCTTTGGATTCTAGGGTTTCGCTGCTCCAAACAGGTCATCGTGGAATTTTCGCTATAACTTTTTTTCTGTAAAGTTTCAAAAGCTGAAATGTTTAGAGTGCGAAGAAAAAATCCTGAGGAACATCATCAAAAAAATTCAGAGCTTGGTTCAAAATATTTTGGGAGATATGATCTATGGAAGTTAGGTCTTGTTTCAAGCTCCTAAACAGGTCATCGTGGCATTTGCGCTATACATTGTTTTCTATGAAGATTTAGAAGCTGAAATTTTTAGAGTGCAAAGAAAAAATCATAAGGAACATCTTAAAAAAAATTTCAGAGCTTGGTTCACAATATTTTATGAGATATGATCTGTGGAAGGTAGTGCTTTTCAGGCTCCTGAATTTCATCTCAAAGAGGTGATCGTGGGAAAATCTTCATAACTCTCTCTCTGAGCATCAGATTGGAGTTCTGTAAAAATTTGTGACAAGTGAACAGACTTTATTTTCTTTGCTATCAATTTCAAAGCCAAAGGATGAAATAGTGACACGTGGCAAGTCATACAAGTTCGCTCTACTGAACCATTCCAAAATTGGGTCATTGTGGGAGATTGGACATAACTTTGTCTTGAAGAATCCAAATCATATCAGACTTGTGGAATTGGAAAGAAGATTCAAAGGGCTACTACAAGGCTGAATTTTAGATATTTAAGAGCCATAATCGCAAAGATAATCCAATTTCAACATCAAGATCCTCAAAAGAAAGAAAAAGGTGTGTATTTGTTTTTTCTTTTTTTTTTCCGAATTGCATAAGTCTTGTTTGAAGAATCAATTTGAATTGATTCCAACGGCATATTGTAGAATAGATATCAGTATTGGGTTCTAAAAAATTCCCTGTAAAAATAATTCAACACCCATTAAGCCTTTATAAGGCTCTACTATGACTCATGAAGATGAAGAATTGCAACATGATCTATCAAAATTACAAGAGCAAGTGCACCAAATTTCGCTATCGCAAAGAAAAAAAAAAATGAAATGGAAGTTTTGAAGAAAGGTGTGGAAGAGAAGATGTATGGTGTGAAGAATAATATGGATGGTTTTAAGAATAATATGGATGGTTTGAAGAAAGGCGTGGAATCTAAGATAGATGGCATGGAAGCTGGCATGGAATCTAAGATGGATGACATGGAAGCTAATATCGATGAGAAAATGGAAAACATGAAGAATGATCTAAAAGAAGACATGGAAGGTTTGACAAAGTTGATACAAGAAATGTTTCCTAATGGTGAAAAGATAGTAGAGGAAACTCATGATGAGAACAAAATAAATGTTAATCGTGATTTCATAAAATCTAATGTTGGCCGGAAGAACCACCATATTCCAAAAATGCATATGAGGAAGTTTGATGGAAAGGATCCTGTAACATGGATACTACAGATGGAGAAATATTTTGATCTCCATAATGTGCAAAACACACAAAAGGTACACATTTCAACTTTACATTTAGAACAAAATACATTTGTATGGTATCGATGGCTTTGCTCCTGTAAAAAAATTATCACTTGGTCAATTTTTATGAAGGAAATGATAACACATTATGAGGATACAAAGAGCAAAACCTTCTTTAACCAATTGATAAATCTCAAACAAAGGGGTTTAGTGGGGGAGCACATTGAGGACTTCCAAAAATTGAATATAAGGGTAACTAATATTCCAGAGGAACACAATATTGATCTCTTCATAGGCACTTTAAAGGATAACATCCAACATGAAGTTCGCGTTTTGGAACCTGATTCATTGGAGAAGGCATTTAGGTTGGCAAGAAAAATTGAATGTAAAATTATGGCGACAAGGAAGCCTACCACTCACTTCTATAAAGAAGTAAGTGTTTCTACGCCTAGATTTCCACAACCTACAAGGTTGACACCACAAAAATTGGAAGAAAAAAGAGAAAAAGGGCTTTGCTACAGTTGTGATAGCAAATACACTAAAGGTCATAAGTGTGCTGAGAAGAAATTATTTTACATAGATTGTGAAGAGGAAGAAGAAAATGAACAAGAAGAGGATATACACCAGGAACCAATCGTAGAAGAGGAAGAAATGAGTCTGACCATATCGTGTAATGCACTGGCAGGAATCACCACTCCTCAAACTCTCAAGATAGAAGGACATATCAAGAAGAAAAAGGTAATAGTGTTGATTGATTCAGGTAGCACCCATAATTTTATTCATTTTAAGGGTAGCCAAGGAATTAAATTTTTTCCTATACTCAGCACAAGAATGTCAAGTGATGGTTGCAAATGGAGGAACTATCAATTGCTTTGGAAAATTCCATAATATCAAGCTAACCATGGGGGGATATGTATTGAATAGTACAATGCTTTCCATTCCTATGGGAGGTGCTGATGTTGTACTATGAGTACAATGGTTACAATCTTTGGGGACAATAGCTTTTAATTTTCAAGAAATTTTCTTGAAATTTTTTTTCATAAGGAAAGGAAGTCGAATTACGGGGTATTGTAGGGAAGCCAGGAAAGATAATAAGCTCTAATTTCATGACAAAGCTTCTAAAGAAATAAAAATGAGGTGTAATTGCACAATTATGCTCACTACAAGTTCCAACATCAAAATCATCTATTTCTACAGTTCTCCAACAAGTCTTGGAAAATCATTCCAAGGTGTTTGAAACTCCCAAAGGACTCCCACCTATTCGTGATCATGATCATGCTATTCATTTGATTCCAGGAAGTGTTCCTCCAAACATCAGGCCTTATAGATATCCTTATGTCAAAAAGAGCGAAATTGAACATATGATTGTAGAAATGTTAGAGGTTGGTATAATTCAACCTAGTCAAAGTTCTTTCTCTGCTCCTATAGTATTGGTACACAAGAAGGATGGCTCATGGCGCATGTGTTCGGATTATAGGGAGCTCAATAAGCTCACCATTAAAGATAAATTTCCCATTCCTGTGATTGATGAATTATTGGATGAATTACATGGAGCAATTTATTTTACCAAGTTGGATCTTCGTTCAGGATATCATCAAATTAGAATGAAGACTGAAGATATTCCAAAAACAGCATTTCGAACTCATGAGGGTCATTATGAATTTTTTGGTCATGCCTTTTGGCCTTACCAATGCACCTTCTACATTTCAAGGGTTGATGAATTCCATTTTCAAACCCTTCCTTAGAAAATTTGTGCTAGTATTTTTGGATGATATACTAATCTACAGCAGGTCTTGGAAGGATCATGCTGAACATGTTGACAGGGTGCTCAAACTATTGCAGGAGAAACAATTATATGCAAAAACATCCAAATGTTTCTTTGGAGTACAAGAGGTGGAATATCTGGGTCATATTGTATCTCACGAGGGTGTTAAAGTAGACCCTAACAAAATTAAAGCTATTAAGGAATGGAAAGTCCCCACAACCATAAAGAAGTTGCGAGGATTTCTCGGGTTAACAGGGTATTATCGCAAGTTTGTTAAGAATTATGGGAGAATAGCAGCACCTCTAACAACATTATTGACGAAAGATGAATTTCATGGACTCCTGAAGCAACTAAGGCCTTTGAACATTTTAAAGAGGCAATGTGCCTAGCACCGGTATTAGCTACACCAGAATTCACAAAAATATTTATTGTGGAATGTGATGCCTCAGGAAATGGAATTGGTGTTGTTTTAATGTAGGAAGGAAGACCCATTTCTTTTGAAAGTCGTCCAATCAAAGGAAAGTATTTACAAAAACCTATTTATGAGAAGGAAATGTTAGAAACACTACATGCACTAAAGAAATGGAGAACTTACCTAATGGGAAGACACTTCAAGGTAAAAACTGATCATGATAGTCTTATACAATTTTTGGAACAAAGACTATCTTCAGAAGAGCAGAAAAAATGGGTCACAAAGATGTTGGGTTATGACTTTGAAATAATATACAAAAAATGAAAGATTAATGTTGTTGCAGATGCACTCTCAAGAAAGAATGAAGAGGTGGAAGCATTTCTTTGTGCCATTTCTATTATCCAACCAGATTGGATAATCGAAGCAAGAGATGAATGGAAGAAGGACAAAGATGTATGGACACTCATTCGAAAGTTGCAGTAAGATACTAGTACATCTGATACATTTAGTTGGAAAAATGATTCCTTATGGTACAAATATCACTTATATCTTTGTTAGAATTCCCAACTAAAACAAAAGATTCTTTTGGAATTGCACACTTCTCCTTTAGGAGGACACTCAAGATTTTTAAAAACTTACCACAGGGTGAAGAAAGAATTTTTTTGGGATGGCCTTAAAACTGATATTCAAAATTTTGTGGCAGAAAGTTTGGTTTGCCAGCAGAATAAAGTTGAGACAATTAACACCCCGAGACTTCTACAACCTTTATCCATTCCAAGTCAATGTTGGGAGGATATTTCAATGGATTTTATCATAGGTTTACCTAAGTCCGAAGGAAAGAGTGTCATCATGGTGATAGTTGATAGACTTACCAAGTATGCACACTTTTGTGCATTATCTCATCCATTTAAAGCAAGTATAGTTGCTATTACATTTATGGACACAATTCAAAAGCTACATGGAAGCCCAAGGGTTATTGTGAGCGACAGAGATCCCACTTTTACTGGAAATTTTTGGACGGAGTTATTTTCTTGTTTGGGTACTCAATTAGCTCATAGCTCATCTTATCATCCTCAATTCGATGGTCAAACTGAGATAGTAAATAAATTTTTGGAAGGATATCTTCGTTGTTTTGTATCTGATAAACAAACACAATGGGTCAAGTGGTTACCTCTTGCTGAATGGTGGTATAACACTTCCTTCCATACTGCAGCAAAAATGACCCCGTTTATGGCACTTTATGGATATCATCCACCATCCATCACATCATATTTAAGAGAAAATTCGAAGGTTCAAGCAGTGGAAGATCACATCGAGCATCAAGAAGAAGTTCTCCAACTCTTAAAGGATAACCTGAATTTGGCACAAAATCGAATGAAACAACAGGCAGATCAACATCGCAGCGAGAGAAGTTTTGATGTAGGAGATTGGGTATTTCTACGGCTACAACAATACAAACAAATGTCCCTCAAGCAAGCTAAGAAGGATAATAAATTATCGCCAAAGTACTATGGTCCTTACAAGGTGTTGCAAAAGATTGGTACTATGGCATACAAATTGGAGCTTCCTGCTTCTTCGCGAGTACATCCAGTTTTCCATGTTTCATGCTTAAAGAAGGTTATAGGTGAAAATCTTCCAGCTCAAACAGTATTGCCAGAACTTGATGGGGAAGGGAAAATCATATTGGAACCTGAAGCAGTCATGGAAAAAAGAACTCGACAACTACGGAATCGATCAATTTCAGAGTATCTCATCAAGTGGAAGAACTTACCCACCGAAGATTCTACATGGGAGGATGAGAATTTTATACAGAAGCACCCAGAGCTACTCAAGCATTGAGGACAACACTTTTTTGAAGGAGAGGGGCATGTTAGGTCCCTATATTACTATTATAGTCCCTTATTATTGTTAGTGTAACCCCCTTATTGTTATTATTGTACCCTTGTATCCCCAATATTTTTATTATTGTGCCCTTAAATTATTTTTGTTAGGTCAGCTAGGATTACATTGTGGCCCACTAGGATTACATTATGGCCCCATGGACTCCTATATATAGAAAGGAGGTTTTGTAAATTGTATCATCCAAGAATTGTTCATTCATGTAATGTATTGGAGGTTTCCCCCTTGAAGTGGCTTATTTCTAAGGCGTTGATATCTCTTTTCTTCTATTTTTGGAGTTGGTTTCACAACATTGAGGGTTTTGCAGCTTCTATCTTTGGTAGCAAGTGGCATTTTATATCTGCTTAGATCCAGTTTTTTTTGAGAGGATTTCTCTATTGGAGAGTGTTCTTCAGCCTCCAAGGAGTTAGCTGATCTATATTTTATATCAGATCTATACTTTTTCATTCCATGTATTCAGTCTCCTTTACCCTCTGCGTATTTTCTGCTTCCTACTGCGTTATTTTGTGAGAGGGCTTTGTTATTTTAGTTTGCTATCAATTTGGAGGAAGATCTCTTGGTGTTAGGCTTGCCTTCCCTTGGTGATCCGTGGATTGGGTTTCTGATGCATGTCTCTATGGATCTGATCTATTTCAGTAATAAAATTTATCTTCAGAAATTTCTGGGTTTTCTGCAGCACAATATATTGTAATTCATATCTACAACTTAATATGTAGTATTTTGATGTAATTCCAATTGGATCTTGTTTTTAAAGTATTGTAGTTCCTAGATTTGTATTAGATCTGATTTTTCATCCATAGATCTATCATAGATCTGAAATTTAATGTACAACAACTGAACCACTTGGAAAATAACGCTGTCTATGTATTTCTGCAGTTTACTTCTAGTTGCAGCTCTCATTTCTGAAGGGATCTTGCCCTAGTTATTTTTGTAATCAGTTGTAAAGGTAATGAACTCATTTGTAAATCTGATTTATTGATATAATACTGAATTATTAGATATTTGTCTAACCTCCTCTGATTTTCAGTCAAATCTGCACAATTCTAGTAGCTGGGGTTTCATGTTGCAACAACCTCTCTCTTTGGCTGATTTCTAGCTAGTCTTGTTTCCGGGAGATCTGTTTAATGTGCTTAAACTTATTTTTTTCTGCTGAAATTGCACATATATGTCACATATCGCTCGAATAAGGGAATCCTAGCCCTGATCAGCGTTTTATTTGCTCATATTTTCTTATACACCGTTTTCATTGAAGGCCTTGTTGAGATTCCTCAATTGGGATTATTCCAAGTTCTTTTCAGATGTGACATAACTAGTAAATTCATATGTAGTCCATCTCTAACATATAATCTTGAGAATCCCCAAAAAGGGACATTACAAATGCATACAAGGCTTGTTGCTGGGCATGATGAAAGTTCTTCAATATCATGTATAGCAAGCTGATCCCCATCATATTTGGTACATGAGTTGTCGATCTCATTTGTAGATAGGAAAGAGGAATCAAGGGAGACTTCCAAATCCTTTTATGGCTGTGGAGAGATAGATAATTTCCTAAATGTGGCGAGGATGAACTCTTCCTGAGAGGCAAATATCCAAGCTACTGCTAGGATTTGAGGAAGTAATTCGAGGGAAATTCTTCAAGCTGTCAATCATTATGGAATTTTTCTTGTTGGTTGATGATCCCTGCTTTGCAACATGGATTAGTACAAAGGGGTTATTACAACACCCCAAAAATGTTTTATCTTTAAAGAGCTTGAAATTTTTATCTAAATGAATTAGAACTAGTTGCAGTAAAACTCACCAAACTTACTTACTTGGACGACCAAAATTTGGAGAAACCCCACCATAGTGGATGCATGACTCTTCACTCACGTCTTACCATAAACTCTCTGCCCTTTGATTGTCCTGCAACTAAGATCACAAAAAAAAATTTGTGAAAGAAACAAGGCTCTAATCCCTTTAGCACCTCACTGGCAACAATGCCAAAAATGTTGGGGAAATTATGTGTTATAATTTCCAACATTAAATTATCAATCCTGGGTCACAAGACTTTGAGGCACAAGCGCAGGTAACACAAGATCATAGCATCTAACCTAAGCTAGAGTAAGAAAATCAATTTATTGTTTAAGTACATATTGTTATTTCTAGTTTAAAACTAATCAATTGACAAAATAACATGCTCAAGCAAGACATATTTCTATTGCAAAATAACATCAATCAACATTCAAATAATCTAACCACTATTTTAAACTAAACTATGATATCATTCCTATTGATTGGAATGTAAGCAAAGGAGAAATGATTGTGCAAAATTTAAAATAGTAATCTATTCAAGCCTTAAAATAATAATATATCTACTTTGGAAACCTAGTAAAAAAAAACCTAATACAAATATCAGAGTTCCTATTTGCAAACAATAACACTACCTATCAACTTAAAGAACTCACTCACTACAAAAATTAAAATAACATACCATTCCTTACTAATCAATACATTTAAATGTATGAGAAATCACTATTTCAACAAAGAAATTCTAATATTTAAATTACTTCCAACATGTTACCTTTATAATTCCAAACTGAAAATATCTAAAAGCGAATTAATCTTTAAAGCCTTAACCTCTCTTAACAATTAAATCACACATACTCATCAAACTCATGCTATGCTCACGAACTAATTATAGAATCAAAACCACAATAAAAAAGGAAATCATGCTTTGATGCTAGAGAAACAAAACAATAATTAAAGTTAAGATTCTCGATCTAAATCCCGAGACACAAAGAATCACTAATTTTGACTCAATAAACAAAAATGCATACCTCTATTCATTTTCACACCAACTAAATTCAATGCAAGAACCTTAAATTCAATTTTGTACTTAACACATAAAATTAAATGCAAAATGTTAAATTCGATTATATACTTAACACATAAAACTCATAGAAAAATGTTAGATATGATTCTGTACTTAACACAAAAAAATCAATGAAAATTTTTAAAATTGATTCTATACATAACACATAAAACTCATAGAAAAATGTTGATTCGATTCTGTACTTAACGCAGAAAACTCAATGCCATCACCCTAACTTAGAAAACTTATAGTAACGCTCACGGTGTTTCAATCCTTCTCTTATTGTATTGGATTTGCAATCAAAATGCATTCAAAAATAAATGACTCTAAGCATTTGAGAAATGAATTCTATGATTTTTGACTCATATTTACAAAATAGAGTTGAGTACAGAAACGGATTTGGATTTTACATAACAATTCTTTTAATAAAATTCACACTTAAAATATAAGTGCTATGATCTAAATGAATTATAGAACTTGTCTCCAGGTGGTGGCGGGCCCTTGCCACTCCTGGAGAAAGTTTTAAAGTAAATAAATTCCTAAAAATGAATCAAAACCATAACTCTTACATTAAATTCATGGCAAAGTCAAACTGTATTAAGATTCAAATCATAAGTTCACTTACAAACATTTTGTCAATTCTGTTTAAGGTAAAACTTAATCACATCAATCCTTTGTCTCATTTTCACATCTTGCCTTCACCCTCTTTCTAAGAACTTACAATACAGGCCATGGCTAATCCATTTATATGATTTACAAAGCGAATTAGTTATTTTCCTTAATTTTGGAAAATTGCATATTTTGAGCAAATTTTCCTCAAAGATATTGACATATCTTCCTCACAATGGAGAACTTTTGAAAATGGTTTGGAAAGAACCTAATTTGTTATATTTTAAACAAAAAAATCCATTGTATTTGTCTCATTCAATTCCACCTAATCAGAAAGCGTGCCTGAAGTTGGTTGTTTGACTCTTTTTGAAAGATTCTAGAATTCTAGAAAAACAATGTTTTCTTATGAAACGATCTTAAATAACTGCATGTAACTTTTGAAATGTTAGCTCCCGATCTGGACCTCAGCCTGAAAAAGACAAAACAGGGCAACATCTAAACTACGCTCAGCCTTGTAGCTAGCCCTACAAGGTTAGGAGAGGGCTCTCTCCGTGAAAGATATTCAATAAAATATAACAATGGACTGATTTTAGGCTAGGTGTAATAATGGGAGGAAATTTAATGAAATGAATGAAATTTCAGGGATGTAAGGGTAAAATAGGGACAATTTTGAATCTAGAAATTAAACTAGGATATAGGGTATTTCATGGGGCAAGGTAGGCAGAAAATTTTAGAAATTAAGTTTAAATAATGATGGAATGGAAAGACTGGTAAGGAGCTGAAAAGGGCATGAGAGATGGATCCTTTTAAAACAGAAGAAAAACATAGAGTATGAATGATTTCCCAAGGCAGAGCATAAAAATGGATTCTACCTTTCTATCTTGAAAGCATTCAAAAGAGATGTTTATGAATGAATGGCACACATAACAGTTTACATATGAACACAAAGGAGAGAACAAATGCTAAATTTCATACCACATGGATCCCACAAATCAGAGCTGCATCTCTTATTAATTCCCTGTCCAAAACTGTTTACAATGGAGCGCAAAGCGTTCTCCTTAATTTTCCACACTATTCCCCTACTTACTGATTTACAGACTGCTTTACAAATGATTTTCAATTACATTAAATAGATTAGATTTGTGGGAACATAGATCCACAGAAAGAGGAGCTATTTTTACAGCTCAAGAACTGAAATCTGAAGATAGAAAAGAGAACTAACAATTTGCCTCAAAGAAGGAGCAGCGTTACATTTGACTATCTGAAAATTCACTGTTAACCAATGAGAAGAAGAAACTTATAGCGTAGATCCATTTTAAATCGTAGCTGAAGATGTGACTATTACAAATTTAGTTCTCGGCCTCTGACTGTTGCTTTCCATTATTCGTTTGAGAAAATTGAATTTTTTAATAAAATGCTTTTGAGATAAACTAAAATGAAATTATGCCTTAGTGAGGGGAAAAAATAATTTTTGAATGAGAAAAAGGGAAGGGAAAGGAGGTGGGGTCTGCATTGCAATCAGAATCAGAATCGACGGGGCAGAGGGGATATAATATAATAAAACCTTTGGAAAATGGATGTTGCGAAGGTGTCATCGCAATTGGGATCGGAAGAATGGGGAAGACATATGTGAAACAAAACCCAAAAGCTCTGATGCGATTGGCAAATGGAAATAGGGAAAGATAAGCCAAAGGGGAAAAAAAAACCAGTTTGGGGCTTTTACAAAGTGGAAAACAATTTTTTGTATGAAGGAGCAGAGGGCCTTTTGGTGGGACCGGAGCAAATCGGGATCAAAATCGGGAGAGGGAGCAGGGTATAACATAATACAATACCTCCGATGCGATGGGGACAGGCCTTTTTATAAAACAAAATAAACAAAAATTTAAGTTTAACAAAGGCAAAGGGCCATTGTATTATGAATGGGCGGAGAATATTAAATGGTGGGACCGAGGTCAATCGGCATCGGGATATTGGAGGAGAGCGGGGCAGAGTGATATAGGAAATCGCCGATGAGATGGAGCGATGGTGTATGGGTAAAAAATTTGTATAAATAAAATAAAACAAAATTTGATTTTACAAAGGGGAAAGGCTTTTTATTGTGAATGGGCGGTAAATTATAAGGTGGGACCCAAAGGTCCATCGACATCAGAGATCGGAGGATGGTGGAGGGAAAGTTATATGTGAAATCGTCGATGCCGATTGGGAAACGAACTGTGGGTCATTCGATCAGAGGGGGTAGATCGATGGTGAAAGAGTAATCAGGAGTTGCCATCGGGAGGGAATCAATCAGAGGGGAGTGATCAAAAGTGTCGATTGGGTATGGGCTGTCCGATCGTCGATCGGATCGACGACCAGGATATAATCGGGCGGGGTTCCATCAGAAGTTTTGCCATCGGAGATTTTATCATAAGCCAATTGGGATGCACCATTTAAAAGTTGCGATGCGATCAGAAAGGAAAGGTTTTGGAAGGGGGATTATAATAAAAATTTTTATTATAAAGTTTCAAAGTATGGAGGGGAAGTGGTTTTGAATGGCGGGGATTATAATAATCCTTGAACTTTATTATTAAGTTCAAAGGGTATGGAGGGGAAGTGGTTAGTTCATTGCATATATATTTTAAATATTTTAATAATGCGATTTGCCATCGGATGGGGAAAAAGGGATTTTATAAAATAAAATATTAAACTTTAATAACATAAAGTTTAGGGAAAGGAGGGAAAAGGGGAAGGGCTAGGGTATAGAGGACTTTGTTCACATAGGCATAAATTTCGATCCAGAAGTCAGTTTTGAGAGTGTAGTATACCGTTGGAAAGCTCTTTCCGGGCTCTTTCTGCTGAACATACTTAGGACATGATTCTGAACTAAAAATGCCGTGGAAAACCTCTCTGAAGGGCAGGGTGATGAATTTGCGGAGATAGCAGCTTCTAAGTTGTGAGTTATTACATATGCTGTCATAAAATTACATAATGAATGATAATAAAGGCAAAGTATTATGTTTTCACCTCAAAACATGGTTTTGAGGTGAAAATTACATCAAACTGAATAAAACATTTCTTTGATCTTCTGAAGTGCTGTGACTTTGAGTTTATTGACTTCCTCATGACCTTGCTGATATTTGTTGACACTTGACTCATTAATTTGACCATGGTGAGACCCTAGAACCTAATGAGACCCATCCTATGACCTACTGACATGACTCAGAAAGTGCATGTAGCTCATGACTAAAGACCATAAAGAGGAGAATCAACAAGTCTCATATGAGGGAAAACTAATGAAAAATCACTGCCATCGATGAATCAATGACCTAGTGGAATGGTGAAATTTTAATGGTATGGGACTCCTAATATGCAAATGCAAAAGAGTGATTTTGATCACTGATGGCAATATGACTAGACTGACACTTACATGAACCAAAGAGAATATTGAGAAACAATTTATGTTATAGATAATGTGTTATATTGGTAAAAAAATTGTTTTCTCATTTTTTCCATATTCACCTCTAGTTGCACGCAAATCAAGGTCAAACTTGGTAGTTTGAAAATTGTGCAGATTTTGAGCAAAGTTGTTGATTTTCTTCTAGAGACCCACATGTGCGACCTGGGTGCAATGAAACTCATGGGAAGGTTTAAGAACATCATTTTAGACCATAAACTTACTCGGTTTTCCCTGTAAGTGTGTTGAGGTATTGAAGCTCCAGATTGGATATTTATGTACTCTACTCGCAAAAACTAGTTTAATTGACTTGTGGAGAATTTCAATAATGGAACCCTACGACAAATGAACTTAGCAAAAATGTCATTAGTAAATCATGGTAAAATCATCCTTAATACATTAAAAATGCAATAAAACTATGATATTTAACGATGAGATGAAAATTATTGTTTTAGGCATGAGTTATGGAAAATGGATATGAATATGGTAGAAATATGCTTTATAAATAGTAATGTTATATGGTGAAAATGAGGGAATTTCTGAGGCCCAACAAGGAGATATCAAGACGCAAGTAAATCATGAATATGTGGCTGAAATAAATATTGAGTCCAATCACCTCAAGATCCATGTCATTAGGGATTCAATGCAGTTCCAAGGAACTACTTTTTTCAAAAGATCAACACAAGGAAGTTTGATAGTAAATATCTTATAACATGGATATTCCAAATGGAGAAATACTTTTATGTACACCAAGTTTCATCATTATAAAAGATAACCATTTTCTTTTGAACAAATTCAGTTATATTATATTCTATGAAAAGGGTGAGGAGAAGAAGTTCCTCATTACAAAATTTCCCCATTTTTGATGCAAATTGATATGTACTTAGGGATCACTATAATATATATGCTCCTAGAACTGCTATTTTTTTCCCTTCTCTTTGAGGTATAAACTATTACATTTGTGCTATATTGCTGGACAAACTGATCTAAGAGCAAAATACATTTAACTTTCATTTTAAAACTAGATTTGCCGGTGCATTTTTAAACATAAAGCATGGAGAGTCAGAAGATTTGGTCATTTGTTCACAGTGGTCTCACTGCCTCTATATCTACTTCCTTGGTCCTGAGAAGTTGAGCCTTGTTCTAATTTCTTGCTAAGAGCTTCCTTTATGAATTTGAGATATTCTTCCAAGTGGTTGCAACTATTATTAACTGACAGTATATCATTGTTTCAAGTGTTTGATTGAGAGTGGATGACAACCATTTCTGTTTTGTTCGAGCCTTATCTTGCTGGATTTGGCTTCTCAAGCCTTCAATCACAATTCTGTGGGATTTGCAGAAAGCGCGTGGGTGATGCCTATCTTCCAAAGGATACATTTGTTGAAGAATATTGCATTCACTTGAGTTGATTTCCTTTTTTATTGTTGTTTCTATTCTTCTGGCTACTGCTTCCCACTTTTCCAAATTCTGAGAGGATGGGTCACTGCCTTTTGAATGCTGCATTTTTTCCTTATTGGTGATGAAAATCCAAAAGGATGAAGTATGGAAAGAGCAGATTAAAAAAGGCTGAAAGCAGTGAGTTAGGGACTACAAGTGATGAGAGAAGAATATGAAATGGGAATGGAGAGCATAGAATGAAGGAGGGTGATGTGAATATGCCGAGGAGGCCAGCGCTGCACACAAAAGAGATTAGGAGTGGAATAGATAGAACGCAACAAAGGGAGGACACTAGGTAAGCTGATTTTGAAGCTCGACTAGGACTGTGAGAGCCCAGACAATGATGCTATTTTTATAACAGAACAAAGGCATTTCTCTTTGCAGGGAAGTCACGAGATGCAACGCGATTTGGAGGAGGAGAGTACTGGGCCCAGAGATTTGAAGAATCTTGTAGAGATAATGTTTGATGCGATTTTTGGACATTTGATGAGTTAGAGGATCAAATATGATCTTAAGAGATCTCATGATGTTTTGATCAGGGATACGATAGGGATACTTTGGCATCAGCGAAAGGATAGAGGGAATCATGGGATAGGAATTTGGAATATGTTATTACCAATTTTAACTTGTCCTATATTTATTTGAACTCCTTCATTTGCTTGCAAATTGGCTTGCTTGTTATTCTTTCTCAAAATGTGAAAATTCAATCTGTCCTATGTGTTTTGATATTTTTGTGCTCTGTTTAAGGTTTGATTGAGAACTGAAATTTTAGGAAGATATTTACTCACCATTGCATGGATGATGAGAGAGGAATCTCCAAAGACAATAACATCGTTTATTTTTTTTCCTTAGCATTTTGAGGCCTAAAAATAATCCATAGGCCTCTGCTTTATTAATTGACATTTGTCCCAGCCCCTAATTGTAGGCTATCTGATTAGATTTGTCTTGAAGGATTATAAGTCCTCCAGAACCTGCCTTGCCTGGATTTTTCTTTGACACCCCGTCAAGGAAAAGGCAGGCTCTGTTGAGAGAATGAACCCAAAATTGGAACTCTGCTTCTGTCTTTCTGATTTTCTAGTTTTGTTTCATCATTATATTTTTTGTTGATGACCATAACTGATCTTGTTGACAACATAGCTTATCCAGATTCTTTTTTCCTCCTGTAGGTGAGCCATATTTATTCCATGGAGCCCTTTAGCCGAGAGGAATTATACCATCATCCCAATGCTTTTGATGTTATTGTATGTACTGTGGGAGTTTTGTTTTTGAAGATTTTCCCATTTATAGCTAGCCATATTTGCCAATAAAGGAAAGATGGGAGGCTCTTCCAAAATCGCTGCATTGTTGATTTATTTTTGAAAGAGTGAGGATAATTGCTTTTCCATTTACTGATAAACTTATTTATAGGCATATTGTAATTCAAATTTACCTCAATAGGCACCACCATCTTCTCCCAAAAATTTCTAGAAAAGGAACATTCCAAGAAAAGATGTTGGATTGTTTCCTCTGCCTTCATGCAGAGAGGACATTGTGAAGGTCCACTTATTCCTCTCTTCTTTAGATTCTATGCTGTTAATGATTTGATGTGTAATAGTGTCCACAAAAATATTTTTATTTTGGGGAGGGTTTCAACCTTCCAATCTAGCCTCTAATATTGCCATTCTTGCTGCCTCTGTTCCTCTTGAATTTTTTGACATCTAGTCCTTACTGAGCACTCTCCTCCCATTGGTACCCAATAGAAGGCATCTTTAGAGATTTTGTGAGTCGGTGCTGCATCTGCAAGGAGAGAAGTCATGATGTTCCATTGAGTTGCAAGATCATTGGGAAGATTGGCTTGGCCCATTGTTTCCATTCTCCGTCAAACTCCCAGATGGAAATATCTTCCAATTTTTGGTATCCTTCCCTTTTCATCCATCTCTTTAAGTCCTTAATATTTGGGTTACTGTCGTCCCATAATTTTGTCCTTCCATATATTTATTTTTTCCTCATTTCTTGGTCTCATCGAAATATGATCTTTGATTAATTGAGTTTCTCCTGAGATTTCTTTCTGGATTTGGGTGCATGGTCTGATCAGAGGAATTTTTTCCATAATTGAAGTTCTTGTTGCATTGAGATATTTTGACTCAAGCGCTGCTTTCCACCATAGTTTTTCCCCTGCTAGGAATCTCCATGCTATCTTACTGCCCAAGGCCATATTCATTATTCCTGGAAGTTTTATGGAGAGTCCTCCATTTTATATGGAGCTGTCACTTGTTTCCATTTTACTAGACTGAATTGTTTCCTTTCTCTTTTCCTACCTTGCCATAGGAAGGTTTTGATTATTATTTCTATTTGTTTGTGTATACTTGCAGGAGAAACAATGAGAGAAAATTGAGATAAAGGCAGAGCTGCAAGGATGGATTTGATGAGAATGATTTGCCCAGCTTGATTTAGCCAGAGCATGCCCCATGCTTGAATTTTTACTTTCATTTTCTCAGCATATTTACTCCATATTTCAGTCTTCATGTTTTTCTTGATAATGGGAAGTCCAAGGTATTGGAAATGATCCCAATTATTCTGAAAGGGAATGTTCAGAATTTGAGAAATCCGCTGAATAATTCTAATGGGAGAGTTCCAGCTATATATGAAACTTTTTCCATTATTGACCAGTCCACCAGAGACATCCAAGAAATTATCAAGAATAGTTTTGAATATTCTAGCAACGATCCATGAGGCTCCAACCAGGAGAAGGGTATCATCAGCGAACAAGGAGTGATTTATTCTTTTGGTCCCATCGCAGATGGAGAGGCCAGTTAAGGTGGAGTTTCTTCTACTGTGCTCTATTTTTCGACTTAGAGAATCTACCATGAGAATATAGAGAAAATGGGACAAGGGGCAGCCTTGCCTTAGTCCCCTTGAGCTTTGGAAGAAATTGCAAGGTCTACCATTGAAAAGGGGGGCTATCCAGGGGCCTGTTGTGCAAGCCTGGATTATATCAACAAAACCATTAGAGAATACAAATATTTTTAGAACAACTATAAGGAAAGAGAGGTTTACTCTGTCAAAATCATTTACCATATCCATTTTGAGTATAAACCCTTTTTCATTTCTAGAGAGGCTAGTATGGAGAGCTTCTTTCACAAGAATGATGTTTTCAATGATCTGCCGGTTGGGAAGAAAAACACCTTGATTATTAGAGATAAGGGAGGGGAGAAATGGTTTGAGCCTGCCAACAATAGTTTTGGATATTATATTGTATGAGGCATTGCAGAGAGTGATTGGCCGGAATCGATTAAGGGAAGATGTGCGGGGATCTTTGGGGATAAGAGCCAGGAAAGTGGAGTTGGTGAATCCCCCAATTTTTCTTTTCCTCATAACATATCTTATCATCTTAGTCAAATTTTTTTTGATGAGATGCCAGAAGGTACGATAGAAAGCAATGGGAAAACCATCTAGGCCTCGTGGCTTATCCAGTTGCAAATCCTAGACAAATGCCTTTACTTCATCTTCAGTGACTTATTTAGTGAGGGAGTTGTTTGCTTATATGTCAATGACCTTTGGAATGTGCTTTAGGAATTCTTCAGGGTTTTCTTGACTCTCCATTGCTGATAAGAGGGATTTGAAATGTTTGAAGACCTCTTTTTTGATTTCTTCTTGACCATTTATTTCTTGTCCATATTCTCCTATTATTTTTTCTATATTGTTATTTATCATCCTTGTTTTAGCTGTTTTTTTTTTTTTTCCTGAATTAGTCTAAATCTATTAAAAAAGGGAGAAAATATTTTACATCATGGTCGCAGCCTTAACAGTGCCCAGAAGAGTGGCATAATCAGCTTACGAAGTCCAAAAAAAGACTGCCCACTAGGGGAAACCAGTTCGAACTAAACAGAGTTCTGTCATACTGCCCACGCAGGGGTATTAAAGTGCAAGTTTGAAAAACTATAAAATAGAGACTACTAGATTCTATAGCTAGAAAATCAAGAGCAATCCCAACCAAGTGGGAATCGTAAAGAAAAAACCAGAAGAAAATGGAGAAATTAAGCTTCATTCTGGGGAGGAGGTTCCTCCAGGAGAAAGCACCTGTAAGCATCCATATCATCAACATCCTTGGCCTTGTTTACTCTTGTGATGTCGCTTGGCTTGGAGCGCTCATGCCCTTCGCTGAATTTATCCTCATCTTTAGGAGCTTTACCTTTATCCTTATTCCCTTGTTGTTGCTTCTTGTTCTTTTCCTGAGCCGAAGTAGAAGAAGCTCCTGCCTAAATCACTTTGGGATCAACCTGCTGAGGTTCTTCCTTGAAGACCACCGAGATAGAGGCTATAATGCGGGGTCGGTTCAGAGAGAAATTGAAGAAAAATTGGGCAGTCTGGGGAGTGTCAGAGGTCAGATTGACAGGAGAGGTCAGAACAAGGTAGGAATTTTGAGTTCTGCCCCTCCCGCTTCGAGTATTCGCATATCTTCGAATGAAGTAGTCCAAGGAGGACGAGGAGGAGTCTGAATTGGAAGTGGAGGGGGTGTGTTGGGGTCAGCTTCGCGTGCTGCCCCTTTGACATCTCATACGATGTCTCAGACGTGGCATGGTGAATGGAAAATATGAAGGTGACGGAGGAGGCAGGGAGACAAAATTGGGTTGAAATGGGGCACAAAGAAAATCCAAAGTAACAAAAGATTGATTACAGAGGCCGATACGGGAGAGGTGGAGCCCTTCCCCGAGCTCAATGCAACAGTTGAGATGACTGCGCCTGCCAGTGGCAGTTTGATGGAAAGGATACAGGTCTGAGGGGGAGAAAATTCATTGCAGTGGAGGAGTGGGGAAGTCCGCGCTCCAACTATCTTCCTCCATCTTTAAACCTAGAATGCTGTCTCGAAGCTCTCCCGATCTTAATTCCTCATTAATGTAAGCATCAGGAATGTGCAGGTAATTCCCTACGGTGGTGTGCACGAGCATAATGGTCGGTTTTCAACCTCGGTGCTACATTAAATCTGCGTGGATCTCGACCTCGACGCTGATATGAATGCTGCGATCTCCTGTATCTCCTGGTGATCACTTGGGTGTCCAATTGGCTTCTCCACTTGCCGGACCCAAGTCCCATCAACATCTTAACAATAATAATCACCCGCATCCAGGATTTTTTTAGCTAAATTATGGAAGAAGGTGGTGTTCTTATCTCCAGCTTGCATCCAAAGTTGTCTAGATTTCAACCTCCATGTTTCTTCTTCTCTCCTGTTGTTCCTATAGATTTTCCACTGTGCTTATTTTTCCATTGCCTGCTTCTCAACTGTGCTGTCATTGCTTTCAAGGTCCTCTTGTATTTTTAAAAGTTCATTTTTTAGAATCTATTTCTCTTTTTGTGGCTCCTTGTAACTAATTTTAGCCCAATATTTCAATTTGGCTTTAATTGCTTTTAGCTTTGTTTCCCATATGAATGTTGGTGATCCACTAATGTTTCTTCCCCACACATTTTACACCTCTTGTTTAGCTTCCTCATGGCTGCCCCATAGTTGGTTATATGAAAGGAAGGGGGCCATAGTTTTTAGCCATTCCAAGTTCGATTAGAATCAGTTTATGGTCTGATGCTGCTGAAGGAATGATTCTAGAGTATGCTTTACTATAGTTGGCCACCATTTTGTCTTGGATAAGAATCCAGTCCAATATTTCTTTGATATTTTCCTTTCCTATTATTCTGCTGTCCCATGTGTATTTTCCATTTTTTTGGGGGATATCAAGGTGGTTGCATTGCTCCATTATTTCTTCTAATATTTCTCTATTTGGATCTGGCAGAAAGTCACCTCCTCTTTTTTCTTCCGCTTTGAGAATGAGATTTAGATCTCCTCCTACAATGATGTTTTCTTCATGATCCTCCATTGTGCTTTATTTTAAAGTTTTCTAGCAAGTCTCTTTGGCCCTGTAGTGATTAGGAGAGTAAATGTTGTAAATGCTGGTTTTTTCCCATTTTCTGCATTTTCCAGAATTGTACTTATCCAGTGCTCTTTTTTTATGAGATGTTGCATGTGCCATTTTCCTTTTTTCCAAATGGTACATATTGCTCATGATGCTTCATTGGATAATATTGCTTTCCCTTCATAGGTTCTTTATTTTACTACTATTGTATCCACTTCTTAGCTATTGATTTTTGTCTGTTGGATTAAGAGGATGTCAGGTTTTTCAGTTTTTATGAGGTCTTTTAAAAAGTTTACTTTGGAGGGATGACCCAACCCTCTACAATTCCAAGAGACAACTATCATTATTTAATATTGTTGGTGACTGAAGGACCCTACCCTTTATATACCTGTTGTGCTTTCTCCTTGTTCTTTGGTCCTTTTTCAAGGAAGCTTTCCAGACCCTGCTACGTTCCCAGAGATATGTATTTCACTGCTACCTCATATCTAATTTCCTTGTTTGATTTCCTTCCAACTTTCTTTGTGTTTTCAATATTTAGAGGAGTTTCTTTGGATTTATTCCGAGTGAGGCTTTGATCCAATATTTGGGAAAGAGGATTGGTATGGGAGAGAGGTTCCACCTACTAAGAGGGGAAGCCTTGAGGTTGGGGGGGGGGGGGGGGGGGGGGAACCAGGGGGAGGAGGAGAGGATGAGGGCAGGGGGTTGGGGGTTGGGGAGATGGTGGAGATCGGGGGCTCAGATGGGATGAGGGCTTTAGATAAGATATCAAAGCGATTAAACCCCAGAAAGGAATAAGGGAAAGAGGTGGAAGGTTGAGAGGAAGGATTAGAGGATGGAGAAGAGGAGCCAGGGGGAGGAGGAGGCTAAGGAGCTGGTTGAGGTTTTGAGGCCGTCTTTTTTTTTTTTTTACTTGCTCCCATTTCGGATCTGGATTTTCTTCTGTATTTTTTTTCAGATTATTCTTTCTTACTACATCTATTTTCAAAACGACCATATTCATGACATACCTTG
The DNA here is from genome assembly GCA_034641835.2 of Pinus albicaulis. Taxonomy (NCBI): domain Eukaryota; kingdom Viridiplantae; phylum Streptophyta; class Pinopsida; order Pinales; family Pinaceae; genus Pinus; species Pinus albicaulis. Next base: position 16,092,811 of record CM076573.1, read on the forward strand.
CATTTAAAGGGAATTTTCTCATAGTCCATCTGTTGTATATGTGTCTAGTTTTTGACCTTGAGTTTGACGACTTCCGGGAGATCGTTTCCAAGATCCACTGCGATGCAGATCCTTGCACAAGCCTGCATGTTGTCTTTGGTATCGCTCCTGTCTATGTATTTACCGACTGCATTTCCTATTGCGTGCATCGAGTTGTCTACCCAATAGTGTAATGGGAGGTGAGGTAACCTGACCCAAACTGGAACAACACTTGGTACATCCAGTTCTGGATCAAAATCAGGGGTCCAACAATTTAGATACAGTCCTCTAGTTTCCATGAAGTAAGGTCCACTTCGAAACATGAGATCTCGATCACTCTTTGATTCAAAGTGGAGAGTATAATAGCCCCTACCACAGAAGTGAATGGAGATTTTTCCTTGGGTGAACTGAGCCTAGTTCCTTTCCACCCATTCCTAAACAGTTTTGGGGGAAGGCCACAAGCTTGTAAATTGACCAACCAGACCTTTTTCAGCGAGTGAGATTGCAACTTTCCTGGGCAGTGAAGGCAGCAAAGAGATCTTAGGAATGGAATCCAATTTTTTAACAAAATTGGTAATGGCCGATATTGTCTGTTGAGGACTCAAATAATTTATCAGGGACACAAAAGAAGCTATTGTTTCATCTGGCTGATTGTTGTTCGTGGTAGTGGCACCAGCGTTGGGAGAAAGCGACCCCGAATCAGGCTCCGGGGAGGCCATGAGGGCGAAGGCCCTGCTCCAAGGACGCAGATGGATGTAGCAGCTTCTACATCATGCAGCGTAGAAGATCATGAAGATGATAATTACTAAGTTACAAAAGATAACTATTACACTCTTGTATTTAGAATAATATAAATTTGTATGGTATCAATGGATTTGTGAAAGGAAAAAACATCATATTGTCTCTTTGTTCATTTTTACGGAGAAGTTAATAACACATTATGGGATATTAAGATAAATACATTCTATAATGAAGTGGTAAATATTTAGCAAAGAGGTCCAATTATAGAGAAAATTTAACAATTCAAAAAGTTGAATCTTAGGGTAAAGAACATTATAGAGGATAATTTTTTAGACCTATTTATGGGAAATTTAAAGGAAATATGTTGAGGCAATTTAATTACCTATCATTTAATTTTCAACTCGGGGGTTTCATAAAACTTGTGAAGCGTGCATGCACTATATATGCTAGAAATTATCCTCCAATTTAGATTAATCTAACTATGAAATCAAATGATGAAAAACTAAAAACATAAGGAAACTTAAACCAATCTACGTAGAGAAAAAAAACTTAATCTATGGAAGGCAATTCAAATTCTATTCACAAAAATTGTCTGATATGAACATGCACACAATATCTTGAAAATGAGTCTTTATAATCTAGGAATGAGAATAAATCTAATCTACTTGTATGAAATTAAAAGCTTATCTATACACATATTTTCATGATTGAGATCAAACTTAATCTAATGACAAGAAATTAAATTTACGCTAATGAAAGAAAATCTAGTTTAGGAAAGCAATAAATCTTTAATCTATGAAAAATAGGAAATCTAATCTAGGAAATCATTCAAAACACACTTACTAGACTTGAAATATTAATCTACCACACACACTTGCATGAATGGGAAAACTAATCTACTTGCATGATTTAAATCAAACTTAATCTAATGACAAGAAATCAAATTTGTGCTAATGAAAGAAAATCTAGTCTAGGAAAGAAAGAAATATTTAATCTATGAAAAATAGGAAATCTAATCTAGGAAAGCAGGGAAATTTAATCTAGGAAAACATTGAAATATAATCTATCACATATGTATAAGTGAAAATATAAACTATCACACTTGCATAAATATAAATCTAAACTGCGACACATTTGCATAGAATTGGAAATATAATCTAGGCACACTTCATGAACTCAAAATCTAAACTTCTTGCATGAATTGAAATATAAACAATCTTAACTACAATTAAAGCAAAGTGACCAATCCATCTAAACCTGCAAGAGCACACAAACAAAATGAGCATATGAAAACTTAACTTATGAAAGTATGTAAATGAACACAAAGGAATTAATAACAAAGCATGAAATGAAAACTAAACTAAACATAAAGAAATGAATGAGATTATGATACAATCTCACACTCATTTAGGTGGCCAATCCAATGATGCATGAGGATGGCAAGTGAAGAAGCTCCATATGCAAGTAAAACCAAATCAAAGTGAATGAAAACTCATGATTATGGTGCCAAATCCAATTCTTTATTCAAAACATAAGCATAACTCCAAACTTTACACATGGATTTGAGAGGAGAAGGCTCTCCTATTTATACAAAAACATAAGAAGCTACCTCATTAATTATGATCCACTATTCTATCCCTATATCCCTAAAAATATCAACCAATTAGACACATATCCCTTTATCCATGATTTTTTTCCATGCGATATGGTTGATTCATATCCCAAATATTCTTCCAATCTTGAAGAGAATTCGGAATTGATCCTTGGAGGCCACATAAGAGTCTCTTGGAAGCTTCCAAATGACCTACACTTGTCATGAAACTCAAGCCACTTTTAGATATTAGCAAGTATATGTCATTTTTATAGTTTTTAATCATTAATTCACTATACACTTGAAAAATATAACTTTAGGAAAATACACTTATGAACCCATATGATGATAGAGATGTAGGATTATATAGTGACAAAGTGATGGAATGAAGGTGATAAAGGTTAAATGAGGGTGTGAATGAAGTGAAAATATATGTCGTTTTAAAGAAATTTTGGAGAACCAATAGAAGTATCCAACATGAGGTGTGTATTTTTGAACTTAAATACCTAGAGAATGCTGTATGTTTGGCAAAAAAAGTTGAAAGTAAAAATATGACTACTAGAAGATTGGTCATTAACACCTACAAATAACAAAATTCTCCCTCTCCTAATGTCACTCAACTTATTAGATTGGAGCCTGAAAAAATGGATGAAATAAGAGAAAATGGTCTAGGTTTCAATTTTCATAGCAAGTGAGTAAGGGGAATAAATCAGGTGAGAAGAAATTATTATAAATATATTGTGAACAGGAATAAGATCAAGAATTTGAATTGTCACAAGATCTAGAGCTAGAAGAGACTTCTTTAACAATATTTTGTCATGCATTGGTTGACATCATACTCCACAAACCGTCAAAAGATAAGGATATATTAAAAAGAAAAAGGTAACAATGTTGATTGATTCAAGTAGTTCCCATAACTTTATCAATTACAAATTAGCAAAACTTCTCAATTGGTTTGCATTTTGAACACTAGAATTTCAAGTAATAATTCCAATGGAGATACCATAATTTGTTTAGGAATGCAATATTCCTAATTATAAGACAACTAATTATAATATTAAATTTTTCCAATTTTTCATTTCTAAAGTTCAGTAGGAGAATAAAGGGGTGAAGGGACCCATAAACCCAACATTTATAATAAAACCAATTTCTTAGAGCTAATGTGGACATCACAGCTCTTGTGGTGCTAAGAGCTGAAGAGGGTAGCACAAAAAGTGTGAACGCCAAGGGGGAAAGTAGTAAAGCAGTTAATGAGTGGACCCAAGGATGTGTAGCAAGTGTGAAAGCCAATGGACCAAGTAACAAAGCAGTTAATGAGTGGACCCAAGGATGTTAGGGTTTCAAAAGAATAAGAAGGGGGTGAGGGCAGACATGGAAATCATTCTTGCATATTCTGATTTTCTGGTCTTTACGACTTGAGCATGCTTGAGCTGTTTAATACCATAAGTGTCCTTAGACACGTAATTTTATTGACAATAGGAAAATAAATTACATAGGAATTGCAAGAGTTTACACGCGTAAAATCCAACACTCTTGCAATTAGGAAAATAACCTATTTATAAGCTACATTTCCTAAATTATTTTAGTTATGGACCATTTGATAAAATAACAAGTGTCCATTTACAATACATATTATTCTAACAAATCTACTAACTTTATTCCTATTTTAGAGCCTAAGATACAACACTATTCTAGAGTTATATCTTTTGTAACAATATTTTATTTCTAAGTGTCTCTAATATTAATTTAATTATTCTAATTTAATAAATATTTTATCCTAGCTTTAAACTATGATATTTGGATCTTTTAACATCCCCCCCATGATCCAAAGATACATTACAACATATTCCAAGTTCACCCCTGAACTTAGTAAAATTTATTCTGCCAAGAGGTTTGGTGAAGATATCGGAGATCTGATTTTCTGACAGACAATAAATCAACTTGATGAAATATTTTGTAATGAGTGATCTGATATGATGATACTTGGTGTCCACATGCTTTGTATTTTAATGAAAACCTAGATTCTTGGCAAGCTTTATTGCTGACTGGTTGTTGATGAATAACGATGTAGCTTCTGTTGGACGAATTCCCAAGTCCTGTAAAACTCTATGCAACCAAACAATCTCACATGCTACTTCCCATGCTGATATGTACTTTGCTTCTACTGAAGAAGTGGCCACTATAGCTTGCTTCTTGAAACTCCAAGACATTGCAACTAAACCCATGTTCATTAAATAACCCAAGGTTGATTCCCTATCATCAACACTACTAGCAAAGTCGGCATCTGAAAGTCCACCAAGTATAAATTTTTTAGTCTTTTTGTAAAGTAGACCAAAATATTTTGTTTCTTGGATATAACAAAGAACTCTTTTGGCTGCATTCTAATGGCCATCTCATGGTTCTTGCATAAAGCGTGAGATAATACTGACAACATAAGAAAGAACTGGTCAAGTAGTTGTCAGATAAATCAGGCTGCCAATCAACTATTGATTAGTAGTGCTATCCACCATTCCCCCCCCTTCAAATTTTGAAAGTTTCAAGTTTTGTTCCATGGGGGTAGGAACAGGCTTGCAATCCTGCATTCGAAATCAGTGAAGAACTTATGCAGCATACTTACTCTAAGAAATGAATATATGATGTGGACGTTGGAATACTTCAACTCCAAGATAGTAGTGAAGTAGTCCCAAATTTGTCATCTTAAAACCTCCATGTAACTCCTTTTTCACCTGTGCAATGTGATCATCATTGTTGTTAGTGATAATCAAATAATCTACATACATAACCAGAATCACCATATTTTTATCTTATTGGCATATATACAAGATATCATCATATTCACTTCATTGAAAGCCAACTTTTCGAAGGTATTCGTCCATTTTGGCATACCAAGCTCGGGGAGCTTGTTTTAACCCATATAAAGCCTTTATCATTTTGCAGACTTTATGTTCCTGTCCTTCAATTTCAAGACTGGGTGGTTGTGTCATATACACTTCTTCCTGTAAATCTCCATTGAGGAAAGCAATTTTTACATCCATCTGATGAAATTTCCATCCTTGTTGAGCTATTGAGGCAAGTGTTAGTCATATGGTGTTTCATTTAGCTGTGGGAGCAAATGTTTCCTCATAATAAATCACTTCGTTCTACGAAAAGCCCTTCGAAAAAATTCTTTCTTTTTACTTGTTGATATCGCTATTTTTCTTGTACTTAATTTGGTAAACCCATTTGCATCCAATAGGTTTAAAATTTTGAGGACATTCAACAAGTTTCCAAGTGTTGTTGTCGAGAACTGCCTGATATTCATCAATCATAGCATGTTTCCATTCTTTATGTTTCACTGCTTCTTGATAAGTAGAAGGTTTAGTAAAATCATTTTATATCAAGGAAAATTTCCTTCACTTATTTGTGATCCCCTTGTTCCTGTTTTTTCCTGTTCATTAGTCCTTACATCTTTCAAAAGTTGAACTGCCCATTTTGGTAATTGATGTTTAGTGGTTTGATATTGTGAAAAATCACCATCATTGTAAAGAGGGTTGATGTAAACAGATGTTTTTTGATCAACCACGAATTCTATGGGCAGAGAGTCACTGTCAGAAGAACTGCTGCTACTAGGAGATTTGGATGAACTGCGAGAAGACCCAGACAGTGCTGTTGAAGAAGATGGAATGGATGAATCATTTTCAGAAGAAGAAAACTCAAGTTCATACAAATTTTGTGGATTTGGTTGACTTTGTATATTTATTTTTCTTTTATCACCTTTTGTTTCTAACGTTTGAAGAAGACTTTAAATTTCTTCAGCACTCTTACTCTCATTTTCATCAAAAATCACATCCCTACTCACAATAAATTTCCCATTGGAAAAACGTCGGTACCATTTATTCTCATCAGAATACCCAATCATTGCGTACTTCAAGCATCGTGAGTCAAGCTTAGTTTTTTTTTGCTTCAGAACTAAGGCATAACATACTGATACAAAAAATTTGAGATATATAACTCAAGGTTTGAAGCCAAACCATGCTTCATAAGGTGTGATTCCGTTTAAAAAAGCAGTTGGAGATATATTCCTTAAGTAGACAACTGTATGAATTGCCTTAGCCCAATATATAGGAATTAAATTTTTGAAATTTAACATAGATATCGCCATTCCTAACAAGGTGCAGTTCATTCTTTCTACTACTCCATTTTGCTGTGGAGTGTAGACATTGGTAAGATGTCGTTTTATGCCATTATCTATACAATAAATTTTGAATTCATTAGAAGTGAATTCTCCTCCATTTTTTATTCTAAGAGTGCCAACCTTTTCCTTAACTTCATTTTCAATAAGTTGGCAAAAAGTTTTAAACTTTTCAAATGCTTATAACTTTTGCTTCAAAAAATATACCCAATTCATCCTGCTAAAATAATCAACAAAGAGTAAGAAATATTTGCATCCTCCTAGCGAAGTTTGTGATGCAGGAGAATACTGCTAAAATGTTATTGGTTATTAGGAAACTTAGGAGGTTTTATCTTTTCAAGAGAGTTTTGTTCTCTAAAGTATAATTTTAAATATTTTGAGTGATTTAAAATAGAATTTAATTAGTATTGTGAGAATAATTGTAAATGTTCTCAAATATTGGAGAACATGAGACGATCAGGGATTGAGAGATTGTGAAATTATTATAATTCTTAGATTAGGAATTGGTTTCATGAATTTATGGGATTAGAGAGGATCCTTAGGGATAAAAGAGAGATTTTAGGAATTAAAGAAGATTTAGAAGAATTAGCGTTTTGTTGAGTAAACTAGGGATCTAAATCAAATTGGTTTAGAATCCATTTGGTATAAATTGTAAGCCTCAAAGGCATGAAAGGGGAGAGAGGCATAGAGATTCAAGATTTATATAGAGAGGAAGGATTGAATAGAAGAATGTTTCAATTCCTCTGTATCTATGTGGATATAGGTATAATTATCAAATTCTGGATGTGCATTTCTTTTCGAATTATTATTGAATTTGACTAATCCAGTTTGAGTTTGGTTAATTGATGTCTCTGTGTGCATAAATGCCAAATCTGGGAGGTTTAATTTCCTTTGAAATAATTCTGAGTTGATGGAATTCAAGTCGAGTTCTGGTAAATTAACTACTGTGTATATTTTTTTTTAAGATTCCATGTCCACCATCTAGACATAACAGTTTGGTGTAATTGTTAAATGAAAGGACTATAAAATTTTGATGTCGGAAAACTGTGGATTCTTAGACGGAGGGTATATTCTGTGAAATTAAAGAAATGAGATCATGGTAGTGCGTAATGAAAAAAAAGGAGATCTCAATCATACAATTATGATCTAACTGTTATCGTATATCAAGCTCTTCAGGTTTTAATATTTCAATTGGAGACGAGTTTTATTGAAACATAGTTGGAGATGCGTGAAATTTTGGCCATCCAACGTTTATGAGATCCGACGTTTATCACATCCAACTTGGATATCTAATGACAATCGCAATTTTAGTGGCAAGGAGGTTAAGAATTCAACTGGACCCGATATTTTATGAGCCAGGTTTAATAAATTAAGTTGACAGTCAGCATTTGATTTGATTTGATGGTCTTCGCATAAAAACCTTTGATCCGATGGATATCGTATCAAAAGATGCGTATGAGTTAGTGTTAATTTTGGTTGTGATAATTTATAAAATCCATTTAAATTGTTTTTGAATTCTGCAATTGAATGTAAAGTTTTAATATGATTTGGTTCCGTTATTAAACCAAGGTTAAGAGAAATGAGATTATTTGCCAATATGTGATTCCGTCAATTCCAAAAAGGGGTTTTGGTATTTTAAAGTTGTGGTGAAATAACTAAAGGCGAAAAACGTATAAATATATAAAATGGATGTGAATAGATCATTGAAAAAAGTAAATCGAGCAGATACTGTGGGCCCAAATTTATTGGTATAGTGGGTTTTTAAACCAAATTTATGCCCAGGTAATTTATAAATAAATGGGTATATATTTTAGTTTATATTATATGGTTGCAAAAAGGAAATTAATCCCGAATGAGAAGGATTCCACTGTTTGAAGTTATTTTGGGATATATGCATAGATTATGCATACTATGGATTTGTTCAGTTTAGGTTGCACCATTAGTGGTGTTGTGGTGTATTTGACACACGGGTGTATGAAATCACACCAATTTAAGGGGTCATGGTTGTTGAGCATTGCAAAAGGTATGTATTTGCCATGTATTTCCTTATCCTTTTCCTTTAATCATGACTCATTTATGTTCTAGAATGATAATATATTGAAGAATTACAATAGAATTGAGGAGATAAGTGCTTATTTCAAAATTAACTAAATATTGTCTTTTCCTCTATATAGGAACTCAATGAAGTGGGATGCCACCATTTGGAAGGAAATGATAAGACAGGTGTAATTTTTGTCCCTTCAAAAAAAGGTCGTAGCCAGACAAGAAAACCAAGTTCGGAGCACATAGTCAAAGTAAGGAAAGGAAGAGCGCGACACCAGTGTAAGAAGACGAAAGGATAGCCGGAGAAGGAAGATAGAATTTCGTTGTTCAAAGTTATCTATACTTCTTGTTTCCTCCGCCTGGCTGTTATAAAAGAACAACATTTGTAGAAATGACAAGGAGACATCTTATTATCACTCCAATTTCCTTTTGTAATTTCAGAATTGTTCATCGACTCTCGTTAATTAAAACAGAGTACGATTGCTTATAGACTCTGCTACATATGATTAATACATAAATTCAGTTGCCATTCAATTATCTGATTTAGGAGTAGTTTGGTGGTGCTTCACTAGTGGCTAAGGGCCTGGCCCTGGTGGATCCACCTGCTATTTGTAGATTTAATTTCCAATTCCAGTCGTGTGATGGTTTGCATTAGCTTTCATTTCCTTTAAACTGCATTGCTTCACAGTTACCTTAGTTTATAGTTTATTGTTTAATGATTTATGAAATTGGTGTGTTACATCGGTAAATCGCGTTGTCGTTCCTTTCCACATGATAGGAGTCTTTATTCTTTTATAATTTGTATTATTATGCTTTGCATATACAGAGCTTCGCTATTCAGGATTGCTATTCATTTCCATTCATAGATTGATGTTCATTTCCATTAAAAAGAGTTTTCTGTTCATTTCCAATAAACAGATTTGTTGTTCATTCCTGTTAATTAGTTTTACTGTTTATTCCTTTTTGCAAGAGTTTGGTTTTGCTTTGGAGTTTTATTCCAAACAGAAGCGTTAGTGATTTAACACAATTACCATTTCCATTTAATTGCGTTAGTGTGGAATGGAAGATCATCCACTGTAAAGGACATTGGTTATCACTGCCTACGTTCTCAGATTGATTACCTTGTTCATATTTGATTTCATCAGTTGACAGAGGAAAGAGTTATTACTACTGCATCCTTGACTGATGATGGTTGAGTGATTGTTTGAAATACATAACATTGAGTTTCATATTGTTGTAATTAGATTTCATTTTCAAGAATCTGTTTACTCTTGTATTTAAGACACTATATTGCATATTGAAGAGAATTACTCTTAGATTAAATTGCAGACTCAGAATGAGTACACTCTTGAGATGAAAAGTCGTACCTGGATTGATAATTAATGTAGGATAAATAGGAGTTAAAAAGACACCTTTTATACCTCAACATTTTGGCATCGTTGCCAGGGAGAGTGTAGGTATTTAGAAAAGAGTGATGTATATTTGATTTTCTCTGCTAGGGAAGAACTGGGTATTAAAAACGGAAATTAAGAACCTGCATATTGAGCGAGGAGCATGCTCGTTCATCTGCTCGATTCACAGTAGAATTGAGTGAAAATTTAAGGTAGGAATGAATGCTTGCGTTTTTTGAATAACTAGAAAATTTAAACAAAACTAAATTTCTCCCAAACCTGAAAAACCTAAGGGACCGGTGACCCTTGGGCAAACAAATTTTATCGACAACATCATTAAGAGAGTTGAATCTCAGCCATCAGTAAGCCCTAGAAAAATTGCTTCTAGACAACCTACTAGTTCCCTTTGGGCCACAAAATCACCATCTATAGCTTTTGCTAAGGTGCATAGTCAAACATCAGAGAAAGATTCTCAAGAAATTGGGAATTCTTGCCCAATATCTTTACAAGAAGCGAAATCTAGTAATATCCGCAAAGGGGAAGGAGAAACAGGGGAAATAGAAAAACCAGGATCCCCTCTTGAAGTGGTCCAAACACTAAGTAGCCCGGATAAGGGAAGTGCTGTCAAAATCATCCAAAAAAAAGCTGAAGAACCTGAAGAACCAAAATCCCCTCGGATAATAGTTCAGCAAGGGACACTCATTATCCCAGATCGAGGAAGTGCTGTTAAGGTCATCCCAACTCCTTCTAGTCAGTCTAGGAATAATTCCCTAGAGATCCCGGAAGGATATTAGCACATATTTGATCAAATGGCCCACAACCAGCAACCACCCCAAACTTCCACACTGCAATATGCCATTGTGGACATTGCAGTTAATTTATGTATCAGGAGTTCAAGAGGCAGCACAAGACTAAAACCAACAAAACGCGACATGATCACAAGGGATAACAAGACCTCCGGTGGAGGTATAACCCACACAGAAATTGGAAATCTACCAGAAGATTTCAAAACTGATATTCTAGGGACTCTGACAACGCAGCTTGATATCATGCAAGCTAAAAAAAAGCAAGAAAAAGAAGAAAAAAATTTGGCAATATTATGCCCTAGATGCAGAAAGAAACATAGCCATAAAGAGTGCCCGTTGGATACAGTCCAAGTCTGTGTTATCTGCACGAAAGATCACTCTACAGAAAGTTGCCCCTCACTCTCGGGATTGAAAGCAGTCTACAAAGAAGCGGAAGAAGAAACAGAAACATTATACCTTCTTAATCAGCGCCGGAAATGGCAGCCACGACAAACAGGTACGCCCATTGACCCATATTTTCAGTCTCCTCAGTATAATGCTTAGAAATATAATGGAATGTGGCAAAATCAACCACCCTTTCCTAGTTGGTCACAACAACCATTTCCTACGTCACCATGGCCAAATCAAACAAATCAAACAAATTGGCCAAATTTTCCTTACTGTCCACCATTTTGGAAAAATAATACATATCCAACACAATGGCCCCCCTCCACCTTACAGAGTCAGACCTGGCAGTCGAACTGGAAAAGATATATGAATCAACCAACTGGAATGATTCCTGTCCCTCCACCTACACTGACAACACCATATACATTACAACAAAGTCCACAGAACAACTTAAGACCACAACTCCCAGCCCAACCCAACCCAAACCCTAATAATAGACTGGTTCAATTTGTTCAAATAATTGAAGCAACATAACTAGAAACCGAGTTAAGGGAGTGCAACGACCTCAACTAAGGTCTGGGCACATAATAGAATCAGAGGGAGACAAAAATTTTCAATTTGAAAATCTGTTACCTTTAGAACAAACACTGAAAAAGGAGAATGTGGTTATACAACAAACTCATGAGCAAGAAACCACCTCTTCTCCACCATTCCCAGAATGATTAATCATACCTCGTCCAATAGAACATCCTAATTTTGATCTTTTGGGAGAACTGAAAATTTTGTGTATAAAAATCCCACTCCTCCAAGCTATCCAAGATATTCCCATTTATGCAAAGACCATCAAAGAACTATGCATAAGAACGCCAAAGAGGAGAACAACAACTAACCCAACTGTCCAAGTAGTCGGCACTCTATCTGACTTACTATCAGGAAGAGAAGCACCTGTAAAGTATGAGGACCCGGGAAACCCTATAGTTACAGTAAAAATCAATGGAAAATAATTTCCAAATGCCTTGGTTGATTTGGGAGCTGCAATTAATATCCTAACAACCACCTCTTGCCAAAAACTTGGCATTACATCATTAGATCCAACAACAACCTTATTGGAATTGGCCAACTGATCGGTAGTCAAGCCAGAAGGCACACTACATGATGTAATGGTATTTGTAGACTCCTGGGAATACCTTGCCGACTTCCTGATTATTAACCCTAAAAACCAGCTAGATGGACATCCTTTAATATTAGGTAGACCTTGGCTGGCAACTGCTGATGCCTATATTGGCTGCCGGCAAGGCAACATGACTATAACTAGAGGGAGTTATGTCAAGAACTTAGCCTTATACCCTCTAGCCTAGCCAAGCCTAACAATAATAAAAACAAAGAGACAACCTGTATCTTACCTCATAGAAAACATTAGATCACCATTAACCATATAATAAGCCCTCAACTTTAAAGACCAAACAGAGGATGACATAATTAACAGTTTTATCAACCAACCAAAAACCATATCCCATTTGCAATGTCACATGATCAAGGCAAAATTTTATAATGAAGAAGAAGAAGATCCCCTGAAAGACATTCAAGAACAATCAATACCTACCACTTCTGTTTAAAATAGCAAATCTATAGAAATTGAGCCAGGAAAAACTCTGAATATTAACAAAAATATGACTATTGAACAAGAAGAAAAATTGGTCCAAATACTAAAAAAATATAAGGGATATTTTGCATGGAATTACTCGGACATGAAAGGAATTGATCCCCAGTTATGTACCCACCACATTTATAAAGAAAAAGATGCTAGACTCATTTTCCAACCCCAACGAAGATTAAACCCTCATCTTAAGGATATTGTGAAAGTTGAATTACAAGAACTTTTGGATGTCAACTTTGTTTATCCAATATCTGATAGCAAGTGGGTCTCTCCACTAGTAGTGGTGCCAAATAAGAATGGGAAGTGGAAGATATGTGTAGACTACAGAGAACTAAACAAAGAAACCCAGAAAGACCACTTTCCCCTTCCTTTCATTGACCCGGTATTAGATGAATTAGCAGGGAAGAAATTATTTTCTTTCTTAGATGGCTTCAGTGGATACAACCAGATTCAGATTGCCCCTAAAGACCAAGATAAGACTACTTTTACCTGCCCTTGGGGGACATTAATTGCTTACAGGGTTTTACCCTTTGGTCTATGTAATGCCCCTGACACATTTCAGAGGGCTATTCTTAGCATCTTTTCAGATATAATAAATGAATGGCTCGAAGTATATATGGATGATTTCACACCTTATGGAGATGATTTTGAGCCAGCATTAGAAACATTAGAAAATGTGCTGCAAAGGTGTATTGACACCAGAATTTTCTTAAGCCATGATAAGTGCCACATGATGATGACTGAGGGACTCATATTAGGTCATTATATCTCAACAGCTGGAATACAAGTAGATCCAGCTAAAATTCAGATACTTTTGTTAATACCTACTCCTACCACAAACAGAGGTACGTAGCTTTCTCGGATTTTCTGGTTATTATAGAAGATTTATAGGGCATTACTCTCAAACAGATGCACCTCTATACGCACTAACAGGGAATGTTGATTTTAATTGGATAGATAAATGTGACCATAATTTTGAGGATCTGAAAAAGATTCTATCAACAGCCACAGTGCTAAGGGGCCCAAATTGGGATTTTCCATTCCAAATTTCATCTGATGCCTTAGACACAGCTATTGGAGCAGTCCTTGGGTAGGAAGAAGATAAAAAACCATATGCAATTTATTATATTAGAAAGAATATATCTCCTGCTGAATTAAACTATACTGTGACTGAGAAAGAATTTTTAGCTGTAATACATGCCGTAAATAAATTTAGACATTATATAACTGGGTATCCTGTAGTTTTATATGCAGATCACTCTGCCATAAATTTTTTAGAAAATAAACCTATTACAAATGGTAGAGTAACAAGATGGTTGATTCTATTGCAGGAATTTGACATCACAATAAAGGATCGACCAGGAAAAGAGAATCCTGTAGCTGATTTTCTCTCACGAATGCCAAAACCAACAGACACAACAGTAGTTGAAGATCAGTTCCTAGATGAAAATTTGTTTGCTGTTACTGCCAGAACCCCATGGTATGCTGATGTTGCAAATTATTTAGCAGTAGGTAAATTACCTAAGCATATAACACCTAATGAACGTAAACAAATAGTACAGCGCAGTACCCGATTCTCTTGGATTGGGGGTTACCTATTTCATATTGGAGCAGATATGCACATCAAAAGATGCGTTCGAGAAGACAAGATATTTGACATCTTGAAAGAATGCCATGATGGGCCATGTGGAGGACATTTCGCAGATTGCAGGACCGGTCACAAGGTTTTACAAATAGGCTATTACTGGCCTACAATCTTTAAAGATGCTAAAAAATTTTGTACAAGCCTGTGATAGTTAACAAAGGGAAGGACGCCCTGGACAGTCCAATGAAATGCCTTTGAATCCACAGTTATTAATAGAGCCATTTGAGCGTTGGGCGCTCGATTTTTTTGGTCCTATTAAACCACCATCAAATCAGAAAACATATATATTAGTTGCAACAGAGTATGTTACTAAATGGGTTGAAGCAGAGGCACTTCCAAGAGCTACAGAGGACTCTGTAATACAGTTCCTTTTCTGAATATTCGTGCTATATGGCCTCCCAAGGGACGTAATTACAGATGGAGGATGGCAATTTGTAGGTAATAAAATTGCTGCAACATTAAAAAATTACCACATTCAACACAAAATCACGACCCCATACCACCCATAGGCAAATGGCCAGGTAGAGAGCACGAATAAGGTGATAGAATATATACTGACAAAAACAGTTGCATCACACCGATGTAACTAGGCTTTAATATTGCTGGAAGCCTTGTGGACGTACCGAACAACATGGAGAAATACCACTGGGTATTCACCATATCAATTAGTATTTGGAAAAGAACCCATCTTTCCAATAGAATTTGAAATTCAAACATTAAGAACAGCCTAGGAGGTGGGTCTGAATTTAAATGAAGCCCAGATCAGCAGATTACAACAAATCGACGAATTAGATGAAATTAGGCTCTCCGCCCTCCAGCACATTGCATTAATTCAGTAGTAGAGAGAAAAATGGCATGATGCCCTCATTAAAAAGAAAATCTTCCACGAAGGAGATTGGGCACTCCTATATGACTCCAGGTTTCAGGATTTCCCTGGAAAAATCCAGACACGATGGCTTGGAGCTTATGAGATACATAAAGTGCATGAAAATGGCACCATTACATTAACTACCATTGATGGATATAGACATTCTTTCAAAGTAAACGGTCATCGACTACGACTTTACCTTAAACCGCTTAATCAGGAATCCTTTTACCAGCAATTACGGGGAGATTCTACAATGTAGATTCTTACTGAGGAAGATAATTCCTCCTCAGCACTTATTCACTAACTAATTCCTTTATTTCTGAAACTTGTACATATGTTTTTATTTTTAATTTTGCCTCTATAAATTGTTTTTTTGTTGTGTTGTTCCTCTTAAAGGAACATCAATCTTGTGTGATTTTATTTTTTGTGATGTTCCTCTTAAGGAACAACTGTTGTTCCTCTTAAGGAACAGTAGCCATTCCTCTTAAGGAACAACACGTTTGCATGTTCATATTTCTTTTGTTCCTTTCAAAAGGAATAGCATTTCCGCTTACTGTTTTCGCTGTTCTTTCCAAAAGGAACAACATTTCCGCTAATTGTTTTCACTGTTCCTTTTAGAAGGAACAACATTTCCGCTGAATGTTTTCGCTGTTCCTTCCAAAAGGAACATCATTTCCACTAATTGTTTTTGCTGTTCCTTTCAGAAGGAACAACGTTTCTGCTTAATTTTTTCGTTGTTCCTTCCAAAATGAACAACATTTCTGCTAATTATTTTTGTTGTTCCTTTCAGAAGGAACAACATTTCCGTTGAATGTTTTTGCTATTCCTTCCAAAAGGAACAACATTTTTGCTAACTGGTTTTTTTGTTCCTTTAAAAAGGAACAATATTTTTACCGATTGTTTTCATTGTTCCTTTCAAAAGGAACAACATTTCCAATGATTGTTTTTACTGTTCCTTTCAAAAGGAACAATAAATTTTTTTTTTTTCGATTGTTTTGCTATTCCTTTTGAAAGGAAAAGCATTTTTTCCTAGTGTTTTGTTGTTCCTTTCAAAAGGAACATCATTTTTTTCTGATTTTTTTGCTATTCCTTTCAAAAGGAACAACATTTCCGCAGATTGTTTTTGCTGTTCCTCTTAAGGAACAACAACTGTTCCATTTAAGCAACAACACTTTTTGAGTGCATTTTTCTTTCTTAGAACAATATTTTGAGAATTTTTGAGAATTTTTTCATGATCCTTTTAAGGAAAATATACAAATTTATGCAAGGACCCAAAAATTAGAGGTTACTGGAATCCACATATCAAAGAGAAAATTTAATATTTAAAAAAAATTACTTTGTATTGATAAGACAAAAGGAAAGGAAACAACTATCTATATCACTTTGCTGTCTTTATTTTCACTAAAACTAATTTGATTGATTAATTTTATCATGTTGGTTCTTCCCTAATCCTCATAATTCTATTTGAATTTTATTATTGAATAAGAATAAGGGCATACTTTCTCTATTGAGATGATCAGACTTCTTCCACCATCCCTACTCTTAAGGAGTGTTTAGCCATCCTTTATACATCAATAGGAAAGTGCTATATAAAAGAAAAAGAAAAGAAAAAATACATCTATACAACAATTCTATGATATGTCAGATAGAGGATAGGGGGTCTCATCAGGAGCCAACCTACCATGATCATAAGGAAGCAGTGAAGTGGCTTTCCCATTATGGCCACCACACCAGGGACATGATCCAATGGGCAACTTAGAAAAATAAATAGTCCTTGGAACAGGAGGTCTCATTACGAGCCGGCCTGCCCACCTTTCACTCCTTCTCGGTGAATGGCATTGTGATTCATTTGGTTCCCAAACCAGCACAATGGCCTCCATCATGACATCATAAAGCACTTTCCTAGGTATATATGAAGGATTATGGTTCCAAGGGTGGAAAAAGCAACTTTGTCAAGGTTATGGACACTTGTGGGCAACAGAGCTCTGCTGATGGTATTGGAGTCATATTTTTCACAACTCATTAGCAATTATAAACCCTTTTCTTATATCTTTATCTTATATAAAAATGAGATTATGATCCTACACCCCTTTGATTGAACCCTTATACATGAAATATTGTTTATCAATCAATCATAATGGTCTAAGTGAATATTGACCGCATAGGTACTTTTATATTATGTCCGCTGTCCTTTCCCTTATTTTCGAATCATTACATAACATTTCATATATATTTATGATTTCATAATATGTCTCAATTTCAGTAATTTGATAATTTTTGGATCATATCATAAGTATGCATGCCTTTCTATAATGTACAACTACCTGCGGTACACTACTCCTCCATTTGACGGTCGAGGATGACCTATCATATTTCAGGGGGGCGCGGGTGACTTTTAAATATGACTTCATATGAGTTAATTCCCTATTTTCATCAATTCCCAAAAATAGCAAGCTTAACGGTATTTTCTTCGATATACACGGGGAGCTGTTCCATTTCCATTTCTGTGTATTATTGTGAAGAACTAACAGTGTGTAGGATTTCGACGAAATGGGAGGATGAGCAATACATAGTGAACCTCTATTACTAACAGTTTGCGACGCTGCACGAGAAATTTTGGAGAGAGAAGGGTGGATTACATACCTTACGCGACTACAATAGCCCCATGAAACTATGGCTATTGAATTTTTACAGAATTTGCAGGAGAATTATTCCATGGTAAGAGGTAGGAAAATAATAGTGACAGAGGAAGTAATTTCCGAGGTATCTGGTTTACCGGTAGTTGGACCCATATGGACCCATAAAAAAATAAAACTTCAAGAGGCCATGAACATCTTTCGGGATGAAGGACATACCCTGATCGTCAAAGGAAAAGGAGTCCAACCAACAATTCTAGGAGAAACATGGACGGAACTGGCCAGATTAGTACAAATTTACATTACATGCGACAGAAGAAAGGATGCGGTAAGACCACGCCACCTTAAATTATTAGAAGTACTAAAACAGAAATGCGCTGTGAATTTGCCTGCATTTTTAAATTTTTTATTGCATGACGCTGCTTGGAGCATAAGGAAATCCCATCATACAGGGATGGTAGTAAGTCACCACTATCTCATTTGATTAATATTTAGTTACATTCTTGCCCAGCAGCAGACTAGCTGGGAAGAATTGATATTCTCAATTGATGGAGGAACAACCTTACCTACCCCAAAATGAAAAAGAGTCACCAGAACAACAAATGAACCTCTAAAACGTAGACAGTCCTCTAGATTAAGAAGAGGCAGGGGAATGGTGGGAAGCCTTCCAGGTAGCAGCAGCCAACCCGTGGAATTACCTAGTTCTGAAGAAGAGAAACCCCTGCAACTTGAAGGAGGAGAAGATTAGGAAGAAGAGCAACCCCTGAAAATTGAAGGAGGAGAAGAGCAGGAAGAAGAAGAAAATAACCATACCAGTGAAGAAGAGTAGGAAGAAGAAGAAAATAACCATACCGATGAAGAAGAGCAGGAAGAAGAAGGAAATAACCATGCCAGTGGAGAAGAGCAGGAAGAAGAAGAAAGTAATCATACCAATGAAGAAGAAAGGGAGGAAGCAGAACCTCCCGTAATCTCCAGTGCAAGCCCACCGCATAATCCATTATAGGAGGATGAATTAGCCCAAATTTTGGTCAATATGAGTGAATATATACAACCCCGCAGTCCGCTCAATATCAATATTGAGATAGAACAATTGTAGGAACATTCTGTCATCAGCAAGGACACGTTTGAGGAGATTCATATTGAGGAGGCAGAAGAAGAAACCCCTCAGAAAACAGTAGAACAAACTAGGGTTACTTCCCCTGAGGTACCTAGCTTGGAAAATGTGATTACTGAAAGCATAGAAGCAAGCCTGGGTGAGGGCACAGCCACTGGAGAACAAACCCTAGCCGAGCAACCAATTACAGAAAAAGAAAAAAATGTTCCTTCCAAAAAGAAGAAGAAGACAAATGAACTTGAGAAACTGCAGAAGGAATGACAAAAGCTCCAAAAATTAGTAAAAAAACTTAGGTAGAGGATTAAGGTGCTACAAAAGGGGAAAGTCTCCAAAAGAACCCCGAAAACAAAGAATGCAGCCACCCAAACGAAAACCCATAATACAAGGGAAATGGAAACTCAAACCGAGCCCATATTCATTCATGATAACAAGGAACAATAGGTAGTTGTTATGGACGCAGTTGCCCAAACTGAAAATATACAGATTTGTAATAAATATGTTCAAACCGAGGCACTGTCCTCTAGCAGTATGGCCAAAAAAGAGACACAGGCTGTAGGCACTCGACATTGTAATAAGAAAACCCAGGTATATCTTCAACCCAAAAAAGTTTTGATAGAAGACCCTGGTATAGCAAAACTCCAAGAGGATTTGGCACAGGCTCAGAGGGCTAAAGAAAATCTCGAAGAAGAGACTGTTCCCAAAACAAAATACCAACGGTTATAGTAGCAATTAAAGGACATCAATGCATCAGAGGCGGAAGCTTTCGATAGATGTCGAAAGGTAGAAGAGAAATTTGAAGAGGTAAGGAATAGATTAAAAACTGTCAAGAATCAAATGGATACTCTCTGTTCTTTATACACAGATTTTCTAGCATGTAGGTGTCGTGCCAAAAATTATTCTTTGTTTTTATTAGAAAGATATTTGCAGTTAAAAATTAAGGCCGTTAAGGTAGGAAAAACCATATAATTAGAAACTGTAGATGATTTTATAAGCTACTGCAAACGCTATGGAGTAAAAGTCCAGTGTCCACTCTGTGAATTTTATTTACACAATTTTATATTGGCTAAGGAAATGGAGATAAATCCCAGCCCTTTTGTGGGTGATATCCAATATCAAGCATTCATTTAATTTGTTGTTAACCAGTTAAAATGGCTCAAGGCCTATAACACTTTTTAGAGCCAAGAAAATGGGTTAGACCTTTGGGTTAGGGGTGAACCGAGATGCCCATTACAACTATGGGTTAGGTAGAAAATATTAATGACAAAGGAGGGAGTAATCCAAACATTGGGACCCATACACAAAGCAATCATCCTAGATGGAGTATATTATTTTCTGTCCATCAGAGACCAGGCTGCAGTAGCAGCTAAACTTCAATGGAATATTTCCAATTGGAATATTCAAGACAGAGAACCATTCAATTACAAAAATTTTGAGTTAGCTACCAACCGCCCGGTTATCTATAGTAACCTCATCTTGAGGGAAGGCCCTTATTGGCTAGGTTGTAGATAGCGCAGCCCTATTTTTTGGTATCCTGCAACAGACTATAAGGCCAAATATAAATTACCTGAAGGGTAGACAGGGCATGTTTTTGAAGTTTTAGCTGCAAATCATGGTTTTAGATGACTTAATGAAAAACCCTCTCCAGCCTATTCTCTAACTACTTTACATGTAAATTATGGTTTTCATGAGGACATGAAAAAGGGTAATCAGGGGGGTGTGTTGAGCATTGGAAAATGTATGCATTTTCCATGTATTTATTTATGTTTTTCCTTTAATCATGACTCCTTTATGTTCTAGAATGATAATATATTGAATAATTACAATAGAATTGAGGAGATTAGTGTTGATTGCGAAATTAACTAAAGATTGTATTTTCCTCTATATAGGAACTCAATGAAGTGGGATGCCACCATTTGGAAGGAAACGATAAGACATGTGTAACTGTTTTCCCTTCAAAAAAAGGCCGTAGCCAAACAAGAAAACCAAGTTCGAAGAGCACAGTCAAAGTAAGGAAAGGAACAGCACGACACCAGCGCAAGAAGACAAAATGATAGCTGGAGAAGGAAGATAAAATCCCTCAGGATCTCATGTCCGAGGGATCATTTTTCAAAGTTATCTATACTTCTTGTTTCCTCTGCCTGGTTGTTATAAAAGAACAACATTTGTAGAAATGACAAGGAGACATATTATGATCATTCTGATTTCCTTTTGTAATTTCAGAATTGTTCATCGACTCTTGTTAATTAAAACAGGGTACAATTTCTTATAGACTCTGCTACATATGATTAATACATAAATTTGGTTGTCGTTCCATTATTCGATACTGGAGTAGTTCGGCGGTGCTTCACTAGTGGCTAAGGGCCCGACCCTGGTGGATCCACCTGCTATTTGTACCTTTAATTTCAAATTCCAGTCATGTGATGGTTTGCATTAGATTTCATTTCCTTTAAAATGCATTTCTTCATAGTTACCTTAGTTTATAGTTTATTGTTTAATGATTTATGAAATTGGTGTGTTACATTGGTAATCAAGTTGTCGTTCCTTTCCACATGACAAGAGTCTCTATTATTTTATAATTTGTATTTTTATGCTTTGCAGATACAGAGCTTTGCTATTCAGGATTGCTATTCATTTCCATTCATAGATTTCTGTTCATTTCCATTAAAAAGAGTTTGTTGTTCATTTCCAGTAAACAGATTTGTTGTTCATTCCCGTTAATTAGTTTTACTGTTTATTCCTTTTTGCAAGAGTTTGGTTTTTCTTTGGAGTGTTATTCCAAACAGAAGCGTTAGTGATTTAACACAATTACCATTTCCATTTAATTGCGTTAGTGTGGAATGCAAGATCATCAACTGTAAAGGACATTGGTTATCATTGCCTACGTTCTCAGATTGATTACCTTGTTCATATTTGATTTCATTAGTTGACAGAGGAAAGAGTTATTACTGCTGCATCCTTGACTGATGATTGTTGAGTGATTTTTTGAACTAGAGAACATTGAGTTTCATATTGTTGTAATTATATTTCATTTTCAAGCATCCGTTTACTCTTGTATTTAAGACACTGTACTACACATTGAAGAGCATTACTCTTAGATTAAATTGCAGCCTCAAACTGAGTGCACTCTTGAGATAAAAAGTCATACTTGGATTGATAATTAATGTAGGATAAATAGGAGTTAAAAAGACACCTTTTATACCTCTACAGTGGTCTACCCCTATAAAATATTGGTAACAGGCAGAAAGTGGTGGAGCTCAAAAGCATATAATCTAGAGGAAAAAATATTCGAATGTATGCTCAAAGTAAACTAAAAACTAAAACACAAATATATAGAAGCTATTGAAGTGATTCAAAATGATAATAATGCAAACGATGGCTCAAGGCCTCTTCTTATTAAATGTTTGATATGGAGAAGAAATTTTACCCACTTTCCAAAGGGCCCCTAGACAATGGTTCTAGGTCTCGATGCAAGGATGTTGTTTTTCCAAGTTCCGCCTCTGATGCAGTCTCCATCTCTCTCCACTGTGATGGACTAGGATTGTTGGGTGGCCAAAAATCGAGTCCCCTCTATCTCCAGCTCTGGGTCAGACACTACTGGTATTTCTTGGGAAATTTTGGCTAGCATAACAATGTGATCACCCTTTCTTCATCTCTTGGTGGCTTTATATAGGGGATTTCAAATCCTCCTTCCCTCCCTTGGTACATGGTGGATGGTGACCCAAGGGAGAGGTATGATTCCATTGTGTGCTCCAAATATTCCTTTGTGTGCTCACATAGGGTCTAAGGAGGTGTTGGTGGCCGTCCTTAGGTGACTTCATATAAGGAGTAACTATCCTTTGCTTTGTGTGGTCATGGAAAGTGACATTTTTCCACTTTCAAAAATGCACACTTATCGGGAAAAAAGGCGCACATAAGGTGCTCTTCTCGAAGGATTAAGTGCACAATTTAGCATTTAAGACTAGTTCAAATCTAATTTTCTCAAAACCTTAGAGATTTTAAATACTTTCTTGATTCCACAATGTCTTCTTGCCTTGTAAATCCTTTGGCTTGAACTTAATTAATGTCATATTCTGCTGTAAAATTTTCCAATGTTGACAATTTCCCCCTAATGTGTGAGGTCTAGGAAGGATTGTATAGCCGAAATACATTGCACAGAGAGAGAGAGAGAGGTCTGCGTGAATCTTGGAATTGACAAAACCTTGCACTGTTTCCGAGATGACCATGGCCTAAGGGACCCCTGCAAGCAAACAAAATATACAACATGTATAAAAAATTTCAATGAGGCGGGCATGTCCCATGCTTGTGATGCTATGGCTAGTTAAAAAAAATTGACAGATATATGTGTTGTTTGCGTCACTACTGTGGTATTGATGCTGGAGGTTGTTGACGACGACTGTTGACGCCCTCAGGGGCGTTTTTTCTTTGATGATAGGTGGAATGTGGTATCTGTTGTGGATGATTTTGTCACCCTCCTAGAGACAGCCTAGAGTTGCCATAGACCAGTGCCTAGTACATCTTAATATAGCAAGGAGTCCTTTATAGTTTGGGTTGTCAGTCCAAGGGACTCACTTACTATCTCTTGTTTTAAACAAGGAAATTGAAATAGGATGAATTGGTCCCAATTCTCTTTCAGTGACTGATACACGGATAGGAATAAAGTAAAGACATCAGGTAAAACTTCAGTATGATAGTATCAGACAGCTAAGAGACCGCTTTATTGTAATGAGGGCCGATTCAAGTAATATATTACAGAAATCAGATATCAAGGCGTGCGTGCAGGAAGGAAACATGAGAAGATATTATTGACAAAAGGGCGCACCAATTTATGAATCCTTAAGCCATTAATATAGCAGAAGTTATGGAAGGAGTGAACATGGAACAACATATCACTTCTAGGCCTATTTAAAGTGCTTGACCAATTCCAGGAAGGGCACCATTTAAGATGAATCCTTACTGCAAATTAGTGAGCCACTCGCATTCTAGAACATGATACAAGAAGAAAGTTTGCATGAAAAGGATGATATATTAACACATGAGAGAAATTACATACTGTAATATACCAAAGTCCAGAATCCTCAATACAATCATAACCCCTCCTCACTGAGACCCAACGGGCTCTGAAACCTCATACAGAAACGCCACAAGATGCATACAATAGTCTTCTCGCTGCACAGCTTGCTTACAGAAATCTGGAACCTTTACAATGTCTTACTTTTCAGTACTTATAGAGAAGACCGAAACTTCTGGAGGGCGAGGTAGGTATCCATATTTATTGATCTAATTTGAAAAAGAAAGGCGGGGAACATACACGCCTTCTTCATGAATGACTAGCTATAAATGAATATACCTAACAACCTGTATACAGAAATTAATGCCGGGAGATAAAAATCTCCTTATGTACAAAACGAAAATAATAAAATATATACATCGGGATGCTTTTAGCTGAAGAAAAATCTGATGCCGTGAGGGGCCTGAGCTGGCCTGCAACTCCGGTACTGTACTCTTGGCCTTTGAGCTCAGAATTTGAATCCTGAATCTTAAATGCGGGGCGAAATTCTCTGGAGGGTTCTGTGACTCTCTGTCTGTGTTTTCTTTAATAACAGTCATTTCATGTACCGGCTTCAGCTCTTTTTATTTAATTTCGCCCACCGGAGATCATCTTCCGGTATGTTCTTGATCCTCTGAAATGGAGGCGACAGATTGATATGCCCCCTTATGCTTGATTTGAAAACCTGCAAAAACCCTGAAAATGTTAGAAAAACCCAACTAGGGTGAAGGCGGGGGGTGATGGAAGTGGGAGTGGATGAGACGACGCAAACATAGGCCGAAAACAGGAACATACAGGGAGGCGGGAGCAGACAATGGGGGTTTTTGTGAACGGGCGAAATAAGACACAGTATGGTCGTGAAAGAAGAATATCGGTGGATTATGAATCAAACATATAAAACACACGCGTATATATACATATCGGCGGGAGGATATAATATGAGTGCACGGGGGGAGAGACATATAGGCGGGCGGAGGACACACAAGAGACGACGTGGCGAGTGAATTGATGGACAGGGGGCGTGAAACAATGACACGGTGGCAGACTGTGGTACGCAGCGGGACGCAGCGATGAATGATCAACTCCAGGACACACCAACCGTCAGATGGAGGTAGGCAGATCGGACGGAGCGGGTGGATCCCGCTGACCGGACATCGGCCGAAGATTAACGCGCGGGGAGAGAGCGGTTTCCCGCTCGTACAAAGGACGCGTGGCATTTCTTGTGTGGGATCGCTGGCCTCGCGGTAAATACCGCCAGCCGACAAGAGCGGTGCGGGGGAAGACCGCTGGTTTTACTATGCGCCGGGGCCAAAGGCAGGGCCCACACTCCTGACGATCTGCGTCGTTGATTGAACATGGATCGGACGGCTGTGACAGCGCCCGGGATATAAGTGGTAAGCCCCTGCTTCTCCCAGCCCGTGGTCCTGTGGCTCGGGTCATATGAAAACTAAGGCGGGAGGGGCTAAGCTCTAAGGGGCTTCGGCCCGATATATAAAATGTACATTTTAAACGTTACAAAGCAGATTTTCGGGCGGAAGTGATAGAATGAAACGGGGCCCAGGGGTTTTATTCATTAAAACACTAGAAATGGATTTTGAAGAAGGTGGTGGCCGAATTTTAAATAGGGAAAGGAGATGTGCACAACACTGGCTCCATTTGGGGATGGCATGCTCGTTCTCGGGCATGTCGAGAACACGTAGACCATTCAAAACTTGCATTCCGCTGTTCAATTTCTGCTACGCTTTCTTTTCAGGTAACTATCAACATCCCTCTTTTTTCCCTTATAGAAGTTAGGAACCAAAAACAACTTATGTACAGTATATACAGTGGAGTGTTTCCAAATTAGGTCAGAATTGAAAATACGGCTTGAGGAATTGGCCGTTCATGGGGGCATCCAACAATTCACCCTGCAGATTTTCTAAATAGAAAGTGTTGTTACCTCCCAGCTTGACTATTTTGAACGGCCCGAACCATAATGAATCGAATTTAGCATGCTTGCCCTTTTCTGCTCTGCGAACATCCCATCTGAGGACCAGGTCTCCAATTTGGAAATTTATGTCTTTCGCGTGCTGATCAAAGATCTTCTTCATTTTTTCCTGGTATTCTATCAGCCTCTGTTCTACCTGGTTTCTCGTCTCCTCCAACTCTACCAACTGATAAATTCTCCTAATCATCTCGTCTGGTTCCTCTTGGTTTTCCTGCATGAAACGTGCTACTGGCAGTGCCAATTGCACAGGAAACACTGCGGCCCGCCCATACACCAGCTCATATGGAGACTTGCCTGTTGCTATTTTGTTGGTTATCCTATTTGCCCATAGAGCAAACTTCAACTGAGATTCCCAGTTCTTCTGATTTTCCGCTATTGTTTTCTTGAGGGCCCTTACAAGGGTTTTATTGGATGATTCTGCTAAACCGTTCCCCTAGGGGTAATACGCTGTGGAGTGAGTTAATACAATATTATATCTTTGGCAGAAATTTACAAATCTGGCAGACTTAAAAGCTTGAGCATTATCAGTTACAATTCTTGCAGGACAGCCAAACCTAGATATGATATTGTCTTCTAAAAAATTCATGATTACAGCATCTGTAGCCCTTCTTGTAGGTATGGCCTCCACCCATTTAGTAAAATAATCTGTAGCTGTCAGTATCCATTTATGTTGGCCACTTGATGGGGGGTGTATTTATCCTATAAAGTCTAATCCCCATTTCTGGAAGGGTTCATTTACATGCACGGGAATCAAGGGCAAAGATGCTAACTTCTGTCTTTCTGCAAACCTTTGACATTTGTCACATGTTCTGACCCAAGTGAAGGTATCTGAATATAATTTTGGCCAGTAGAAACCAGCCTTCAAGATTTTATTGGTAGTAGCTCTCCAGCTGTAGTGTCCTCCACATATTCCTTCATGGAATTCTGTCATTATATTCTGCACTTCATTTTCTGTGAGACATAGCAGTAATATACCCAAAGGGTCTCTCCAATAGAGTTGTCCATTGGCAATGACATACTTCTGGGATCTCATCCTTACAGCTCTGTAGTTTTCCTTGTTACATCCTGGAGGACAACTAAGTGTCAACAGGTATTCAACTATTTGCTTGTACCATGAACTAGTCAGATACTTCACTTGTACTCTTTGCGTGGCCATTTCTAGTCCATGTTGCTCCTCTTCTTTTTCTGATTCTTCATTTGCCATCATGGATAAATTAATGCCCAGAGCTTGATGATTAGATTCAGATAACATTTTAGCTAGTCCCTGTCCTTTGATCAATTTAGTAGGCTTTATGTCTAAATCATACTCCTGGATTTTTGCAATCCATCTTCCCCTTCTGCCCTCACTGTCTCCTTGAACCAGAATGTCTTTTACAGCTGCTGTGGGAACATAAGCAGTAATATGAGATTGCAAAATATAAACTCTGAAAGCTTTAAGGGACTTTACCAGGGCATACGCCTGCTTCTCCAATATATTATACTTTAGTTCAGCATCATACAACACCTGACTGAAGAATGCTATAGGCTGTTCATATCCTTCTTCATTTTTCTGCAATAACACTCCAGCAATTGTGTGTGGTGAAGCGAAGGAAAATACCATGAATGGCTTGCTGTAATCTGGTCCTGCTAACACAGGAGCTTCGGCAAATGCTTGTTTATTTCTTGTAAATGCATCTCTGGACTCCTGGGACCACTTAACTTCATTGTCTTTTTTCAACATATTGGTAATGTGCCTAACTATCTCTGCATAGTTAGGAATGAATATCCTTAAAAAGTTTATTCGACCCAAGAACACCTGTACTTCTTTCTTATTTCTTGGCAGAGAAATGCTATTTATTACTTCGACTCTCTTAGGATCAATTTTTACACCATCCTTAGTCACAATATGTCCTAAGAGTTTCCCTTCGTCTAAAGCAAATAGAGATTTTTGAGGATTAAGAGAAAGGTCGTACCTTCTGCATTTTTCAAAAGTTCTTCTTAGATGCCCAATATGCTCATCATCATTCTTTGAGAACACCGTGATATCATCGAGATATACTACCAGAAACTTGTCCTGTTCTCCAACAAAGGCTATGTCCATTGCCCTTTGAAAAGTAGCACCTGCATTGATCAACCCAAATGGCATCCTTGCATACATAAAGGTTCCCCATGGCGTGGTGAACGCAGTCTTCTTCTGATCTTCTGGGAAAACAGCTACCTGATTGTAGCCTGAAAATCCATCCATCATTGACATTCTGGATGCTCCCACCACCTTCTGCAGGATGTGGTCCATTTTAGGTAGTGGGTAATTATCTTTGAGAGATGCTCTATTCAAATTTCTGAAGTCTACACATAGCCTGATTTCTCCATTCTTTTTTCTGACAGGAACAAGATTCGCTATCCATTCTGAGTACCTCAAGGGTACGATTATTTTGGCCTTCAAATTTTTTTTAATTTCTTTCTCAATTGAGGGAAGAAGCAGAGGATTAATCTGTCTGAGCTTCTGTTTGTATGGCTTCGTATCTTCCCTAAGTGGGATCTTGTGCTGTATGATATTTACATCAAAATTTTTTAGGTCCTCATAGGACCAAGCAAAAACATCTTTATAAGACTGAAATAACTTCAAATACTTTTCTTTATATTCTTCTGAGATTCTTTTAGATAATCTAACAATTTTGGGATCAGTAGCGGTACCCAAATTTAAATCTCTCATTTGATCTTCTTCTACTGCTTTGTTTGGCTGCATGGGGACATCATTCTTGTTGAATAGTCTTTCTAGAGGTACTATTCCTCTAGGGATGACATTTCCTTTTAACTGCAATACTCTGTTTCCTGCTATATTCTCTTCCCATTTACCTTCAGCAATATTTTCAGCTTCTTCCTCCTCCTCATCATCAATTTCCATACCTGTGAATTCTCCCACTGTCTCCATGAATCTCTTCATCTGTTCATCATCTTCAAAGACCTGCCAATGCTTAATATTGTCTGGGATAGATGGTCTGTAACGTACCTCTACTTCATATCTTAACAATGGGTTCTGAGGAGGTCGGAACGTACCAGCAGCCACAGCAAGAGAGTCTGCTATTCTGTTATGCTCCCGGGGCATGAACTGTATATTAAATGCTAAGAAGAAATTTTCTATCATGTCCCATACTTCGTTTCTATATGCTCTGAGCCGAGGATGCTTAGTTTGGCATTCGTTCTTAATCTGTCTCACTACTAGCTCAGAGTCTCCAAACACTTTCAGACATCGAATGCCCATGTTTCTAGCTGTCTGTAGGCCCAATAGCAAAGCTTCGTACTCAGCTACATTGTTTGTAGCTTCATACTCTAATTTGAAAGACAGCGGCACCCATTTTCCTGTGGGGGAGATTAGCAATACCCCAGCCCCGTTACCTTCTCTGGAATTTGCTCCATCGAAATGCAAAGTCCATACTTCTGATTTCTGGCCTTTCTTGGATTGCTCGGCTTGGAATTGACCAGAGGGGGACTCATGTGCATAGTCTTGACTCTCTTCTAACACAAAACATGAGAAATCACCCTCTTTATTATAAACTGGAGAATTGTCTGAGCAATCAGCAGTGGTCACCATTTTAACAAATCTAGTCTTCCTATACAGCCTCCTCTCCTGACCACCAAAGACTGGGACAGTGGCATATGTCAAGTCTAGTTTAATTGATCCCCCAATCTTAGTACCCCAGGACCTTGACAACAGCATGCCAAAGCGAGCTGGGATATCAGCGACCACAATATCCATGACCACACTTTTTGCTGGGATTTGAGCTAGATTGACCACTAGATCTTTAATCATTCCCAAGCATTTGACCCTTTTCGAATCAAATGAATATAGATCTTTATATGGTCTTGTAATTTGCAGCCCTAGTTGCTCCATGACGGACAAAGGCATAAGATTGTGGGAGGCTCCAGAATCTAGCATACAATTATGAAGCAGCAGGTCATGAATGACTAGGGACACATAAAAGGGAGGAGTTGAAGGGTCTATCTCCTCAACGTGTGGGCCAAAGACTACCATAGGTCTTTCTTCTTGAAGATTTAGGCTATCAGGTACAATTTGTGGTTCAGGAATAGGTATAAAAGAGGTGACCTGAGACTGATATATAGGCTGTTTCAACAATTCAGTCAGAGGAACAGGAATCTTAATCTTTTCGAGCTCTTTTTGCAGATTAAAAGCAGATGTGGACTTTTCTATTATTGCTTCTTTTGACTCCTTATTCTCAACTGAGGACTTGACTTCTTGGGACACTGGCTCAGCATTAGAAGGACTGCCTACTTTTGAAGAGGAAGGAAATTGATCATTTGACTGCAAGGGGGTATTTAGGAAATTCTTACCTTTTTCAACATTCTTTTTGGTTGCTGACTCCTTCTGAGCAGATGCTTCTTTCTGAGGTATTTATTCCTCTTGCTCCTGAGTTCTGGTCCTCTTCCTTGAGGATCTGAGATCATATCTGACGTTGAACTGGGCTTCCATGAAATCAGCAAATTGCTTGCAGTAATGGTCAATCTCAGCTTCTTCATCTTCTGCTTGCACTGGGCACTCCATATCATCATTATTTGAAAAGGCCAGATTCGAATCTTCTAACCCATAAGCTGCATTTCCGGTGGAGTCATCTGCTGGTCCTTCCAGGTACAAGGGGTGAGGTACCTGATCTTGTTGCTCCCTTGTCTCTCTTGGTAGTATTTGCAATGGAGGCTTTCTATACTGAGGATTATATCCTCTGTTTGGAGCATTGTAATAGTTTTTAGGAGCTGCATTTTTGGCTTCCAGCTCCATCTTGACCATCTTCTTTATCATCTTACTTATTTCATCTATTTTATCTGAATCCTTTTCTTGATTAGAGGTAGAAACCTCTTCTTTGCCTTTTCTTCTGGCATCTGGTTCAATTTTCCCTTTTAACTTTCCTGTGGAGGCAAAGTTCGCTTCTAGCTCCAGAGCATCTGCTTGTGCATCATCTAAATTGGCAGGCTTTCTTTCTCTTAAGGAGAATCCAAAGTCAAAATCAAAGGCTGCTATGAAAACTATCTTGGTAGCAGCTTCATTTGGCTTCATTTCTGGGGGCAAGCTTAGATATAACTTGTTGAATCTTTTGATGAATTCTGATACCCCTTCATTCTGTTTCTTCTTGATGGTATTTAGCTCAGTAAGGCACATTCCAAAATCCTTCTTTTCTCCCCACTTCTTGAGGAAAACGTTTTCCATCTGATCCCAGGTTGTCACAGAACGATTACCCAATGTTTTAAACCATTTTCTAGCTTCACCTTCTAAAGACTGCACAAATAATCTCAAAACCACATCCAGGTGTTCAACATTCAAATTTTCTGCAAAAGAGCAGAAGGTCTCGAGATGTTTCTGAGCATCCACATCGTTTTCACCATTGAACCTTGGCAGAATCTTCAGATAATCCTGTGGCATATCATTCAACACTTGGGGTAAGGCCAGAGGAGCGTATTTGTTCAGGAGAAAAGCAGGAACATTGGCCATTGGAGGCGGTGGGGGTTGCACAACAATCTGAGAAACAAAAGAAGGGAGAGGGGTAGGGGGCAGCGGAGTGTGAATGACAATGGGAATATATTGGACCGAGGCCTGAGGTGTGGACGGGAATAGTTCTCGGTTGACGGGAGCTACTTCAGTGACCTCTTTAATTTCCTCAGCCTCGGGAACAGAATAAGGTTCTTCCCCAAATGGAGTATTTCCCCTACGTGGGGTTTCTAGATAAACTTCGGGATTTTCTGTTCCAACTTCTT
Source organism: Pinus albicaulis (assembly GCA_034641835.2). Taxonomy (NCBI): domain Eukaryota; kingdom Viridiplantae; phylum Streptophyta; class Pinopsida; order Pinales; family Pinaceae; genus Pinus; species Pinus albicaulis. The sequence goes on from CM076573.1 coordinate 16,124,655, forward strand.
GAGAAGAAGAGGGCGGATAATCTTCAACAGAACACTCAGGATTTTCAGCACGGGCTGACTTCCTCTCCTTCCAGACTTTTTTATGAATAATTTTCTCTGGGTCAGACACGTAGGGTGTCTTCGGTTGGGCTGTATCTGACCTCAAATGCGGCCTACGAGGAGCCAGGACTACTAATGAGATTTATCAAATAAGGACCAGTGGAGTCGCGAAGGTGAGAAATCTGCAACTCTTCACCTCTCTGTGCTCACCCGATTAGAGAGTGAAATAAAATGTCGAAAACCCAGGGAAACTGATGTTCTTGAATTCGTTCCCCGGCAACGGCGCCAGAAAGATGTTGTGGATGATTTTGTCACCCTCCTAGAGACAGCCTAGAGTTGCCATAGACCAGTGCCTAGGACATATTAATATAGCAAGGAGTCCTTTATAGTTTGGGTTGTCAGTCCAAGGGACTCACTTACTATCTCTTGTTTTAAACAAGGAAATTGAAATAGGATGAATTGGTCCCAATTCTCTTTCAGTGGCTGATACACGGATAGGAATAAAGTAAAGACATCAGGTAAAACTTCAGCATGATAGTATCAGACAGCTAAGAGACCGCTTTATTGTAATGAGGGCCGATTCAAGTAATATATTACAGAAATCAGATATCAAGGAGTGCGGGCAGGAAGGAAACATGAGAAGATATTATTGGCAAAAGGGCGCACCAATTTACGAATCCTTAAGCCATTAATATAGCAGAATTTATGGAAGGAGTGAACATGGAACAGCATATCACTTCTAGGCCTATTTAAAGCGCTTGACCAATTCCAGAAAGGGCACCATTTAAGATGAATCCTTACTGCAAATTAGTGAGCCACTCGCATTCTAGAACATGATACAAGAAGAAAGTTTGCATGAAAAGGATGATATATTAACACATGAGAGAAATTACATACTGCAATATACCAAAGACCAGAATCCTCAATACAATCATAACCCCTCCTCACTGAGACCCAACGGGCTCTGAAACCTCATACAGAAACTCCACAAGATGCATACAATAGTCTTCTCGCTGCACAGCTTGCTTACAGAAATCTGGAACCCTAACAATGTCTTCTTTTTTGATATTTATAGAGAGAAGAGAAACTTCTGGAGGGAGAGGTAGGTATCCACACTTATTACTCTAAATTGAAAAAGAAAGGCGGGGAACCATCACGCCTTCTTCATGAATGACTAGCTATAAATGAATATACCTAACAACCTGTATACAGAAATTAATGCTGGGAGATAAAAATATCCTTATGTACAAAACGAAAATAATAAAATATATACATCGGGATGCTTTTAGCTGAAGAAAAATCTGATGCCGTGAGGGGCCTGAGCTGGCCTGCAACTCTGGTACTGTACTCTTGGCCTTTGAGCTCAGAATTTGAATCCGGAATCTTAAATGCGGGGCGAAATTCTCTGGAGGGTTCTGTGACTCTCTGTCTGTGTTTTCTTTAATAACAGTCATTTCATGTACCGGCTTCAGCTCTTTTTATTTAATTTCGCCCACAGGAGATCATCTTCTGGTATGTTCTTGATCCTCTGAAATGGAGGCGACAGATTGATATGCCCCCTTATGCTTGATTTGAAAACCTGCAAAAAACCCTGAAAATGTTAGAAAAACCCAACTAGGGTGAAGGCGGGGGGTGATGGAAGTGGGAATGGATGAGACGACGCAAACACAGGTAAAAAACGGGAACATACAGGGAGGCGGGAGTAGACAATGGAGGTTTTTGTGAACGGGCGCAATAAGACACAGTATGGTCGTGAAGGAAGAATATCGGTGGATTATGAATCAAACATATAAAACGCATGCATATATATACATATCGGCGCGAGGATATAATATGAGTGCATGGGGGGGAGAGACATATAGGCGGGCGGAGGACACACAAGAGACGACGTGGCGAGTGAATTGATGGACAGGGGGCGTGAAACAATGACACGGTGGCAGACTGTGGTACGCGGCGGGACGCAGCGATGAATGATCAACTTCAGGACACACCAACCGTCGGATGGAGGTAGGCAGATCGGACGGAGCGGGTGGATCCCGCCCCTGACGGAGCCTCGTCCAGAAGATGTACGCGAGAGCGGTTTCCGCTCGTCTGAGGAACGCGTGGCATTTCTTGTGTGGGATCGCTGGCCTCGCGGTAAATACCGCCAGCCGACAAGAGCGGTGCGGGGGAAGACCGCTGGTTTTACTGTGCGCCGGGGCCAAAGGCAGGGCCCACACTCCTGACGATCTGCGCCGTTGATTGAACATGGATCGGACGGCTGTGACGGCGCCCGGGATATAAGTGGTAAGCCCCTGCTTCTCCCAGCCCGTGGTCCTGTGGCTCGGGTCATATGAAAACTAAGGCGGGAGGGGCTAAGCTCTAAGGGGCTTCGGCCCGATATATAAAATGTACATTTTAAACGTTACAAAGCAGATTTTTGGGCGGAAGTGATAGAATGAAACGGGGCCCAGGGGTTTTATTCATTAAAACACTAGAAATGGATTTTGAAGAAGGTGGTGGCCGAATTTTAAATAGGGAAAGGAGATGTGCACAACAGTATCCATATGCATAAACCCAGTATGGCATATAGCTGCACAATGTATGCATATGTACTGGCTGGGACCTTCCCGTGTAAGCATTGTTGACATAGATGCTTATGGAGGCACGGGTCTTCGACGGATCTTATCAAAGTGCAATGGTTGTAAGGTACGATACTGCTGTGACATGAAAGCTTTTGTTGTAGTCGAATTTCAGGAGGATCGGTGACATATGTGAATAATGATGTCTCCCACAATGCCACCCGAGGATACCCCTTTGCATGGGGAGGGGTAATCCAAGGTACTGCTTCATTTTTGGAAAAGAGGTGTTGATGTCGACAAAGAGGAAGCCTTAACTGTTAGAAAATTAAATATTACAGAGCAATGAAACACATAAAATATGCGGAAAACATAGGCACACAAAACACATAAAACTAGAGAGACACAAATATACATGGTTCACCCAGTTTAGGCTACGTCCACCTTGAACAACCAATCCTTCCTTTCTATTATCCAACAAAATGAAGAGACACAACCTACAGTAGATCCATTTTAATATCCTCTGTTCTCTCTCACAGTCTCCCTCTCCATTTCTCGCTTCGAGAATACAAATACCATACACAGCTGCAATACAATACCCTCATACAAGCAAGGGGGTGCCTTCTAGGGAAAAAAACCCTAAACTAAACATAACTTAGACCGTCATATCATCCGCCTAATGAATGACCCAAATTGACTAGAAATTACTATACTTTTACAAGGAAATTTCACATCTGTTTTTAGCTTCAGGGGCTCTGCCCCCAAAACCCCTCGCTAGGGGGGGGCCCGCCTGGACCCCCTAGGCAGCGTTTAATTACGAGCGGCGTTGCCGCCCCTATTAAGGTACAGGGGTCCAATGTTGTGATACAAAATAAACAAGATAATTAGGCTCCACACCCAACAATCTCCCATTTGGAGACTGATTATAGCAACTCCACCGCTGCTTCATTTGTTGGACAATGACTCCTCTTTGGACCTGGCTGTTTCTCATCTTCATCGTCATCCTTGAAGACCAATTGAAACTGAGCATATTCTTAGTTTCTCCCTGGTTGCAACTTTTGTTAGCATATCTGTAGGATTCTAGCTAGTGTGTATCTTTTCCAGCTTCAACTGTCCATCTTCCAATACTAACCGTATGAAATGGTACTTGAGCTATATGTGTTTAGTCCTGAAATGAAACGATGAGTTCTTTGCAAGATGAATGGAACTTTGGCTATCACTGTATAACGTTCCCATATCATGCTTCTTACCTAATTCATCCATAAAAATTTGTAACCAAATCATTTCCTTACTAGCCTCTCTAGCAGCAACATACTCTGCTTCTGTTGTTGAAAGTGCAACAACACTCTGGATTTTTGAAACCCAACTGACAGTTGTTCCACCTACAGTAAATACATATCCTGTAGTGCTCCTCCTGTTATCTCTGTCACCTACCATATCTACATCAACATATCCCTGTAGAGAAATGTTTGAACCACCAAAGCATAATGCTTGATTTTTGGTACCTCTCAAATATATGAGAATCCATTTTACTGTCATCCAATGTTCTTTTCCTAGATTTTTCATGTACCTGCTTACAACTCCCATTGCATGTGAAATTTCAGGCCTTGTGCAGACCATTGCATACATTAAGCTTCCAACTGCTGATGCATATGGAACTTTAGACATATATTCCATTTCTTCATGGGTCTTGGGGCACATATCCTTACTAAGTTTGAAATGGCTAGAAAAAGGTGTACTAACTGGTTTTTCATTCTGCATATTAAATATTTTCAACACATCTTGTATGTACTCATTCTGAGACAATGTTAATTTGTGATTTTTCCTGTCTCTAGTTATTCTCATACCAAGGATTTGTTTTGTAGCTCCCAAATCCTTCATTGCAAATGAATTTGCCAATTTTCTTTTGAGCACATTTATTTCCTGCATGTTAGACCCTGCAACAAGCATGTCATCTATATACAATAACAATATAATATAGTTGCCATCATTTTTCCTTTTAAGATAAACACAATGATCAAAGTGACATCTAGTATAACCTTCTTCAGACATAAACTTGTCAAATTTTAGACACCACTTCCTTGGAGCCTGTTTTAAGCCATACAAGCTCTTCTTTAACCTACACACTAATTTTTCTTTCCCTTTGACCTCATTTCCTTCTGGTTGCTCCATATAGATCTCTTCCTCCAAATCTCCATGGAGAAATGCTGTCTTTACATCTAACTGTTCAAGATGTAAATCTTCCGCTGCTATAATACTTAAAATAGTTTTGATTGAAGTCATCTTAACAACAGGAGAAAATATTTCATCAAAATCAATACCTTTCTTCTGTACAAACCCCTTCACCACAAGTCTAGCTTTGTACCTCTGTTTTCCTCCATCTTCTTCCTTCATCTTGTAAACCCATTTATTCTGCATTGTAGTTTTACCTCCAGGCAACATGACTAAGTCCCAAGTCTGGTTATGCATTAAGGAGTCCATATCTTCTTCCATGGATAGCTCCCACTTCTTCCTAATTTCAACCTACATTGCTTCTTCATAACATTCAGGTTCACCAGAATCAGTCAGCAATAAATAATATAATGAAGGAGAGTATCATTCAGGCGGTCTACTTATCTTGGTAGATCTTCGAATACCACTTTCAGGTGTTTGAGGTGCCTGTTGCTGTTGTTGTGGTTGTTTTTGTTGTTGTGGCTCTTGATTATTATTAGTTTTATGCACCTTTACCTTTTATGTGATCTCATCAAGAACTGGTATTCTTTGTTTTCTTTTTCCTGTTTCTTTTCTTACAACTGATTCTCATAAAATACCTTTTCATTGAATATTACATCTCTGCTCCTAATGATTTTGTGATTTTCATAATCATATAAGCGATAACCAAAATCATGAACACCATATCCAATAAAGGTACATTTATTTGATTTTGCCTCAAGCTTGGTTCTGTTTTATTTATTAATATGGACAAAGGCCTCACAACCAAAAGACTTTAAAAAAGAGTAGTTTATATTTTTACCTGTTCATGCTTCCTTTGGAATACCACCATCCAAGGAACTTGAAGGCCCCCTATTTATTAGATAAACAACAGTATCTATAGCATCTGCCCAAAATTGTAAAGGCAAACCTGCATGCAATTTCATGCACCTTTCACACTCCATGATTGTTCTGTTCATCCTTTTTGACACACCATTTTCTTGTGGTGTTCTTGGAACTGTCTTCTCTTTGAGAATTACATGCTCTGAACATTACCTGTCAAACTCTTTGCTGCAATATTCACCTCCATTGTCTGATCTGAGACACTTCAACTTCCTTCCTGTCTCAATCTCAACCAAAGTTTTCCATTTCTTGAAAGTATCAAATACATTAGATTTATTCTGAATACAATAAATCCAGATTTTTCTAGTTGCATCATCAATAAAAGTAATGTAATAATGAGAGTCACCAAGAGATGATACCTGAGCAGGTCCCCATACATGTGTATGCACAAGCTCTAATTTTTCTCTCTTATTTTCTTTCCCAACTCTGAGAAATCTGACTCTCTTCTATTTTCCATAAATGTAATTCTCACAGAAATCCAAATCAACATTCTTCAAACCCAGTAACAAATTTCTTGAGTGAAGAATCTTCATCCCCTTCTCACTCATGTGTCAAAGCCTATGATGCCATAATGCTGCATCTGCTCCTTTGGAAGTTAAAGAATTAACAGAGTTAGAAATACCATTGCATAAGTACAATGTACTAACCTTTTCGCCTTTTTCTATTACCAGGGCTTCTTTGGTGACCTTCCAAGTTTTATCCGTGAAAGTTGTCACACAACCTTCACCGCCTAACTACCCTATTGAAATAAGATTTTTCTTCAGATCTGGAACGTGCCTTACCTCCTTTAGTAGCCATTGGTTTCCATTCTATTTCTTTACAAGAAATTTACCTATTCCAACAATTTTATAGGGTTTATCATCACCCAAACGAACTTGTCCAAAATATCCTTGAACATAGCATGAAAATATTTATTATCAGGTGTGGCATGGAATGAAGCCCCTGAATCTACAACCCATGAATCAGTAACATTTTCGATCACCTGTCACATTTGCTTCATGAATGTTTTCTTATGTGTGTCTCCTTCTTTTCCCTTCCGAGATCTACAGTCTTTCTTTAGGTGTCCTTTCTTTCCACATTTCCATCTCACTATCCCCGATCTGGACTCGGATCTTCCTTTAATTGATTTACTGCGATATCCCGAGCTCTTTCCTCTTTCCATTCTTCTTCCCCTAGACTCTGCACTCAAAGCATTATCCAATGTCTCACCGGAAATTTTCTATCGCATTTCCTCGCTAAGGATAGCATCGACAACATCATCAAACTTTAAAGTACTAGATCCAGAGACAGAGTTACTAATGGCCATAACTAAACCATTCCAGCTTTCTGGCAATGAGCACAAAAATGATAGAGCTCTAACTTCATCATCAAATTTTACCCCTACGGAACTTAACTGATTGGTAACTGTGTTAAAATATTTTAAATGGTCTGCAACAGATCCACCTTCTGACATCTTCATATTAAATAAACGTTTCATAAGAAATATCTTGTTTGAGGCCGAGGGGTTTTCATATAGTTTCGCCAATGCCTTAATCAAACCCTTTGTTGTTGTTTCCTTCGAAATATTGAAGGCTATCGATGCCGCAAGGCACAACCATACTGTTATGAATGCCTTTCTATCGAGAATCTCCCATTCTGCGTCTGTCATAGTTTTCAGCTTCCTTATTTTTCCGCTCAATGGTAGGTATAGATATTTCTAATACAGATAATATTCCATTTGCATCTTCCACAGTGAGAAGTTTTGGCTGTTAAATTTCTCGACCCTAAATTTACCATCTTCCGCCATTGCTCCCACTCGAACCAGGAAACCCTTCTTTCCTGCGAGTTTATCAGCCAAATAGACCTTCGTCTCTGATACCAGTTGTTAGAAAATTAAACATTACAAAGTAATGAAACACATAAAATATGCGGAAAACATAGGCACACAAAACACATAAAACTAGAGAGACACAGATATACGTGGTTCACCCAGTGTGGGCTACGTCCACCCCAAACAACCAGTCCTTCCTTTCTATTATCTAGCAAAATGAAGAGACACAACCTACAACAGATCTGCTGTAATATCATATGTTCTCTCTCACAGTCTCTCTCTCTGTTTCTCACTCTGAGAATACACATACCATACACTAGAAAATTTGGCGGAATTTCCGACGGCCAATTCGTCACTATTCTGACACATGTTCGTCGCAAGAGCGACAGTTCAAGGGGGGGAAAAACATGGTTTTCCATACCATCGCAGTTCCAACGCACTTAAAAAATGTTGCACTATCGACAGTTTTTCCGTCGCTTCCAAACAAGCGTCGCTCTTCCGACGTTTCCCAAACCGTCTGGCTTCTGACATTTGTAAACTGTCGCACTTCCAACAAAATGTGGTCCGACGTTTTGAACGCTGCTCTTCCGACGTTTGTAAACTGTCACAATTACGACGAAATGTGGTCTGGCGTTTTGAACTTCGCTCTTCCGACGTTTTTAAATTGTCGCAATTTCGACGCAATGTGGTCCGACGTTTTGGACGTCGCTATTCTGACGTTTGTAAGCTGTCGCAATTCCGACGAAATGTGGTCCGAAGTTTTGAATGTCACTCTTTAGACGTTTGTAAACTGTGGCAATTCCGATGAAATGTGGTCCGACGTTTTGAACGTCGCTCGTCCGACGTTTTTATACTGTCGCTCTTCCGACGTTTTTAAGCTGTCGCAATTCCGACGCTTACAAGGCGTCGGTATAGCGATGATGGGTTCAATTTAAAAAAAAAAATGAAACTTTAAAAGAGGGAAAATGTTATTTTGAATATATTATATGAAGTAAAACAGTCCATGAAGTCATTACATTTTCACATCTGAAGATTGGAACCCAAATATCCATCCAGAAAAGTGGAAGTCCCACCCCAGACAATGATAGAAAAATTCCCCATGTCACATACAGGGACATGATATAAAACCCAGTAACGGTCCACATGGAGATTATCGACAATCTGAGAAAGCATCCAAATATGCCCGAGGCATCTATAAGAAAGTGAAATAGTAGTATGTAGAATAGTAAAGCAACAGATAGAGTACCGACGTCCATTGTTCCAAATACAAATTAAAGTACCCAAAATCCTTGAACAGAGAAAAACACTAATCATGTGAGGAGTGTGATATGTCCAAAATATAAAAATACCATCAAACCATATCAATAAACCAGCAACATAGACCGGCATCGCTAGTTTTGAAGGCAGAGTGATAAACAAGCATTTTTTTTCACAAGAGAAAAAACGATGTTTTGAATATATTATATGAAGTAAAACAGTCCATGAAGTCATTACATTTTCACATCTGAAGATTGGAACCCAAATATCCATCCAGAAAAGTGGAAGTCCCACCCCAGACAATGATAGAAAAATACCCCATGTCACATATAGGGACTTGATATAAAACCCAGTAACGGTCCACATGGAGATTATCGACAAATCTGAGAAAGAATCCAAATATGCCCGAGACATCTATAAGAAAGTGAAATAGCAGTATGTAGAATAGTAAAGAAACAGATAGAGTACCGACGTCCATTGTTCCAAATACAAATTAAAGTACCCAAAATCCTTGAATAGAGAAAAAGGCTAATCATGTGAGGAGCGTGATATGTCCAAAATATAAAAAGACCATCAGACCATATCAATAAACCAGCAACATAGACTAACATCACTAGTTTTGAAGGCAGAGTGATAAACATTAATCAATTTTTTTTTCACAAGAGAAAAAACGTTGTTTTGAATATATTATATGAAGTAAAACAGTTCATGAAGTCATTACATTTTCACATCTAAAGATTGGAACCCAAATATCCATCCAGAAAAGTGGAAGTCCCACCCCAGAAAGTGATAGAAAAATACCCCATGTCACATACAGGGACTTGATATAAAATCCAGTAACAGTCCACATGGAGATTATCCACAATCTAAGAAAGCATCCAAATATGCCCGAGGCATCTATAAGAAAGTGAAATAGCAGTATGTAGAATAGTAAAGCAATAGATATAGTACCGACGTCCATTGTTCCAAATACAAATTAAAGTACCCAAAATACTTGAACAGAGAAAAAGGCTAATCATGTGAGGAGTGTGATATGTCCAAAATATAAAAAGACCATCAGACCATATCAATAAACTAGCAACAAAGACCAACATCGCTAGTTTTGAAGGCAGAGTGATAAACATTAATCATTTTTTTTTCACAAGAGAAAAAACACTGTTTTGAATATATTATATGAAGTAAAACAGTCCACGAAGTCATTACATTTTCACATCTGAATATTGGAACCCAAATATCCATCCAGAAAAGTGGAAGTCCCACCCCAGATAATGATAAAAAAATACCCCATGTCACATACAGGGACATGATATAAAACCCAATAACAGTCCACATGGAGATTATCGACAAATCTGAGAAAGCATCCAAATATGCCTGAGGCATCTATAAGAAAGTGAAATAGAAGTATGTAGAATAGTAAAGCAACAGATAGAGTATCGACATCCATTGTTCCAAATACAAATTAATGTACCCAAAATCCTTGAACAGAGAAAAATTCTAATCATGTGAGGAGTGTGATATGTCCAAAATATAAAAAGACCATCAGATCATATCAATAAACCAGCATCACTAGTTTTGAAGGCAGAGTGATAACATGTCAACACATAAAATAGTATCATAAAGCGGATACAGGAAATGTGTAGAGACATGTACTGTTGATATACACCTCACACAAAAATCATCCATTATAGAGAAAAAATATGTATAAACCCAGGGTCGATTGTATGTTATGGCTCGCTTGTTCTCGGAAATAAAAACCATCTGCAGAAACCCAGGCTCGCTTGATTCCAAAATTGGTAACCATCTGTTGCATCCGAGATGTAAGGTTCAGGATCGCTTGTTTCCATTAGTAGCCCGCTACAGCATCCACCCTGTTCATAGCAAAAAGGTTCCTGTAGATATACAGAGAAAGAGTATAATACGTAGACCATATAAACATGGCTCTGTATTTCAAAAAACAGGTTTAAAATAGAAACAGGGCAACATTTATTTTTCTAAGTAAAGTTAATCTATTAACAGTGGGAATAAAATTACACGAAGTCAAAATCATTGCCCAGACTCATGGAAAATTTGTCATCAAAAAATAAAAAAATTAAGAAGACTGCCCTCATACGGGGAAACCAGTCTTGAACGTTTAATTTACATAATTCAAAAATATTACAAAGGTCCAGCACAGTAAAATAATCTAAAAGCAGCCCAATTAAGTGGGCCGCGAAGAAAGAAAAACAAATTAACCAAACTACTCCTTCGGCTCCTCGACGATTCGGCACCATCCTTCGGAAGGTCCAGGATCGCTAGGTGCTACCTCCACATTCATGCCACGGCTCCCCTCCTGAAGGTCCGAATGCTGGCCAGCTTTTTCCGAGCTCAGAGCCGCTGGACAGGTGCATTCTTCCTCCGTTTGGGCCTCCTCACGGAAAACCCCTCATACGAGGAAACCAATCTTGAACGTTTAATTTACAGAATTCAAAAATATTACAAAGGTCCAGTACAATAAAATAATCTAGAAGCAACCCAATTAAGTGGGTCGCGAAGCAAGAAAAAGAAATTAAGCAAACTACTCCTCCGGCTCCTCGACGATTCGGCACCATCCTTCGGAAGGTCCAGGATCGCTAGGTGATACCTCCACATTCATGCCACGGCTCCCCTCCTAAAGGCCCGAATGCTGGCCGGCTTTTTCCGAGCTCAGACTCGCCGGACGGGTGCATTATTCCTCCGTTTGGGCCTCCTCGCGGAAAACCACAGTGACTGAAGCTGTGATTCATGGGTGGTTGAGAGAGCAAGTAAAGGAAAATTGTGCAGTGTGCGTTGTGGGAGAAGGTGAACTAGCGGTGGGGAAACGAGGAGCAGGGGAATCCATACGGTGGCCAGATCCTACAACTCGACCCCGCCCACTCCTAGTATTTGGATAGCGACCTGCGTAATAATCATTGGACTGGCTGGAAGTCGGCTCGGTTGAGGGGCTGGAGGGAGCGCGCAGAGGTTGACCTCTAGTGCTCCCCCTATGGCAACACATCCTTTGACGCAGGCGAGGCATGGGTGCAGTCTCACTAGCAGTGGGCACAAGAGGAGATGGAGAAGTAGAATTCCAAGAAACAGAGGAAGACAGACAAGGAATAGACCGAGAGAAATGCAGATATGCAGCAAGGTATACGCAGCAGTTCAGCTGGCCACTTCTCCTTCTCGTCACAGTGAGCAGGCAGTGTAACCTAGCAACTGGCTCGTCTGAAAAACCATAGCGAAATGCCATTTTATCGACCCGACTGCAATGCAATCGAAGGACGCCCGTCATAATTAATCTCTGATCATTAATGAGAGCCGAAGGTCGGATCATATTGGAGCATGCGGAATCGCTAACAGGAGTGGAGGTCCGATCTTGAACAGTGTTAAAACTTAATGCGATTAGATGTGAAAACCTTGGAACTTAATTGAACAACGTTAAAACTTAATGCGATTGATATGAAATCACCACATCCATGTCCCATCGCCTTAAATGCCATCAAATTCATCCATAGTCGGGAGTAGGGCAAGTTTTGATAGAGGACACGTGGCAGAAATTGATTGGAGCGGATCTTTGTTTGGGCCGCTTGCGCAGTGGAAATCCGGACCTGAAGAAGATTAGGGCGAATTTGATAAGAAATTCGCGTCACAACTCTCCCTCCGTACGCCAGCCCAACTTCAGACCCGAAAAATATTAGGGCAGAATTCATTTGGTTTTCGCCTCACAAAATTGGCCGACGTCAGTAGGCTATTTTGGAACGCGAATTTGGTTTGAATTATGGTTTATTGCCGTTTGAAGTCTGGTGGGCTCGACTTAAGAAAATTTTTGTTTGATCCCATCTTAGAAAATTTGTGGAGTGTGAGGCACTAGGACAAGGAATTTAAGTAACATTAACACAATAAGGGATATCATTGGCTTTTAAAAGCAAGGAATTTAAAGAAAATATTTGGTGAAATCTACGTAGGAAAAATAAATGAGAGCAATATTACATGCAATAAAAAATGGGGATATTATATCATTGGGAGGTACTTTAAAGTCAAGATATACCATGATAGCATAAAGTATTTTTTGAAGCTATGGATTTCATTGGAAGATTAACAAAAATGAGGAGAAAAATGAAAAGTTTTAATTTTGAGATAATCTGCAAAAAGGGTAAGGAAAATTTAGTACATGATGCTCTTTCTAAAATAGAAGAGGCCTCAAATTTATATCCAATTACATTTTCTATTCCTATGTGGCTAGAAGAAGCTTGCCATAATGGAAAAATGACAATAGTACTAAACAAAAACTAAAATTTATAAAGGATGGGATGAACTCTATGGAGCATTGGGAGTGAAAGAGAGATATACTTTGGTGCAAATGTAGAATATTTTTATGCATACAAGCATATTTGAATAAACAAATATTAAGGGAGTCCCATGTCTCTCTGATGGTAGGATGCAGGGTTCCTTAAAACATCTCAAAGGATCAAAAAATATATTTTTGGAAGGAATGAAGAAAGATATTCAAAATTTTGTAAGAGAAGGTCAGGTTTGCATAATAAATAAAAGAGAGATAGTAAAATCTCTAGGGTTACTTCAAACATTCCACATACATATTCAAAGACTAGAAGATATATCAATAGACTTTATTACAGGGTTACTGAAATATAAAGGTAAGTATTACATTTTTGTGGTCATTTATATAGACAATTTTGTAGATTTTTTTTGTAGAGCTCAAAGTACATAAACAACAAACCAAGTGGCAGAAGTGTCCGTGAAAGAAATTCATAGTCTTCATGGTTTTCCTAAAGTAATAGTAACAAGAAAATTTTGGAAATAATTATTTAATATGAGTGGAGAAACACTAGCTGCCATGAGTTCTACATATCAAACACAATCAAATGGTCAACCAAAAATAGTTAACAAATGTTTTTAAGGTTATCTAAAATGTTACTCTTTAGAAAAGCAATCTTAATGGATGAAGTGGGTTCGTCAAGGAATAATGGTAATATGATACTACCTATCACACATCTACTAAAATTTCCCCATTTAAGGCCCTTTATGGATATCCAACTCCTAGTATCTCATACTTTTTGCAAGATAAATCCAAAGTATAGGAAACAAAGTCACATATGGAAAATACTAAAGAAACTTTGAAAATTATTATGGAAAACCTTCAAATGACATGAAACATGATAAAACAACAAGGGGGACAACATTGAAGTGAAAGATAATTTGAGGAGGGTAATTGGGTATTTTTTAGATTATAGCATTATAAGTAATCTTCATTCAAGAAAAAGAAGAATAAAGAATTAGCTCAAAAATGTTATGGCCCTAAATAATTATTCATAAGATTGCACAAGTGGTATAGAAGTTATATTTTCCTTCTTCTTGCATTCATAAGGTTTTTCATGTATCTTTCCTAAAAAAGGTTTTGGGAAAAAATATGCCAATGTAAATAGAACTTCCAAAATTAGATGAAGAATGAAAGTTGATTCTTGACCCACAAAAAGTTATAGATAAACATTATGTATCTCTTTGACATATAACCATTATGAAGTACCTAATCAAGTGGAAGAATATTCCTCTAGAATAAGGTACATTGTAAAATGATCAATTCGTGATGAAATACCCATGGCTAAAGGGTTCGTTTGAAGTTTTGAAAAAGGTTTTGTTATATGTTTTATATAACACGCGGCGGAATAGTTTTATTGTTTGTTAAGGTCCCACACAGTGATAAAATTTGAAGGGCAGGTCCGAATTTCAATTAGAAGGGCATATATCTATGTTGCTCTTCCATAATGAAAAGCTTAAAAAAAAAACTTTTCAATTGAGCACAATAAATTATTTTTACATTTCATTTTCAGAAAGACAAAACCATCAATCTTTATAAAAATAAAAGACTGTTACATATACAACAATGAAGAAGGCTCCATCTTTCATTGCTTAAATATCTCATTGGCAATGTCAACATAAGTCTTGAAGACACTATTATAAGAATTTGGATACATACCACCGTGATATAGGAGATTCTTATGTGTCAGATTGTGTAATGCAATTTTGACTTTGTCTCACAAGGAGCAGCAGCATGGAGGTCTGGATTTTTCTTATAGAACTTTTGTATTATTATTTGAAACGTTGTTTATAGATATGAATACAACAATGAAATTATGAGCATGGTGGACAATTAGTCAAGCTCATGATGCCAAACCATGGTGATGTAAGTTTGGAATTTAACATTTTTACATGTTAAAGACAAATAGTCAAAATCACTGACAACTTAGTATGCCATAATTAATAATCATTCCCTGTTCACTTTTGTTAATGAGTTTATGTCACACGATGATCTCTCTTCTCTGGCATTTACTTGTATTGAAGATCTCTATTCTAGGAATAAGGAGTTATTTTGTCCAAAAAATAACCCTAGCCAAACATTGACAATGCATCAAGGATATCTTTCTATGCTTCATAAGTACATATGTTCTACTTCTAAATCATGTCTTGGAAGTGGTTGTTTTGCCGGAAATTATTCACCAGTTGGTTTCATACCAAAGTATTTTTCTCATTTTCAGCATCCAATACATGAAAAAGATAATGGTTTAAAACAACATAAATATTTGAAATTTTGCAAGAATTTTCTGGCACACTTTGAATATTAATTTTGAAGTCAAGTGCATGATGCTGTATAGGATCAAGTGTCATTTTGAATACCCAATGTTTCACAAGAAACTTCTCAACATGCTACCCTGCAGTAAGGATTAAATGACAATATTGCATCAACTATTTCCATAATGAAAGTGCACCTCGGCAATAAGACTAAACAACTACAAATGTTGTAGATCTAACAAGACCACACAATCAAATGTATTCCACAGGGCCAATACTGTATGAAAAATGAAAATGAGTTTGCAACCAAAAATACCTTAGGCAACTAATTCAATTAGATACACCAAACCATCAGCAAAAAGGAAAACCAGCCTACTCAAAAGGCAAGCGTTTACCTCCTTTGACAAAATTTTGAGTTCCGAAACAAGGGCCTTTATTGTCTTTTCAATGCCCCTAGTAATTTGAACGGGTTTTGCACCTGCTACAACAACCTAAACAAAAAGGTTTCATTTCAAATTATTTTTCACAAATTTAAGATACAACCATTGTCAGTTTTGTATTTCCTAACAAGCTCATAAATTTTGACAAAAGAACCAAAATTTTTTAATACCTGATAGCAATTTTTTCACTCAAAAACTATCTTAGACTCAATAAGCCCAACCCAAAACTAAAAACCAAACACCATAAGACCCTACAAAAATGAATAGATGATCTTAATCCAGTACTATCGACAAAAAGTTACCTTTACACCCTCACTTATTAAACCCTGTGCTATTGAATTTTAACTTCAACTACTGCAGCAGAAGGACGGATGCAACAACAACATTTTTTTTTGGAGGTTGCTTGCATGCCATCCAGAAATTTAATTCAGCATTTAAAATTCCTGCAAGTTTTTTTGTAGACGGCCGCAGCCATATTTCTGTACAGGATTGTATTTAAACACAACAACCAGCATTAACGCAATTCACCAACCAGAAATTAAACAAACAGAAATTTACCCCCCAGTTTTGTAAATTCAAAAGGAGGACATGTGGAGCATTAATATTGGATCGCATGAAATTGAAGGGAATCTGAAAACCTGAAAACCGGACCCGAATTTTTTATAAGGCACATTGGATTGAGAATTCGCGCTACAAATTAGGCAGACGTCAGCATCCCATTTTGGAACGCGAATTTGGTTTGAAATTCAATCTATTCAGACTTTTGAAGTCTGATGGAAAGGGTTCTTTAATGTTTTGATAATTTAATTTTATGTATGCTTTAATATATACAAATGTTTTAAACATATTTTATATGTATATATCATATGCGAAATGAAAGGTGGGCCATAGAATTTAGTTTTAATTTTATTTTTTTAAAAAGAGGGTTTATTATAATATTTTATTTTATTTTATTTTATTTTATTTATTTATTTATTTTTTTCAGAAAGAAAAAAACGCTATTTTTATTAACAGTGCATATAACAAAACATTACATTCCCATCATGAGATGATAAGAGGACCCGATCCGAAACAATTTCCATCATGACAACTTCTAAGGAAGAAGGAGTCAAAAATGAAAAAAATATGTGGGGATCATACAAATATGGGGGCATAACACCCCAACCAGATTACGAGTCAAGATAAAGAAAAAACCAACAGAGCAGCCCTTAAAAAGGGGAAATGTTGTCATCTGTTACTGAACTCATCAGGATTAAAGAAAAAAGAATAATGATCATAGGCAAAAACTGGTTCGCTTGATGTGTCATATGTTGGCCCTATAGAAAGATAAAAACCATTGCATATTATGTGAATAGAACCTATGTTGTTATGAAGAAACAACTTGAAATCAGTATAATGGAAACCGACTCTCCTGTTGCATAATTATATGTTACGACATATAAAAATAAAAAGGACAAAAAAGCTTGGTAGTTTTTTTTATAGACAGTACGTAAATTTTTTATTACACAACAGTGTGTAAACAGTGAAATACTGAGTGTAACTTTTTAAGTGTGTATGCACAGCAGTGCGAAAGTGAAAAACACAACAGAGTGTTTTAGAGAGAGAGTATGTTTGTTTTGAATAGACAATGAGTTGGTTTTATGCACTGCATTTTTTAGTAGCCATAATTTTGTAATCCCTCTCAGTGAGGAAGAAGTGTAATAGTTTTTTTTTGAGTTATTGAAGGGAATAGAAGTTTGTTTTCAAAGTATTGAAACTCTGTCTCCTGTCAAAGAAATTTTTATTTTCTCTGTGTTAAAAGAAGGGAGATTTATTCTCCATTCATTGTTCAGGAATTTTTCAATATTCCAACATGTGCAAGAAAAACAAATGTTGTGGTTCCATCCCCAGCTAAATCATTTGTCTTTGCCGCAGCTTGCCTTACCAACTTGGCCCCAATATTTTCAACGGGGTCCTCTAATTCAACCAATAAAAAGGCCAAAACCATAGCATTTAGATACATTTCATTACAATGCCAATAACAATAAAATTTGACTCAGCCATAACCCTTTTCTTTTATTGTTGTGAAAAGCTTTATGAATTACTCTAATGTGGATAGTCCATAGGCCAAGTAGACCACTGGGTAACAAATATGTTTCCTTTCACCTTTGAGTTTTCAAATTATGCCTACCAAATCTAAGACATTTAAGAGGGGGAACTATTACAACGTTAAAAAGAAAACCAAAGCACACATATACAAATTACCTCCTTAGCTACTGTCACACCATCATTAACTATTTTCGGAGAACCATGCTTGCTCTCCAAGACAACATTTTGTCCCTCGCCCCAAGGGTGACTCCAACAAGATCAACAAGTTTGTTCACACCGCCTGCAAGAAAAATTGACAATGCTTTTAGTAAGTGTGCAATTGAATGCCAAACCATATGCCAAAACAACCCTCCATGAAAAATTAAAATAACACATTAAAATTGAATATAAGCGGACAAGGAAAGATCCACCGCAGTGAAGTTTCACGTGCAGGTGACCTTCCTTTAAACATAATTTTTTCTCTGACCTGCAATTTTTTTGTCACTGAGCCATCCTTGTTGAAGTACAACTCCTTTTCCATAGCTCTTGTATTAACTACCTTCTCTCCGTCGCGTAATCTCAGAGTCCCTCTTCTGCTTGAGCGATTAAAGGAAATGGGTGAAAAACTGAAAGAGAAGACAATTGTCTGCCATAATTATCAAACATTGCACCCAACTTCTTCCCCTTTCCATTGTTACCCAATGAGGTAGATGTGGCAATTGTTGTCATACTTCACAAAGCAGAGGCCATCTTCTCTTATCCTGAATATAGAATTACAAGATATTCATATTAGTATGAACCTTAATAAACATGACTCCCATTGCTAAAAACCACTTTTAAGTTGTAACAGGCAAACTAAACAACTATCGCAACTTTTGGAAACTTCTGGAGCATTAAGAGAGAAACAACCAAAGAGAAATAAAACCACAATCCTCATTTTAATGAGACTGGACTATGTATTTGCATTAAGATAATAGAAAGAAATCACGACTATATTAAGGCCAACACAAAACAATCTTTAACCAGTGTCTCTCGCGGCCTTCAGGTTGCCATGCTAGAGGTTGCATATTTTAATTTTAATTTATACCTCTCATGCCCATCTATGAATGCATCCAATGGGATATCTACATCAAATGCTCCTTTATATCTCCAAAAACAAATTCCCTACTACAAGAGCACCAGTATTGATGGATCACCCCACACCATCCCACCCACTAGAAACGGTGAAAAAGGAAACCCGAGAAAACTTCTAAAATATCTCAAGATGACTATATGGGTGGTTCTTATGAATCAACCAACCATTCAGAACATGCTCATCAATTCAAACCATGAGTATTATGTGACAATATTCAAGCAGGCACTGAATCGGATTTCTGAAGCTATGTTAGAGAAACCCTAAACTCTCACTGAAAATAGGTGAAATGTGGCACCACTCAGAGATTGACATGTGCCAATTGATACAAGTGGTAGAAAATTGGCATGCTCAAACAACGAGGTGATGCAGGAATGACATGAGGGAGAAAATATCAGAAAAGCCCCAAATCTGGAGAACTAAAGCTCATCACCAACCCGAGATTGACAACTTTACATGATGTAACCTATGAAATCGTAAATGGAGAAATCATAGTAACAATAAAGTAACCTATGTAACAATAAAGTTAGATTCATCCCGGGAGTGGTAATGGGAGAAATCATAGTGAACAACAGGAAACATGTAGAGTTTCTTACAATCAAATAGATGAAAAAACACATACAAAAAACCTAGATAATAATCATGAACAAGCTTAATATTGAATTATGAACTGTAAAGGAACTTACAAAATGTGACATTACGAACCTGGTCAAGCGCACAAGAAAAAATATCCCGGACATGACCCTGGTTGACAAGTTGTATTGCTCATGATGCAAGAGGATTTGTACCTGCACTGCCAAGTCAATCAAAATCCATCATTATCTATACAATAAATACAAGTAATTGATGTAGTATTTTTTACTCTAAGATGCATTCTTATGATAATGTTAGAACATATGTTGAAAATGTCAAAACATACCTGAATAAGATCCTCTTCGTTTCAAGAACAATTTATTGGAGTCGCATGAACTTGGAACAAGCCTCCCACGATCTGAAAGAGTAGCAACTAAGTCAACAGTGACTTTTTTGTTGCTACGCTGGATCGAGGGAGGTTTCTCCAAGATTAAATCGCTCCAATAAATTATTCTCTACTAAATAGGGCCAACCACGTGAAGGTGGAAGCTCTTATGGCCCCTCCCCCCCCCCCCTCACATCACTCTCAATTCCCCAATACCCAATCTATATTTCATTTTTTACTTTCATGAGCATAAAAAAAATTTCAATAACTAATAAAAAAACAATTCAACAAAAAGTATGCAAGGAAACATTGCAATTAATGCTTGACATAAAAATAGTATGATAAATGAGTTTTTTATATAACGCAAAAAACGTTCCAAGTATGTTAACGTTTGTCTTATAATAATACAATATTTTACATTGTCAAATTTTCTTTTTCTTCTTCCTATTTTTAAAGCTCCTAATTACATCATCAATATCATCGTGCTCTGCTCCTGTTTCGTGCCTTTCAACCACTACTAACCTAGTTGCGTAGTCACGATGTCTGGTCTCATCCAGTGACGGGGCATCGCCTACAAAAACAGATAATATTAAATTTTAATTGTCAGTTTTTAAATATCATTGAACTAGTTCGGTAATATTAATAAAAAAAATTGCAATGAGATCATTTACCTGGTGCACCAGTTGTCGCCGCTAACCTAGTTGCGTAGTCACGATGTCTGGTCTCATCCAGTGACGGGGCATCGCCTACAAAAACAAATAATATTAAATTTTAATTGTCAGTTTTTAAATATCATTGAACTAGTTAGGTAATATTAATAAAAAAAATTGCAATGAGATTATTTACCTGGTGCACCAGTTGTCGCCGCTGACCTAGTTGCATTGTCACGATGTCTGGTCTCATCCAGTGACGGGGCATCGCCTCTAAAAACAGATAATATTAAATTTTAATTATCAGTTTTTAAATATCATTGAACTAGTTCGGTAATATTAATAAAAAAAATTGCAATGAGATTATTTACCTGGTGCACCAGTTGTCGCCGCTAACCTAGTTGCGTAGTCACGATGTTTGGTCTCATCCAGTGACGGGGCATCGCCTACAAAAACAGATAATATTAAATTTTAATTGTCAGTTTTTAAATATCATTGAACTAGTTCGGTAATATTAATAAAAAAAATTGCAATGAGATTATTTACCTGGTGCACCAGTTGTCGCCGTTGGGACTGTTGCCCTGTCTTCCTCTCTAGTGGTAAGATCCTCAAGGGAAACATTCTCTGTCATTTAAAAAAAAAACGTTATAAGGACAACCATAAAGGTATAATTAGAAAAAATTATAAGTGGAAATTAATTACCGTCACGGCCCTCACTGATAGTAGCATTGTCGGCCTGGTCCCCACTACAATGATCAGGTTGCACGTGAAGATCATCTACATCTGGCTCTAAAACTGGGTTATTTGCCTCGTCGGTAGTGCTGCTCCCCTGATTTAAACAAAGTTGTTAGACATTAAATTTATGGACGAAAAAAAACATATTGAAAGGTTAATGTTTTACCTTATCAGGCATTCTGGATCTTGGGACCTGCCCCAAGCTTATGCGACGTTCAACTACGGCTTGATAGCCGAAATGGAAAGCGATATTTTTATCTTCCTCTGTTGTTTCTGTTCCGAAGTCATCACCCTACATTACATATGTCTGTGTATTTTTAATCATATTTGATAGGATTACAAAAACATTGGAAGGCGATACAATTAATTATAAGATGTTTAGCTACTTAATTACAATTTTTGCGGCCAATTTCAAGTAGCCGCCCTGGCCTAGCTTGTGATGGCCCTTTTTTTCAATCCTAGCTTTGGTTGCCTTTGAGGTGTCAGGCAACCTAGCATCAAAATATTAAAGTCAGATATGACGTAGCATACTTTTATTTTAGACATAGAGAAAATTAAAGCTATTGAATTAAAGTTGTAATTTACCTTGCGGGTCCAGTTGGCATTTTTCCTTCTTTCTTTGCCCTTTTCTCTTCTCTGTCATGGATGAGTGCTCTCCACTCACTCTCCAGAACTGTGAGAGGATGCTCGTATCTAGGGTTAAATTGCAATTGCGTCCTATAGGTGTCCCTGGTATATTTCAAATATTTTCCGGCTACTTGAGCCATCGCTGTTCTGTCAAATGTGCCGACCCCAAAAAGGGCTTCTAGATAACCTAGAAGTTCTTTTTTCAGGTTGGAATTATGGGAATTCCACCCTGTGCATATGGTTGGGCCAAAAATTACCAACGCATGGCTCTCCAAAAACCTGTAGAACTCATTGTTTCCTACACAGAAAAAAAAAAAGATATTATCATTAATTTAAAAATAAAAATCATGATAAATATGTTTTAGATAAAGTACATGAAATAGTTAAAATATTAAAATTTAACTGGGAGTTGTACGTGCTTTATAGGGACACCTTAATCGTTCACCAACAACGTGCCATTAATGGTCCCTATGGCGCTGACATGTGTAGCTCGAGGAAACACAATATTGTAGTTGGCCATATCAGCCTCATCATTTCCAACACGTTTAGCGGTTGGTTGGGTGTCTGCATGGGCAGGGTGTGTTTCTTGGCTGGCACCTAAAGGAGTAGAAGGTGTACGAGAGGGTTTCTAGGCAATCTCTTGCCCTTGTGTCCCACTACCACCAACACCGGGTTCAGCAAGTGCCAGAAAACGCTACATACAAAAGAAATTTTTGTTAGTTTAGTCAATATAAAAATTAAAAATCAAACTATCACAATTCATCTCATGCAGAACAAAAAAATATCCTTTTGACTTTTTATTATTACCTGATATTTTTCTAGTTGGCTCATAAGTTTTTTATCCTCTCTTCTATTTCAGGTGTTTGAGGCGCGTCTATCAAAGTATTAAATTCTGACCTTGCATCTCTTGCCTTTTTTCGCAACAAAAACACTAGAGATAGGGATGAAGAAAGCTCTTCCTCAAAGAGGGAATCATCAGGCGTACCATGTCTAGGTGTTTGCATATTTGAACAAAATTAATATTATTTCAATTATGTAAATAACTAAAATACCTGAAGATAGAGCAATGCTGGCACTTTACATGTTCTTCCGCTGGCCTCTTTCCGCGATCATCCCGTATCGGGGTTGTTCCTGTACTGCCCTGATCAGTCTGCCACATTGAAATAAAATTATAAATGTAAAAACTTGAAAACAATATCTAACTTGAAAACACAAAATGAAAACTGAAATAATTTCTAATAAGACACCGGAAGACAGAGTTAGAGTTTCAAATATGCCTTGCATTGAATTCAGTCTTGGAAACATGTCATTGCACATTATGGCACCCAAACAAGAGACGAGTTGACAATGAAGACCTTATTGAATATATTGTTGGAGCAACTTCTAGTAAACTTGTTGTGAAGACCTTGAGGATATTTTTGGAGCAACATTGTTGAAGTTGATGGTATATCATTGTTGGAGACAATCTTGAAGGGCCTTGAAGTGAAGCTTTTGGAGCAACTATTGAAAAATCCTTAGAGCATTTAAGTAAGGCACTTTCTATCTTCCATCACCTTTTTCCTTTCAATATCCTTTAAAAGATTTTGTTGATATTTAATGTTTGAAATCACGTTATAATTCCTTGATTATATGTGTTTGGGGACTTTCCCTTTGAAATTACCCAAAAATACCCTGGCAATTTTATCTTCATGATGCATGTCTGACCCTATTGTTCAATATTTTGATTGATAGTAGTAAACATAGAGAGTTAGGGGGCTCTTGACTTGGTTTGGTTGGGCCATTAGATCCCTAACATCTACTAGGGAGAACCTCCCTTGAGTTGGAGGAGAGCTAGCCCGAAGTGAAAAGAGGTTGGTGAGGTGACAATGGGGCTATTGAATTACACATGGTATCACACTTTAGCTTTAAGACTTTATCTTGAGAAGTGCGAGATTTTGCTATATCAATTCTCAAATTGTTTACAACACTATTGTTAAGAACTAATAAGAAGTGATGTTGAGGGGTTTTTGGGTATAAGAAACAATACCATTTAAAAAATAGGGTTCTCAATCCTTGGCATTCCTTCACCTGGGCCTAGGGGCACACTAGAATAATTTCACACTAAACCAT
Organism: Pinus albicaulis; assembly: GCA_034641835.2. Taxonomy (NCBI): domain Eukaryota; kingdom Viridiplantae; phylum Streptophyta; class Pinopsida; order Pinales; family Pinaceae; genus Pinus; species Pinus albicaulis. Next base: position 16,148,715 of record CM076573.1, read on the forward strand.
GCAAACTTAAAAGTAACTTAATAGATCCATAAAGTAATAATAATCATAATTCATAATTTCCTATTGTACGATATGATGCAAATTATTCAAACATGAAACAATGAAGACATGCAATGTCCAAATTTCAAGATTGATGAACCAATACAAGAAGTTAGAAACTACAACTTTGATTCAATACTCTGTGTCCTAACTCCAGGAAGGAATCTAGTTTGTAGTACAGAACATGCATCGTGTATTATCAATTCTTAATTGACAAAAACTAAAGGTCATCTACCTCATCAATTCCTTCCCATTTTGTGTTTTTATGTTATATTCCTTATAAAAGTGTCAAATTTCTCTCAAAGTAAGCAACCACCGAATAAAATAAAAAATAGTTGAGATATGATTGAGAAATGGTCATTTATTTCTTGAAAGGATCTTCACAATTTCTTTGGTTGTTTTTCATCTCAAGAAACAAGAAATGACCTAAGAAACTATCGTGATGTAATATAAGAAACAACACGGTGCAATGGCCATTTTCAAAGCCAAATGATGTCCATCGAGGACATGGCCTTTATTTGGTTCCTGTTTCATAGGAGTTTCGGGTAGAAATGGAACTTTGTTGTACCATTTCCAGTAGTAAAAAGGGAAAACCTTCTTTTTCAATGGGAAATAATTTACCTTTCCTTTTTCAAGATAATCTAAATCACAAAAATATGAACTATACTGCACACATTCTTGGATAATGTGAAAGTGGAAAAGGAATACCCTACACAAGTGATGCACACATGTACATTTGAACACTAATATATTTTGTAGTTGAAATGCAATGCTTGTTTTCATTTAAATGTAGGGTTTTTAAAGCAGGGAGAAATAATGGCTGCCAAATTAATAAGCGTTTCTTTGGGAAAAATTTAAATCTTGTATTGGGTGATGAAGATAATAGAGGGTATTGAATCTTGATTCTTGACATATAGAGAGAACCCTACACCCTAACACAATCCAATGGAATTGACCAAAAAAACCCAAATAGAGTCAACCCTACTATAGGAGGAAGGGCCTGCAGTAAGAACTTACCATTTTGCAAGAGCTGAGGGCGAACGTCGAAGTCATAAGAGCCGAGGGCGACGTGTGGCTTAACGTCGTTTCACAAGAGCTCAGTATGGTCGCTAAGGGTGAATGTCAAGCCTGCGAAGAGCTCTGTGTGGGCTAATGCCGAGGTGAATGTCGTTCGCAAGAGATGAGGGTGGAATGTGAGGCTAATGCACAGGATATCAGAAGTTAATGTAGCACACATGTACATTTGAACACTAATAGATTTTTGTAGTTGAAATGCAATGCTTGTTTTCATTTAAATGTAGGGTTTTTAAAGCAGGGAGAAATAATGGCTGCCAAATTAATAAGCGTTTCTTTGGGAAAAATTTAAATCTTGTATTGGGTGATGAAGATAATAGAGGGTATTGAATCTTGATTCTTGACATCTAGAGAGAACCCTATAGCCTAACACAATCCAATGGAATTGACCAAAAAAATCCAAATAGAGTCAACCCTACTATAGGAGGGAGGGCTTGCAGTAAGAACTTACCATTTTGCAAGAGTCGAGGGCGAATGCTGTTCTGCAAGAGCTGAGGGCGAACGTTGAGGGCGAATGCTGAGGGAAAATGTTGTTCTATAAGAGCTAAGGGCGAATGCTGTTCTGCAAGAGCTGAGGGGGAATGCTGAGGGTGAATGCTGTTCTGTAAGAGTATAGGGTGAATGCGCGCGTGATATCAGACGTTAATGTAGCTATTGCGATGGATACCAAACAATAAAATCATTTTTATGTAGCGTGCATATAAGTTTCGTATTTTTATGTAGCGCGCATATAAGTGTCGCTATACCGACGGTGGACAAAGCGTTGCTATTGCGACAGGTGCCTCCAAACATCGTAATTGTGACACTTAGACATTGTGTTGCACTTGCGACGTTTGGAGGCAGTCGTCGCAATAGCGACGCTTTGGGCCATAGTGTCGAAATTGCAACGTCTTCCTCCAAACGTCGCAATTGCGACACTTTGTCTAAGTGTCGGTATTGCGACACTTTTCTATAAACGTCGGTATAGCGACGGTTTCGGGCGGGATGGAAAAAATTTGGGGAAATTTCTGACATTTGGTCAAAAGCGTCGGAACCAAGTGTCGGAATTTCCGCCAAATGTAGTAGTGATACAAGCGAGGGGGTACCTTCTAGGGAAAAAACCATAAAATAAACATAACTTCTATCGTCAGATCATCTGCCTAATGAACGGCCCAGATTGACTAGAAATTACTATACTTTTACAAGGCAATTTTACATCTGTTTTTAGCTTCGGGGGTGTTGCCCCTGAAAGCCCCCGCCAGGGGGGGGCCCTGGACCCCCCAAGCAGCGTTTAATTACGGGCGGCGTTGCTGCCCCTATTAAGCTATAGGGATCCAATGTTGTGATACAAAATAAACAAGATAATCAGGCTCCACACCCAACATTAACCAAACCATGGGTCGCTGACCTAAGGGGTCGGGGACCTGGATGTGATGGGTTTAACATAGGCATGTTGGTGGGAGGCAATTGAAAACGAAGGATTGGAATTCAGGCCCGAGATTAGAGTATACTTTAGTAGCTTGGCGACAGTCATAGTTATTTCTTAAGGGAAAATCCCTGGAGTTGGTAGGAATTCCAGGGCAGGTGTGAACCAGCTATGAATGTCGTGATGGTGCCTGCGTGGGGGTGAATAATCTGAATAAGGGAATGAGGGAATACTACCATGGGGGAAAAGATGAAATATGAGGGTGAAGGGGTGAAGTGCATAATTTTCGGCCTTTTTACACTTACCAAAAGAATAAAATAATGAGGTTTAGTTTGTACAAAACACAGAGACGGGTACCCCAAAACATTAAAGGGTTCGCTCACAGAAGGTGTGAGAACAGTGTTTTGTTGGGGGTGGGGGTCCCATTGGTTGGTATCGTGTGTGGGGTTGATGAAGCAGATGAACAAGTGTCGCAGATGGGATTATGCCGATGGAGGTATGGTGGGCCAAATGTGATGCGCGGAGGTGCAATTTCAATCGGCTTGTACAACCTGGTCATCCGGGAAGAGGTTGTCAGCTTATATGGCGAACTTGAACTTGTGCATGATGAATATATGGGCACGAGGGGCTTCCCGGACTGAAGTGGTATGGCCATGGCGTCACTTGTTGTGATTTAGGGTCTACTTTAGGTGAAGAGCGCCATGGAGGGGAGTCTCTACTGACCAACGCAGATGTTTATTGTATGCAGGGCAAGGTGATGATAAACACGGTCGGGTATGAGGGCCCTATGGTTTATTTCTGATGGAGAAATGATGTCAGGATATGAAAATTCTTCTGGGACTCTATCATGCTAAGGGTAGAATGATACTTGCTTCAGAACCTTTAGTGGATGGCATTGTAAGTGGTTTGCAGGTTCTTGAAAAAACAACTATCTCAAGTGAGAGCATCTTATTTATCAAATATTATTGAAAGGCATGAGCTTTAAAAAAGAAGATGAGAGAGGGCATATCTGCCAATGCCAGAAAATTAATTTTTTTGGGAGTGCGAATGCGTGGCATTGCTTTTGCTTGCTTGGGAGTTGTTACTCAGCTCCTAGTTTTGATTTCAGTTGGGGTTGCCCCCAAACTGAGATCATGGGGGATGTTTGCCGGTTACTGCCCCCTATCCAGGATCTCCCTAAATATAGATTACTGCTGCCTAGGTGACCTTAGGTCAACGACCTGATGAAACTGTCTGTAGTAATCAATGCACTTGATAACTCAAGAGAATGAGGCAACCAGGTTCCCTTGTCCCTGGTTGGTGTATGGTGGTTTGGGGGGAGGAGGGAAAAATGGTTTTCTTTCTGGTGACTATTGCTCCTCCTGCAAGTACAGGATGATATGAGGTTCATCTCCGACAGACTGGATGGAGGGATCCTCTTGATAGGATCACTCGATCACATGTAAGGCATCCCTATATCGTGGTATCTCTAGAAAATGGTGGGTATAGTGCCCATAGTTTCCACATAGAGCGCATGCGTGATTGGTACGCAACGCTTTGCCTTTACCTTTGGTGGTAGGTTCCTTTTTACGGGAATGTGGCGTCGCGATGTCTGTTGTTATGAGTGATTTTAATTCATCCATCTCCAGAAATATATGGGTAGGATGGCCTATAACGTCACAAATGTGTTGGGTGTGGAGCCTGATTATCTTGTTTACTTTGTATCATAGCTTTGGACCCCTGTACATTAAATGGGGTGGCAACGCTGCCCGTAAATTAATCGCTGCCATGGGGGGTCCAGGGGGGGCGGAAGTGACTTTATGGAGGCCCCCCTGGCGGGGGTTTTCGGGGGCAGAGCCCCCGAAGCTAAAAACAGATGTAAAATTGCCTTATAAAAGTATAGTAATTTCTAGTCAATCTGGGTCGTTCATTAGGCAGATGATCTAATGGTAGAAGTTATGTTTAGTTTAGGGTTTTTTGCCCTAGAAGGCAACCCCTCTCTTTTTATGAGGGTATTGTATTGCGGTTGTGTATTACATGTGTATTCTCAGAGCGAGAAACAGAGAGGGAGACTGTGAGAGAGAACAGAGGATATGTTGTAGGTTTTGTATCTTCATTTTTGTTGGATAATAGAAAGGAAGGACTGGTTGTTCGGGGTGGACGTAGCCCAAAATGGGTGAACCACGTATATCTGTGTCTCTCTAGTTTTATGTGTTTTGTGTGCTTGCATTTTCCACATATTTTATGTGTTGCATTGCTCTGTAATATATAATTTTTCTAACAACTGGTATCAGAGCCGAAGGTATATTTGGCTGATAAACTCACAGGAAAGAAGGGTTCCTAGTTCGAGTGGGAGCAATGGTGGAAGATAGTAATTTTATGGTCGAGAAATTTAACGGCAAAAAATTACAGCTGTGGAAGATGCAGATGGAAGATTATTTGTATAAGAAAGATCTGTACCTACCATTGAGCGGAAAAACAAAGAAGCTGGCGGCCATGACAGACGCGGAATGGAACATTCTCGATAGAAAGGCACTCGGAATAGTATGGTTGTGCCTTGCGGCATCAGTCGCCTTTAATATTTTGAAGGAAACAACAATAGAGGGTTTGATGCATATGTTGGTGAAACTATATGAAAAACCCTCGGCCTCAAGCAAGGTATTTCTTATGAAACGATTATTTAATATGAAGATGTCGGAAGGTGGATCTATTGCAGACCATTTAAATGATTTTAATACAGTTACCAGTCAGTTAAGTTCTATAGGGGTAAAATTTGATGATGAAGTTAAAGCTCTATTATTCTTGTGCTCATTTCCAGAGAGTTGGAATGGTTTAGTAATGGCCATTAGTAACTCTGTCTCTGGATCTAGTACTTTAAAGTTTGATGATGTTGTCGGTGCTATCCTTAGTGAGGAAATGCAACGAAAAAGCTCCGGTGACACATCAGGTAATGATTTGAGTGCAGAGTCTAGGGGAAGGAGAATGGAAAGAGGAAAGATGTCAGGATATCGCATTAAATCAAGGAAAGGCAGATCCAAGTCCAGATCAGGGATAGTGTGTTGGAAATGCAGAAAGAAAGGACACCTAAAGAAAGACTGTAGATATTAGAAGGGAAAAGAAGGAGATGCACAACAAGAAAACAATCATGAAGCAAATGTGACAGGTGATGTGTTACAAGATGCTTTGATTATTTCTTTTGAAAATGCTACTAATTCTTAGGTTGTAGATTCAGGGGCTTCATTCCATGCCACACCTGATAAGAAATATTTTCATGACTATGTTCAAGGAGATTTTGGACAAGTTCGTTTGGGTGATGATAAACCCTATAAAATTGTTGGAATGGGTAAGGTTCTTGTAAAACATAAGAATGGAAACCAATGGCTATTAAAGGAGGTAAGGCATGCTCCAGATCTAAAGAAAAATTTGATTTCAACATGGCAGTTAGGCGGTGAAGGTTGTGTGACAACTTTCACAGATAAAGCTTGGAAGGTCACCAAAGGAGCCCTAGTAATAGAAAAAGGAGAAAAGGTTGGTACATTGTATTTATGCAATGGTATTTCTAACTCTGTTAATTCTTTAACTTCCAAAGGAGCAGATGCAGCATTATGTCATCATAGGCTTGGACATATGAGTGAGAAGGGTATGAAGATTCTTCACTCAAGAAATTTGTTGCAAGGTTTGAAGAATGTTGATTTGGATTTCTGTGAGAATTGCATTTATGGAAAACAAAAGAGAGTCATATTTCTCAGAGTTGGGAAAGAAAAGAAGAGCGAAAAATTGGAGCTTGTGCATACATATGTATGGGGACTTGCTACAGTATCATCTCTTGGTGGCTCTCATTATTATGTTACTTTTATTGATGATGCAACTAGAAAAACTTGGATTTATTGTATTCACAATAAATCTGATGTATTTGATACTTTCAAGAAATGGAAAGCTTTGGTTGAGATTGAGATAGGAAAGAAGTTGAAGTGTCTCAGATTAGACAATGGAGGTGAATATTGCAGCAAAGAGTTTGATAGGTACTGTTCAGAGCATGGAATTCGTAGAGAGAAGACAGTTCCAAGAACAGCACAATAAAATGGTGTGTCAGAAAGGATGAACATAACAATCATGGAGCGTGCAAGGTGCATGAGATTGCATGCGGGATTGCCTTTACAATTTTGGGGAGATGATGTAGATATTGTTGTTTATCTAATAAATAGAGGGCCTTCAAGTTCCTTGGATGGTGGTATTCCAGAGGAAGCATGGAAAGGTAAAAAGTTAAACTACTCTTTTTTAAATCCTTTTGGTTGTGAGGCCTTTGTTCATATTAATAAAGAAAATAGAAAAAATCTTGAGGCGAAATCAAAGAAATGTACCTTTATTGGATATGGTGTTAATGATTTTTGTTATCGCTTATATGATTATGAAAATAACAAAATCATTAGGGAGAGATGTAATATTCAATGAAAAGGAGTCTTGTATAAGAATCGATTGGGGGGGAGAGAAAGAAACGGGGGAAAAAGCAAGAATACAGTTCTTGATGAGATACTTGAAAAAAAGTAAAGGTGCACTGAAAATAATAGCAATCAACAACCACGACGACAACCCTTACAACGACAACATGCACCTCAAACACACAGTGGTATTAGAAGATCTACTGAGGATAAGTAGATCCCACGAATGATACTCTCCTTCATTATATTATTTATTACGGCGGTGCAGGTAGTGAATGTTATGAAGAAGCAATGCGGGTTGAGAAGCGAGGAAGAAGTGGGAGTTAGCCATGGATGAAGAGATGGACTCAGCAATGCATAACCGGACTTGGGACTTAGTCGGGTTGCACATGAAAGTAAAACTACATTGCGGGAATAAATGGAGGCTTTACGGTGAAGGAGAAGAAGATGGAGGAAAACAGAGGTACAAAGCTAGACTTGTGGTGAAGGGGTTTGCATAGAAGAAAGGTATTGATTTTGATGAAATATTTTCTCCTGTTGTTAATATGACTTCAATCAGAACTATCTTAAGTCTTACAACAGCAAAAGATTTACATCTTGAACAGTTAGATGTAAAGACAACATTTATCCATGGAGATTTGGAGGAAGAGATATATATGGAGCAACCAGAACGATATGAGGTCAAAGGGAAAGAAAAATTGGTGTGCTGGTTAAAGAAGAGCTTGTATGGCTTAAAACAGGCTCCAAGGCAGTGGTATCTAAAATTTGACAAGTTTATGTTTGAACAAGGTTATACTAGATGTCGCTCTAATCATTGTGTTTATCTGAAAAAGAAAACTGATGGCAGCTATATCATATTGTTATTGTATGTAGATGACATGTTTGTTGTAGGGTCTAACATGTAGGAAATAAATGTGCTCAAACAAAAATTGGCAAATTCATTTGCAATGAAGGATTTGGGAGCTGCAAAACAGATCCTTGGTATGAGAATAACTAGAGACAGGGAAAATCGCAAATTAACACTATCTCAGAATGAGTACATACAAAAGGTGTTGAAAATATTTAATATGCACAATGCAAAACCAGTTAGTACACCTTTTACTAGCCATTTCAAACTTATTAAGGAGATGTGCCCAAAGACCCAGGAAGACATGGATTATATGTCTTAAGTTCCATATGCATCAGTAGTTGGAAGCTTAATGTATGCAATGGTCTGCACAAGGTTTGATATTGCACATGTAGTGGGAGTTGTAAGCAGGTACATGAATAATCCAGGAAAAGAACATTGGATGGCAGTAAAATGGATTCTCAGATATTTGAGAGGTACCACAAATCATGCATTATGCTTTGGTGGTTCAAACATTGCTCTATAGGGATATGTTGATGCAGATATGGCAGGTGACAGAGATAACAGGAGGAGCACTACAGGATATGTATTTACTGTAGGTGGAACAGCTGTTAGTTGGCTTTCAAAAATCCAATGTGTTGTTTCACTTTCAAAAACAGAAGCAGAGTATGTTGCTGCTACAGAGGCTAGTAAAGAAATGATTTCTTTACAAAGGTTTATGGGTGAATTAGGTAAGAAGAATGATATGGTCACGCTATACAGTGATAGAAAAATTTCCATTCATCTTGCAAAGAACTCAGCATTTCATTCCAAGACTAAACACCTACATCTCAAGTATCATTTCGTATGGTCAGTATTGGAAGATGGAGAGTTGAAGCTGGAAAAGATACACACTAGCCAGAATCCTGCAGATATGCTAACAAAAGTTGTAACCAGGGAGAAACTGAGAACGTGCTCAATTTAAATTGGTCTTCAAGGATGACGATGAAGATGAGAAACAGCCAGGTCCAAAGAGGAGTCATTTTCCAGCAAATGAAGCAGCAGTGGAGTTGCTACAATCAGTCTCCAAGTGGGAGATTGTTGGGTGTGGAGCCTGATTATCTTGTTTACTTTGTATCATAGCTTTGGACCCATGTACCTTACCATGGGGGGTCTAGGGGGGGGGTAGCAGCGACTTTATGGAGCCCCCCCCCTGGCGGGGGGTTTCGGGGACAGCGCCCCCGAAGCTAAAAACATATGTAAAATTGCCTTGTAAAAGTATAGTAATTTCTAGTCAATCTGGGCTGTTCATTAGGCGGATGATCTGATGGCAGAAGTTATGTTTAGTTTAGGGTTTTTTTCCCTAGAAGGCAATCCCTCTCTTTGTATGAGGGTATTGTATTGCGGCTATGTATTACATGTGTATTCTCGGAGCGAGAAACAGAGAGGGAAAATGTGAGAGAGAACAGAGGATATTAAAACAGATCTACTGTAGGTTGTGTCTCTTCATTTTTGCTAGATAATAGAAAGGAATGATTGGATGTTTGGGGTGGACGTAGCCCAAAATAGGTGAACCATGTATATCTGTGTCTCTCTAGTTTTATGTGTTTTGTGTGCTTATATTTTCCGCATATTTTATGTGTTGCATTGCTCTGTAATATATAATTATTCTAACAAAATGGCACAAACTGGTGATTCCCTTTGCATGGTGGGGGGTGGGCTTATCCTTCCTTCCTCTATTTGTGGTTTTCGTGGCTGTGATTATCGGTTTCACAATGGGAACTTCCTTTGCGGGGGTGGTCTCAACCATTTCTTGGGTAGGTGGGGGCTCCTCAGGACTGAGGGGCTTTAACCCTGTGGTAGTAACGTTGGTTTCTCCTGTTCTAGAAGGAGGAATGAGGTACCAAAATGGGAATTCCAACGATATGTTGGGTAATACCAGTGTTTCCAAAACCTGATGGGAGACGAAGCTAGCTGCGGGGTAGAGGAAAGGGTTTTGGGAGGCAGCGTAGGCTAGAGAGGCTATTGTGGTCGATGCCTCGGTGTCATTACTAATTGAGTTGTGTCCTGACTAGCCTCAACGCTTGATGTGGAAATCATGCACACTGAAGCTCCTGTGACATCTGGTGATGCGTTAGGGATAATGGGAGGATCTCCTAGGAAAGACCCTAGAATGGACGACGGTTTGAATTTTCTAGGGCCATATTCTTTGTACTATGAAAAAACATTCGAGGTTGTATATACATAGGGTAGAACTACATCCGTGTTGGTTAGGGGATGCTTCTCGTTATGCGTCAGCTGGTCTACAGTAATGATGCAGTCTTCATGGGGGAAAATCATAATGTGGAAGACGGAGGAGGCTATGGAGGACATGGCATACATATAACTCCCCTCGAGGAGTATATTGTAATCCAAGTGAGCATCCAAGACTTCAATGTATATGTGAACCATCTTTCTGGCTAAGCAGACCTAGACATTTTGGTAGAGGCTGATGAGGGTCGAGGGATGATCATCGTACGCTCGAAGCGTTATGATTGAGGGTTTCAGTTCGGGAGACCCTAACTTCTACCAATTTTTTTTTGACATGATGCATGTCAATGCACCCTACTCTATGACACATTGGTGAATAGAGATATTCTAGATCGACACTGGTCTCTGTAAGGTGACCATAGAAGGAAGCCTAGGGGTGGCTTTGTCTAAGTCAAAAGCCATCATGTGCATATCGGTAGGGTCGATAGCACCTAATGCGAGAAGTAGCGCTTTCTGCTATTTCGGGCACGATTGCAGTACATCTAGAGCTAAAATAGCAGCGGGTGATTGAGCTAAATCATCCACGATGCTATAATTATGGGCTGCTTTGGAGTAGATACCTTCTTGCATATTAGGTCCCTTTTCCATATTTGGCAATGGTTCTATAGGAATCTTTGAAATGGTCAAAGGTGTAGTCGGCGCACTAGTACTAGCCCCTGATGTAGTGGTGTCTGGTGGGGTGTCATAACTGTGGTTCTGTTTTTGGAAAAACATTTCTTCCCCAGTCATGTAAATTTCATGGTTGTTTTTCCCAGAATCATCTGGGTTTTGTTGCTGAGTGCTGACCGTCCATTGGTAGGGGAAAGGTTCTTGCATAATAACGGGTTGCTGGGAAGATCCTCCTTGTCCTCGGTTACTCTGTAGCTTTTTTAGCTCACAAAGATCAGGACAGTGGTGAGTATAGTGCATGTACTCACCACATATTGAACAATAGTGGTTTTTTCACAGAGGTGGCCTTTTGCCTTGCCGTTGGGCATTGATTAGCTCCTGGTTCTGATTCCTATTGGAGTTTCCTCTAGACTAGGATCGAGGTGGGTGCTGTTGGTTGCTACCCCCCTCCCCAGGTTTCCCTTTGTGCTTTTTTTTTGACTTTTTCTTAACCACGTTAGGAGGGTAGTTCTCCTGGTTATACTGGTTTGGTTGATTTTTGGACGACTACACAAAGTTCACACGTGCATTGGTTTGCATAGGTGGGTCATGTGCTTGGAACTCAGCATAATGTTGTCGCTTGTTTGCACCTGGCCATTGGAGGGGAGCTCTTCCGCCAGTGTTTCTTTCTATGTACTGGGTCCCTTCAGCTGGAGGATAGGGTCCTCCTTGGTGATACGCTTGTGCCCTATTAGTCAAATCTTGCTGAGGCATATGATGAATTTGAAATCTGGGTTGAGGCATGTTCTGAGTAGAATTATATGCGTAACTTAGATTTTAACTAATATTGCCTAGGTAACCTTGGGTCATTTACCATATTAATCCGTTTGCAGAGTTCGACGCGCTTGGAAATTCTTGATAATTTTGTACGCACGGGGCATTAGGCAGGATGTTGTAAATGTATCCTAACTGCGTATAAATCAGTTCAAGCTTCTAGGCTTTATTGATTGCATCCTCTTCGGATGTGGGGTATTGCTGCACCACATCATTTGAAACCTCCGCTGTCAGAGTTGTCAAAAATAAATATAAGAGGACCTGATCGTCAAGTTTATCTTTACATAAACTGCGACACCGCCTCCATTCATGAATATGGTCAGAGATATGGATGACGGGGGTTTGTCTAAAATGAGTCAGTAACTCCATTCCTGAATCATGGTGAATGGGTAACTGAAAATATGTGAGGAATGAAGTAGCGAGGGTGCTAAAGGTTCCATGTGAAGCAGGAGGATGCTCCACGTACCACTTCGTGGCTACTCTCGTAAGAGTGCGTTGAAATAGCCTCAATCGAATAGTGTTGTCGATGATACTATTCGATGAGCACCACATGTGAAAGGTCATTACATGATTACCTGGGTATTTCGCTTGCTTGCCTTCGAAATTTTGTATATCCAAAGGGAGCTTCGTGGGCATGGGAGGCCATGAGGGATCATGTGCAATGGGTCATTTGTGAGCTTTGTTCAATCGAGTAGATTCAAGGCAGCTAAGAAAGGTGACTAGGAGGTTGACGCCATTGCAACGTGTGAAGAAACGAAGTTCTGGTTAGAACGAGGGTTAGTCTATGATGTACCCTTATGTGTGTTCAACTGGCTTTCCAAATGGGACACACTCTTTTGCACCCTAGGGGTCGAGGGGGGAGTGGTGTGCAGTGTGGTATTGGGAGACTGACTAGGGTTCCAAACTATGGTTGCTACAATGAAGGATGAACCAATGATGGTGGCTGTGTTTCGTCTCTGGCATCTGAATGGCAAAAGACCTGGAACCCCTCCCTGTAATGGGGGGAGGTCCAAAAGATGCTTGGATTGACGAGGTTCCATTGGGACCGTTCAGGTGTCGACTAGGTTAGGTTTTGGAAAACTTTGAGAGGATATAGTTTATGATCAAAGAAAATTTATGGCCACATAAATCAAACAAAGTGAAAATAAAATAAATTTTCCCTTTAAATTAATATATGTGATCAATCAAGCAAAAAGATGGTTTTTGTTTGTTTACGTATGATACTCAAAATTTTAGAAGACCTATGTGTCATCACACACTCAAAAGTAACTGGGGAATATTTTTTGCGAGTGTTGGCACAATGTCCCGTAAGAGCTAGCGACGCCCCCAGTCAGCCGAAGAGAATCCACCAAGGTAAGGGTAGAGGGTCTGGCGCTTGCCTGCACCGTCACCTATAGGGTAAATGATGCCCTAGTTTTTGGCCACTAAAAAGCACCGTCCGACGTGAGCGTTTGAGTCTTGGGCTTATTGGTAGTCAGCTAACAGTACCGAGTATCATCCGGGTCAGGTAACCCCAACTGATACCGCATGCACTGCGCCTAAGCCTAACCCCCTCTGAATCGAGTCTCTCCCGCACTCGGGTTTTATTTGCCGTGGGTTGATAGGTGGATTTGAAGCTCCCTAAATAAAAAATTCTATGTTTCAATATGAAGTATGATCAAGTCGGCTTATTGGATGCCTACCCTCTTTATCCTAACTTAAACTATAAATTCTTTTGTAGCCCCTGTGGGGAGAATTTAGTGAGTTTGGTTAAGTTAGTTTTAGGTGTCTTTCTTTGCTTAGTGGGTGATTGTGTGCGAGCATATGGTGAACAATCTCATAGTTTGAACAGATGGATATCGGTGATTCTCTACAAAATTCCCCTAGTTAAACTATGTTATGTTGTTCTTGGCTCAAATGGAAAACATTTACGGATAAAGGGATGCTTTCAAATTTTCCTAGTTAATCTATGTGACTAACTAAAAGGAGATTGCAAATTGTAAATATAGAGTGTTCATATGCTTACCTAGGATCACTGGAGGGTGCAAAGGTAGCAGAGATTACTTGCTCTAATCGACAATTCAATCCTAGTCTCACAATTCCTAATGCAAAAATTTAAGTAAACTAAACAATTTCTACACTAGAAAATGAAACTAGCTATGCATTCGTGGTTTTGGGCCACTTTCTCGGACTATTTTATCTAAGTGTGAATACCAAAATTTGCAAAATATAAATTTTTCGGAATGCAATGGTTAATTTCCCCCCTACTTAAACTATGTGAATATTTTTACAAAAAACCAACTTAAAGGAAAACTAACACTAAGCCTACAGAAGGCAACTAAAAGTAAGTTCTTAGAAGCTGTGGGGTATCAACACAAGTGCTGGTAGATACATTAAGGGTTTCCCATCAAAGTTACAAGTCGAAAAGTTCAGAATATAGGGAGAAAAATCTCATTCTGTAATTTTCATGGAAAAGGCTCTAACAGGTGCGCTTTCCTGTGCGTAAGTCAGTCTTGAATGCACACAATGCGCGCCTGTGAGAAACAACTACGTGCAAAAAACCTGCAAGTAAAAATATTAGGAGCTGCCTTCTTCAGTCTGTCGCTCCAAGTGAATCTATGTACTGTAAGATGGATCAGAGGACTATCAGCTCCACTCTTCAGCGTAGACAAAGGTCTCCTGCAAGAGATGGCACAACCACATAAACTCGTAAAATTTTAGTGGAGTCGCCAATCCTATTATGGTGGATTTGACGCACGGGTGTACGAAATAACACCAGTTTAAGGGGTGTGGTCTGCCCCTATAAACTATTGGTAATAGGAAGAAAGTGGTGGAGCTCAAAATCATATAATCTAGAGGAAAAAATATGCGAATGTATGCTCAAAGTAAACTAAAAACTAAAACACAAATATACAGAAGCTATTGAAGAGAGTCAAAACGATAATAATGCAAACAATGGCTTAAGGCCTCTTCTTATTAAACGTTTGACATGGAGAAGAAATTTTACCCACTTGCCAAAGGGCCCCTAGACAATGGTTCTAGGTCCCAATGCAAGGATGTTGTTTTTCCAAGTTCTTCCTATGATGCAGTCTCCCTCTCTCTCCATTGTGATGGACTAGGATTGTTGGGTGGCCAACAATCGAGTCCCCTCTATCTCTAGCTCCGGGTTACACACTGCTGGTATTGCTTGGGAAATTTTGGCCAACATAACAATGTGATCACCCTTTCTTCATCTCTTGGTGGCTTTATATAGGGGATTTCAAATCCTCCTTCCCTCCCTTGGTAAATGGTGGATGGTGACCCAAGGGAGAGGTATGATTCCATTGTGTGCTCCAAATATTCCTTTGTGTGCTCACATAGTGTCTAAGGAGGCGTTGGTGGCTGTCCTTAGGCGGCTTTATATAAGGAGTAACTGTCCTTTGCTTTGTGTGGTCTTGGAAAGCGACATTTTTCCACTTTCAGGAATGTGCGCTTATCGGGCAAAAAGGCACACAGAAGGCGCTCTTCTCGAAGGATTAAGCGTGCAATTTAGCATTTAAGACTAGTTCAAATCTAATTTTCCCAAAACCTTAGTGATTTTAAATACTTTCTTGATTCCATAATGTCTTCCTGCCCTGTAAATCCTTTGGCTTGACATTAATTAGACATTAATTAATGTCATCTTCTGCTGTACAATTTTCCAGTGTTAACAAGTGGTATCAGAGAAAACACTCTTTGAAATTGGGAAATAAACACATAAATTATTTTTCTCATTTAGACAGAGATTAATAGTTCCAATAGTGAATTGAATGAGTTGTAGAAAGGGACTCTACGTGTAGTTGAGCAAGGATATCGTATTGTTGAAATTCAAGACATGAATTGTGTTATGATTGGATGTTGTTGAAATGAAATCCAAATTTATGTGGAATGAAGTGTTGTTCAAGATTGATTGTTGTGGCAGTAGCTGTATGTTGAAAGAATGGACAGTGGAAGCATGGAGACATAACTACAGAACCATATTCACAGGAATGGTAAAAGCCATCCAATAAGGAGATCTTAAAGACATGTGATGTTGAAAGATGGTATGCATAAGTTTTTATTAATTGATGATATTTTACAAATTGAATAGATCAAGGGAGTGCAAAAGTTGCATGTTTTCAAGAGACAAACAACCGAGAAAAAATTTAATTACAAAAGTATGAAAGTTTACAACAGTTGAATGAATGGAAAATTTTGGCACAAGACTACAACAGTAAAAAAATTGTAGGAAGAAATTTTGGAAGTTCTTAGAGATTGTAGCGGAACCTTATTCCAACTGAGGCTTGGAATAGATAAAGACAAATAAGTCCTTAAGATAAGTGGGTGTAGAAACCAGTGAGAGAGCAATATTGCTCAGTGCAAGTTCTAAGGAAAGAGGACTTGAAGACCAGGTAGAGGAGAAGCTTGGTGAGAAGATCAATCGAGAAGGAAGTTGATTGGTTTCAAGTGTAGAAGTTCACATAGAAGTGAATATGACTATGGGAAGTCATAGAGAAGGTTCAGAAGAAAGCTACAAAATGAAGGAAAAGGGTGCTAAAACAATCCGTAGGAACCGAATTAGTCAAGAGGAGCTTGACAAGGAGTTGGCTGAGATAAGCAAAGAACTCGATGAGTTAACAATGCTGCTGAAGGAAAACCAAAGACAAGGTTGGGTTTTGAAGAAAAAGACAGTGAAGTGGTCTAAATTAAAGAGAATGCTACGACATTGACAAGTGAAGTGGTTGGTTGAAAAACTCAGAGAAGTAGAAATGGAAGTTTCCATTTGTGGACCAGAATAGGGTGAAATTTTGAGTGAAGATGACTCTGAGAATGACAAAGAATCCATGGACTATTGGAATAGTCCAGAACAATTTGAAAATATGATGACAAGGGAAGAAAATGAGACTATGGATCCTTGTGTTTTTAAAACTCATAGTTTGTATGTGTTTGTAGGATGTGCAGGAGATAATGGATAGTTTGGTGAAACTGTCACAAAATTGAATAAAGCTCTTGAGGTGAAGTATGATGGAGAATGCTTTTTAGAGGAAGAAGATATTGATTTATTGCAGTAGAAAGAATTCATAGATGAATTTATGTTTGGTATAATACAACTAGTTAAAGTTGTTATGGAGCAAAAGCATAATCAAAATGCCACATTTATATTTGAAGGAGGTAAACAAATGAATCTGTTTGATGAAATTGATGAAATAATTTTGCAATTTGATGATACAGAAAACATGATAATTCAAGAGGACTACCAGAAGAAGGGTGAAACTAAGAATGAAGATTGTAAAGAAATGTTGGGAAGATTTCACATGGAAATGGAGTTCTTGGAAAGATGTCTCAAGGAGCCAGAAGGAGGAATGAAGCTTGCAGAACCTTATAAAGAAGAAATTGTAGAGTTAAGTAAATATTTGAACTCTTCAATTAATAATATGGCTGTAGGTACATAAGACAATGTTGATAAATATGAAGCTGAAATCAGAGGAATTATGCAGGAGATATTTAACATCAGAGAGAAGACTGAGATAAATTTTCAACTGGCATTGTTGATAGAAACGTTCCAGAAAATTAAAGGAGACCAAAGATACAACTACATAATGGGAAATAAGGTGAAATGGTATAAGCTACAAGAGAAACAAGTGGATATGCAGTTAGTAAAGGAGCTGAGGAAGATTGAGAAAATTATAGATGTTCTATTGAGGACAGAAAAACTCAAAGGAGTGGAGTTACAACAAAATGGAATTGCTGGAGAAGAACAAGTTTCGTTTGAACTTGAAAAAGGAGCAGTGATGTTTGAATCATTAGTTGAAGCAACTGAGTCATATGAATTTGAAATTGACAATTTGTGTACTTTTGCAGGTAATAAAGAGGAGAGACAAAATTTGAGTTTTGAGGCTGTTAGATCCCATGAGAAAACTCATACACAATTGGAGAAACATATTATTTTACAACATACTACTAAATTTGAAAACAAAGGAAATTTGGCTCACAATGATGACCAAAAGCAAGAAGAAGAAACAAAGGATGCCAGGTACTCAAATGCTATGCTTGAGAAAGTTGAGGTGAAGACCATTGAAGATTTTCTGAGTCATGTAGAAGACTTGGAACAGAAAAGGGATTTGGTGACATAATCATCAAATAAGATTATTGGGTCTTGTGATTTTAAAATGGACAATTTGAGGGTGATTGTAGGTTTTGAAAATTTTGCAGGTGATAGACAATCACTGGAAGCTGTCATAAAGATGAAGGAAGAAAGATAAATGTACACAAACCTTTCAAAGAGTCAAGATCAGAATTGTATTATGATGGAAGATAAGGCTATGTTATCTGATGAACTTAATCAAGGGAAAGCATATGTATAGTTGGTTAAAGAATTAGAGTTGCTGAAGTATTCACTAAAAGCATTAGTAAAGAATATAGAACCTGATGAAGACTATAAAGGATCTGCAACAGTGGAAGAAATTGTTACTATAGTCAGGGAATTGAAAAGGAATTTATTTTTTGAAAATAAATTTGCAAAAAACCAATTTGATATTGTAGAGGGTAATATCTTTAAAGATATTCAGGAAGTTTGGGAGGTGGAAATATCTACAACAGCATTTGGAGAAATCTCAAAATTGATAGCAGAAGTTGAAGAAAAATAAGGAAGCAAGAGTTTTGAAACTCATACACAAGGAAAAGGACAACAACATCAAAATAATTTGGACAGAGAAATAAAAAATTTCATGAAGCTAACAGAAAATGAACATAAGGAAAGGAGCTGCAGATAGAGAACCAGATGGATAAAAAATTGGATTGTAACAAATAGCGAAGGAAAAGCCAATGGAGTGTTGAAAACGAAGATATGGCAGCCAAGAAAAGAAAGGAAAGGCAGCAGAAAAATTAAACAGAAGTTGAGAGGAGCAAGGAAATCATTGAAGAACGGAGTTTGGAATCCTGGAGGTAGCAAGTCAGTGAAACTTTTGGCTGTTGCATTGTTACAGAAAATCAACAGACCTCATAAGCAGAAGTATATGGAAATGTTTCTACATTGGGAGTCTGTTGTAGGAGCATCATGCTAAAATGTTATTGGTTATTGGGAAACTTAAGAAGTTTTATCTTTTCAAGAGATTTTTGTTCTCTAAAGTATAGTTTTAAATATTTTGAGTGATTTAAAATAGAATTTAATTAATATTGTGAGTATAATTGTAAATTTTCTTGAATATTGGAGAACATGAGAGGATTAGGGATAGAGATATTGTGAAATTATTATAATTCTTAGATTAGGAATTGGTTTCACGAATTTATGGGATTAGAGAGGATCCTTAGGGATAAAAGAGAGATTTTAAGAATTGAAGAAGATTTAGAAGAATTAGGGTTTTGATGAGTAAACTAAGGATCTAAATCAAATTGGTTTAGAATACATTTGTTATAAATGGTAAGCCTCAAAGGCATGAAAGGGGAGAGAGGCACATATATTTAATATTTAGATCGAGAGGAAGGACTGAATAGAAGAATATTGCAATTCCTTTGTATATGTGTGGATATAGGTATAATTGTCAAATTATGGATGTGCATTTCTTTTTGAATTATTATTGAATTTGACTAATCTAGTTTGATTTTGATTGAATTGATTTCTCTGTTGGGCCTCGTATATGCCCATGTTTTCATCATGAAACATCACTGTTTATACCCTAAAACCCTAGGTTTTTAGCTCGTGCTATACCCTAATTATGTCACTTTTGGCCAAATACTCTATATGGTTGATTATCATCAATTTCTTCACTTATATATTATTAAAGATGATTTTTTCATGTTTTACTGATGACGGTTTTGTTGAATTACATTTATTACAGGAGTCCATCACTGAAATCCCTCATAAGCCAGTTAAATATGGGACTGCCTAATTTGGGGCCTTGGCACTTTCAGCGCGCTTCCGGAGAATCCGGGAGATTTTATTATAAAAAATGATATTATGATGCGTCTCCATAATTTGGATTCCACCCAGCTCACTCATATGGGTCTCTAGAAGGAAATTACCTAATTTTTCCAAATCTGTAAAAAACTCTAAACTGCCAACTTTTGCCTCAATTTACGTGCAGATGAAGGCGAAGGAATAAATTTGGGCACATGGGTTTTGATCCAGTATAGCCAATTTAATAACCCTATAATAGTTTTAAAAACTACCTTACAGTTTTGGAGATATTTAGGGGGGCTTGAGGCTAATTTATGTAAAATTTGGAATTTTCCAGATTTCTCAAAATCCCCCAAACAACCCTGTTATGGTCAAAAACGCATTCCTTTATTCCATATTTGTCCTTAATATGTCCTAAATATCATCAGCTATCAACTTAAGGACTAATTCAAGATGTTGATACTACTTTTTGTCTTTTCTTCCTTACCTTCTTTGCCTCTTTTGGCCTAGTTTTGACACATATATACTTCATTTTTCCTCTACTAATCCTTATAATGGCCACAATTTCATCAATTATTGTTAAAGGACCTATTTGGTTGGCTCATTAACTTGGAGGAAAAATATGTTCCTTCATCTTTCAGTTGATAATCCAATATGCCTCAAGATAGAAGCTCCAACTCAACAAGTTCGATGCCCTTTCCAGCACTTCGTTAAATTCAAAGATTGGTAAAGGACCAGCTGGCCACTATAAAAATAATGGATTTTAGTTGAAAATAATTAGGAACCCTTTTCCTATAGAAGCATGTGGTTTTTAAATAAGGAACTGATAGTGTAATTTAGGACAGGTAAGACTGATTTCGTGGATTACCATATCCATGGTTTCCAACGTCCTGCTCTGTAATAGAATTGCTAATAATTATGTAAGTAACGATGCCTATAAAGGTATATACATCTGGTTTGATGAGGAGGTGAATGTATTCTCACTTCTCAACTATCAATACTGAACTACGATTTCATATTCTGTTGGTGAAAGTTGAATTGCAATTATTCTGATGCGTTCTTAATTTGTTGTGGAATGTTGTGGATTTGATGAAATTCAGAGTTAAGTTGTTGTAGGTGTAGTTAGGACTGTAATCCAATGCTTCCCAGGTGTGGCAAGCGCCCACCACAACCGGTTCATCCCCATAGACGTAGCTAGAGGTAATTCATAGGTATTAGTTTGAACCAATTCCGATTGCATAATTATTCGTTCTTGAAAGTCGATTTCATTTCTTGGCATTCGATTTATGTTGATGTAATAGGGGGAGTTCATAAGTATAGATTGATTAAATTCTTGATTGTCCAATTAATTATTTTGAAGATGGATTTCGTTTCTGGCATTTTGATTCATGTTGCCGTAGCAGAGGTAATTTGTAAAAGAGTTTGATTCAATTCTTGATTGCCTAATTAATTGTTTTGAAGATCAATTTAGTTTGTGGAATTTGATTTATGATTGTTGTAGCAGAAGTAATTTCATATTTCAAGGATCAGTTTGGGAATGCCATGTTAAAAGTTCTATGATTGTGGCTATAAGTGTGACTGGTTCCTTCAAAAAGGATTGCTTCCCATTTTTTATCCCATACGCATCATTTTGAATTGAAACTTTGATTAGAAATAGAGTAAAGAATATACTTTATCATATTTTTGGATAAACGAATTTGCTGAATGCATTCCTGCGTGAATGAACAGAGCATAGTTATATGCATTTAATTAAATCTTTTGTGAGACAGGTAGATAGGACTAGAGTACGTGTGGAATTGCTATATCGATTTCAGTAGGGGATCATAGCTCGAATTTGCAAGAAGATTTAAGGATTAATTGGTTATGTGTGTTAAATTAATCCGCATCTCATTTCATGTGTGCGTAGCTCAGATTGGTAAACATAGTTCAATTGCCGTAGCATTTGCTTGTCATTTTTTTTAGATTAAATAATTCTGTTTCAATTCCATGCATTTGGTTTGAAGAAGCAGATTTTCGTTTAAATTGGAGTTTTTGACTTGATATTTATCATGGCATAAGAGTGTGAAGTTTTTTCATTGAAGAGTGGCTGATATAGGTTATTTTGGGGTCTTAGCCGGCAAGTCACTAGGAGACCCGTACGTTGATCAGGTAGGAGAAAGTAGATGATTCATAGAAGAGTTCTGAGCAAGTTTTCTTCATTATTTTGGTGTGATTAAATAGAAGTTGACAGTCTTGTCTTGTTTTTCATAAGATTAGGGTTTCGAGTGGAAAGTCATTTACAAAAACTATTTTAGAATCTAGGTGAACTATCAAGTTTAATTTTGAGTGAATTCATATTCCTTAAGGACAAAGCGATCATGGCAGAATCTTAACCAACATTCCTTTTAGATTGATGCTTGAAATTGTGTGTTAGGGTTCATAGTTTGGTGCAAGTTTCAAAATTCCATGAGAATAGTAGTAATGAAGTGATTTAGCCCCTGCAACTTGGTTCTAAAGAAATTATTCATTAAAGGTTGAAACATTTTATTGCAAGTTTCAGAGGATGATTAGATGACTGCTAGTGGTAATTTATGTGAACTTGTCAACTTTTAATTTTGAGATTGAATCCATTTCGATTTCTATGTCTTAATTCAGCGTGTGTTGATTGAATTGGTAGCATTATCTTATTGCAGAAACTAGAGTGTCGATTGCTGTAGCAGTTTGAATAACTTTGCCAAAGCGTGGTTGGTAATTTGAGGAAAAACAATTGTAATTAAAAGCTGATCTCCAGAGTATAGTTGTGCATTTTTTTTTGATAGCTTGAGTTTATTTCAGTTTGTTTTGAAAATCAGAATTTGTGGGATTAAAACTGTTAGAAGTGGGTAATACATATATAGATGGGTAGGCTAGGTATGAAAGATCAATGGCTATCATGACTGAAGTTTGTGTGTAAAATCGATATTCAAATCAGTGTGATAGTGCACCTTTTTGCTTAACACCAATATAGTGAAATTGGAATAAAGTGTTGCCATTAAAGTTAATTAGGGATACCATTAGTAATAGCGAGTTCACTGTGTGAGTGTGGAACCAATTTATAGGTCACTCAGATTAGGTAATTCCTTTTAAGTGTGACCTCCAGAAATTAGAATTAGGGTTTTGAGATTTTCTGCAAGCAGTGAGTTATTGAATTAAAGTTGTTGTTGCATTGTTAATGGTTTTGATTTTAGTTCAATCACGAGATCAATTAAATAAAGGGTTAAGTGCTCAAGTCAAATTCAATTATTGATCCTGCTTGGAATGATGAACTAATCTCTCTTTTGCAATTTGTGTCTTTATGAGTATTTGTGTGTATTGACTCTTAATTAATTATCATAAGGAATCATTAAAACTCTGACCTACAAACTTAATCAAGAAGTGAAATGCAACTCGTGTTTACGAGTTTAGATTGAAAAATCAAATATTAAGAGCTTTAATTCAAATAAAACTCTCAACAGTCTCTATGTGCGTAAATGCAAAATCTGGTAGGTTTAATTTCCTTTGAAATAATTCTGAGTTGATGGAATTTAGGTCAAGTTCTGGTAAATTAACTGTTGTGTATATGTTTTTTTTTTAAAGATTCCGCGTCCACCATCTAGGCATAACAGTTTGGTGTAATTGTTAAATGAAAGGACTATAAAATTTTGATGCCAAAAAACTGTGGATTCTTAGACGAAGGGTCTATTTTGCAAAATTAAAGAAATGAGATCATGGTAGTGCGTAATTAAAAAAAGGAGATCACAATCATCGATTTATGATCTAACTGTTATCGCATATAAAGCTCTTCAGGTTTTAATATTTCAATTGGAGACGAGTTTTATTGAAACAGAGTTGGAGATGCGTGAAATTGTGGCCATCCAACATTTATGAGATCCGAAGTTTCTCGCATCCAACTTGGAGATCCAATGATAATCACAATTTTAGTGGCTAGGAGGTTAAGAATTAAATCGGACCCGATATTTTATGAGCCAGGTTTAATAATTTAAGTTGACAGTCAAAATTTGATTTGATTTGATGGTCTTCGAATAAAAACCTTTGATACAACAGATATCGCATCAAAATATGCGTATGGGTTAGTGTCAATTTTGGATGAGATAATTTAAAAACTCCATTTAATTGTTTTTGAATTCTGCAATTGAATGTAAAGTTTTAATATGATTTGGTTCCGTCATTAAACCAAGGTTAAGAGAAATGCGATTATTTTCCAAGATGTGATTCCGTCAATTCCAAAAAGGGGTTTTATTATTTTAAGGTTATGGTGAAATAAATAAAGGTGAAAAATGTGTAAAGATATAAAATGGATGCAGATAGATCATCAACAAAGGTAAATCGAGCAGAGACCATGGGAACATATTTATTGGTATAGTGGGTTTTTAAACCAAAGTTATGCCCAAGTAATTTATAAATAAATGGGTATATATTTTAGTTCATATTATATGGTTGCGAAAAGGAAATTAATCTCGCATGAGAAGGATTTCACTATTTGAAGTTATTTTGGGATATATGCATGAGATTATGCATATTGTGGATTTGTGTAGCTTAGGCTGCACCAGTTTGTAAGGGTCTACAAATATCACTGTGAACCAACTGCAAATGCCTATTTTCTCGCCATGAACTTGTGGGAAAATTCTCTCTATGTTGTTTTCCATAAATGCAAGCTTCACATTTTGCATTCTCCCTTTAGAAGGTTGGAAGTCCCTTAACCATTCCCTACTTTTGTAACTGAGAGAGACTTTCAAAGTTGAGATGGCCATATCTTACATGCCACAATCAAATTGGTGAAATTTTTGTTCTTGATACTCCTGCAAAGTCATAATTTCTTGGAATATATGTCCCTTTCATCCTTAAAAATTTTCCATCTTCATAACCTGTCATCACTATTTTTCATGTTCTATTTGACTGAGTTAATTTTAACCAAGCCATCTTCCATAATCACCAGATGTCCCACTTGTCGAATCGTGACTAAAGATAGAAAATTTTGCTTAAATGTTGAGACATACCATACATTTGAAATCATTATTTCTCCAATTCCAGGTAAATAAACTTTAACTACACCTTTTCCATAAGGAGTATATTTTGTTTTATCAGCAAGATATATTGATTTGAGATGGCATTGTTGGAAGTTCCAAAAGAAGTCACGTAGAAAATTCATGTGTTGAGTTGCCCCTGTATCCATAGTCCATGCATCTTCATAATCACTTCTAAGAAAGGTTGAAACCTGTAAAGTTGTTTATTCTGAGTTGGTGAAGACATATTTTGAACCATCATGATAATCTTCATCATTTGCAAACTGTTTAATGTTTTGATGAAACTTAGGAATTTTATCAATGGAAGTTCTACAATCCTCAACATAATGCCAAACTTTGTTACATCTTCTGTAAAATTTTTTACTGAAATCTCTGCCTTTGCTTTGATATTGTCCTTTGCCTTGATACTGTCCTCTACTTCTGCTTTGGCCTCTATTCAGAGTTTTTCCTCTACCTGGACTTTGTCCTCTTCCTTGATAATATCTTGTAATATTCCAAAATGGAAAAGACATGAATATAGAACAAAATATTGGAAAATAGCAGTGAAAATCAATACACCAATATATGATACAAATGTAAATCCATATTATTAAGTATATTAGCCATGAGGAACACAAAATATTAAGGATCAATTCACTCAAGCAATACAACACAAGCCTCCAATAAACAAATATGCCAATACATGAAAAATAGCTGCTATACAAATTCCATGAGCCAAGAAAACACATTTTTAGTGAATAAAATTCTACAGGATATGTACAATGATATGGATATGCTATTATATAGCTCCAAAGGTGTGATGGAGAGAGATCTAGTCTCCCAAACACAATTCCAAGATAGCCCAAAAAGGGTTTCTGGAAATACCCCAAAGTGAAAAATGTTGGAATGCAGCCCTAGGGATGAATATAAGTTGCAACTGAATAGTGGAAAGGAGGTGGCTAATTCTGATATGAAATGTATGTATATCCTCCAATATATCCTCCAAGTGAAAGTTTGATCCTAACATTGAATATTTAATGCTCCAAATGAATCACTGAAACCTCCACTGCAAATACTCAATGAAATAATGCAGTCCTCGAGGGAAACTGCGTTGTAGGAGGTGGAAATAGCTGGGCCTGATGCCAAAATATGGAAATAAGATCTAGGGCCTTCCTTGCTAGCCTCCCAATGGAAAGGATGCCTCTCCACTGGAAAAAAAACACTGAAAGTGACCCTAAAAATCCTCCACTGCAACACCCTGCAACACAACACACCTCTGAACAGAAACTGAGCTGTGGCTAAAGACCAAAGCTTGGCCTGATGCCAGAATGTGGACTATATAGCTCAATAATATCTCCTGAGTAGGAACTTGAATTCACCTAAGGATGAGTGTGGGATTCCCGTCACCTGAGGGTAGGAAGGTTAGGAGCTGCATTATGAGATGATAGGGAGGGGCATTAAATAGCTTGAATCTTTTTATGAATGCGAACTGGAGCGTTATGAGTAGAGTCTCGCTCGGTGGAATGGTGAACTAGAGCATTATGGGATTATGAGCCGCCTTGTTAAGTAAGAGATAGATCTCGCTTCTCCTTTTCCTTCTCTCCTCACCGCAAGAGAGGTAAGTGCTCTCCTTGTCCTTCTAGCTACTGCATACGGAGAAAGGTTAAGGTCTCTCAATTCACATAAAGGAAGGAAGATCATACATAGACTAACCAACAATCAACAAAGTAAGCGACCTTGACCCAAAACCTTTCTCTGCCACAGCTTGGTGGTGGGTCTTGCTCAAGTATCTTACATCTATCAAATTCCCAAGAGGGAGAATTTGCTTGGCGGTAGGTCTTGCTCAAGGCTCTGGCTTGTCTGATTGTTGAAAAGGAGGGGAAAGCTCCGCAGGACAAATCATGGTAAAGTGTACCCCTTTTTCTCATAACTTCAAAGACTAGATATGTACATTAGGCTCTGCCCTGGGGGATCAATACCACAATAGAATTAGATCGCTTAAGTAGGAAAAGGAGGAGTCAGTCTAGTGAGTTCAAATAGCATATATTTTTCAAGGATAAGAAACTTCTAAAGATTTGACCGATGATTTTGTTTTCGAATCCGTTTCAGACCCAGCTATTCAATTCAATATGATTCAGGGCGAGATGACGCTAGTGAAACTCGATCGTTTAGTTTTGAAACACTCTTACGAATAACCAGGAACCCATGCCCCCGCGCAATAGCTCTAAACGTTGTGAAATGAAATGTTGTGAAATGATATTTGTCTTAAAGTGAAATAATGTTGGAATATCCATAGCCTTAAGCCTTGGAGCCTTATTTTGAAAAGAACCTGAAGATGGAATCTTTTTAGATCTAGTCCTCCTAGAAGCAAGCCCTGGAGCATTGGATTGGTTTGAATAGGGAGAGGAAGGAGCAACTGCTGCCCCATCCACTGCCGTACTATATACGTATTAATATGACCGACTTGTTTTGATGCCCAACCATTTTCTTTTCAAGGGGATCGATCTTGATTCAAAACCTATTCCTAGAACAAAAAACAAGTTGTTTAGATACCTCTCTCTACATCTACAAAATTTATGTGTTTAGAGACCTACCTACTAGGGAACACCCTTGTTCTAAACAAAACAATAGACCCTGCTAAACAACAAAAGCATGCATAGAAATGTCAGTTGACAAATCCAGATCTAAAAAGATCAAAATCAATAATAATCTAGCATGCCCTCTATAGCTACCTTTCCCTTCCTTATATGTGCTAAGAGCCTTCTCACCTTGGTTCCCACTCATTAAAGCCACTACTCTCATGGAGACTTTCTCCCATTAACACTGCACTGTCTCTCATTGAATGTCCACTCTCTCTATACCAACGCTGTTGATTTGGTTAACATTGACCTTGTCCACATGCTTTAGCCCCTGTTCACACATGGAGGTGCTTTATCCAGCTATCAAGTTGATCCCTTTTCACATTAAGAGGGATTTTATTCCTACTAAAGAGATTTATGGGTCTCCCTACCCACTTATTCTTCTAACTAAATGGAAAAAGAAAAAATTAATATTCCAATCAGTTGCATGCTAATTTTGGAATATTACAGTCCTCCCCTCCCAAATGTTGCTTGTCCTCAAGAAACTGCAAGGATAGAAATGAAGAGCCTCCTCTCTTCCTCCTGTATCATTCTCATATGATAAGCTTCTCTAATGAAAAAGATGTTCTCTCATCAATATGTCCCCTAGTTGCTCCTCCCAAGTGTACAAGTTAGCCTTTGGTGACAAATCCAAATGGCTATCATCATGAAGAAGTGAGATATCCATGGAGACAACTATATGCTATCTAGAGGCCTTCTTGAGGCATGGGATCTGCAAAATATTGGGAACTTTCATCCCCATGTAAAGCTCCAATCCCCAAGCTATCATCCAAACAAAGTGAGTCACCCTCCAAAATGGTAACTCATGGAAAAAATACTCCACCTTTGGCTCCTGAAATGTAGGTGGGATGCATAGCTAAATATGATAGAAAAAATTGTCTACCCACATTGTATCTCTCTCCACTTATGATAAGTGTAGATTTGCTGCTGAATTTGGGTTGCAATAATGTTTCCCTCAAGAGGCAAAAGGAAATCTGGATCCTTAAAGACCCACTCTTTGGTTCTATAAACCTTGCTTTCCCAAGCCATCCAATATACAATGAATAGGACATAATCACAATATGTAATCCAAATGAGAAACATATTGAAGGTTTTGTGTAATGTTGGATGGTAACAACAATTTCCTAAGTGGTTACAATGCAGTTTTGCTAACTTCTATTTCAGAACATAATATGGCAAGTTGTCTCCCAACAATTTTATAGTTGTGCATGTCATGTCATCTACTAGTAAATAGTAAATGGAATTATGTATCAACTGAGCATACAAATAATAATAAAATAATTTCCCCAACCTATACAGGAAATGGCTATCTCTATCATAGATGTTGGTCTTAGAGAGACCATGAAGCCCAAATATAAAATTTCCCTCTTGTGGAGCAATGCACTGTATATAGATGGAAAGGGAATTCAAATAATTTGTTATATGATCAATAAGTACAAAAATATAGAGCTTACCATACACTGTGAGTACGCTGAAAATGAGGTCCATCAATGAGCCCTCCCATGAGAATCTCCTCATAGTGGTCTGAAATGTGAAGGGATTCACACTCCCCTTGGAACACTCCATCAATAGATACATACTCCCAAGTGATAGCATTGTTGACCTTTTTAATAAGGCTTCTGTCATCTCATGACTTCCCTCTTCGACATGCCCAATGCCAAAGTCACATATCATAATGATGCTACATGTGGGAGACTCCTTCCTATGTGGAAGTACCTCTTGGTCCTCCAAATCTAAAGAGTATCCCCTTTGCACCATGATTATGTCATCCTCTACTCCTGAAACACCATTCCAAGTATGGGAGAAAATCAACCCGTACTCTCCCAAGAGTAACCAAAGCAATAATAGCCTTTGCTGCCTCATCATCTGATCATCATACAAGTCATAAATTAACATCATGATAGTTGACTTGCAGAATGCCCCATACAACCAAATCTATTGTTGTCATATCATATGGGTGCCATGCAATGCCTCAAACCATAACATACCCTTTGAAATAGGATATGTCACATGATGGCCAAACTCTTTCAAGAGTAGCTAGCGCATCCATGCCTCCTGCTGCCTTGTGTCATAGATCTGCAAGTGGCTCCCCAACCCCTTTCTCACCATCCACACCCATTCATCCAAATATGGGTGTCTCCTACCATTATGCTCCAAATTGATATCCCTCCAATGGAGAATACCATCCTCCCATATCAGATCACTATCTTTGCACTTCATGGGATGTTGAAGTGTAACCTCCTGGAGATCTCCAAATGAATACCACTCATCAATGACCAAGTTGAACCCATAAGGATCCAGATATGCTGTAGGAAAAAACTTCTCATTGAGCTGTGAAGTACTCATCAAGAAGGATACATCAAAATAATGGGAGATGTCTTCCATCAACCATCTGCCTATCCACTGCTACACATGTCGAATCATCATTGGAATGATCTAATAATAGTTGGGCCCCCAACTCATCACCGTTGCTCAATGATAGCACTGCTGATCTCCATGATGGTGCACCTACTGTCTCATGATCAAGCACAAAGATGAACATATAGTTCTACCGCTTGGATTGATTAGGAATATGTTCATCCTACCCTCCAAAATTCTACACTCCAACCCAAAGTGTTTTTTGTAGCTCATTAATGAGATACCAGGATGAATACACAACTCCTCCTTGAACCATTCAAGGGTCCTCTGCACAGTGATAGTATGCTGCTCCAAATCAGCAATGTGCTTTGACCCTAGGTCATGAAATTTCCCTGTGTAGAAATTTGAATAAATGATATGTTATCCACTTAGATTCTCCTGATCACACTCTATTTTAACTTCATGCACAATATATAATCTCTTCTACCATTGATCATTAATTGTGGAAATAAAAACAATCGCATGCGCACATTTAAACCATAAACAATCACACATATGAACACAGTATTTCATGGGAAAGCTTAAATATGAAAACCCCAACTATATGTATATTATATGTCATAGATATCATGTAACAATCATTATACAAAGCTCCTCACAAGCTCTCAGTACAATCTCTAATTGCTACACACTAATCAAGCTAGATCTAGAAAAACACATGCTCCAATCTCTGCCACTTGATAGCCTGCCTCTGTTGCGTAATCAATGCTGAAGAATGGCTCATAAATAACTTCGAACCACCTAGCCTGTACTGCGCAATCCTCATTGGCTTCTCCAATCACTGGTTGTTGCAAATCATGCAATAGTATAGTCACAACTAATAGTCACACTGCTCTTTCACCTATCTCTCCACTGGTCTCCACTGAAACTGTCCATGCACTGAAGTTAACTGATGTATTCTTTAGTTGATTAATGAGTTTATAATTAGTGAATTAATTAATAATTAATTCACACCACTCTCACTAATTGTATCAATCAGTTAAACTAGATACAAATAGCTCAACTGTGTTTAGATTAGTTAAACTGAACACAACTCCATTAACTTCCTCAATCAACTCCACCAAACTCTGTCACATGAGTTCTAACTGAAGTATCCATGCAATAGCTCCACTTAACCCTTAGGAATAGCGTAATTCCTTCTGTCAGCTCCTGTGCCACATCTGTGCACTTAACTGAAGTGCTCAAAGAGAATAAGATAATGTTTAGAGTCCAAATATTATTAAGAGCTAATAATATTCAACATATCTATTTTTAGACTGGCAATCTAAAAATAGATTCCACCCAATATGTCTAAAAATAGAAGTCCATATATTTTTCCCAGCTTGACCAACCATCCACAAATAGCATCCTGCAACTCATAGAATATGATCGACATGTCTAAAAATAGACATAGTCTAAAAATAGACTTTGTGCCAAAAATAGCCTGCGGGCCCACTTAGTGAAGGCGAATTCTTTCCACTAAGCTCATCATATTGTTGCAATATCAACACCCTGATGGCATTTCCCCACAACTCTCCATATGATGTGCTAAAATAATAGGAAGTGGAAATGTTTGCATACCTTGGTTAAGCTGATCTTTGGGAACTTCTTTTACTGCTACAAGGGTTCCTACTTCCGGTGTCATGACTCCTCCAACTGCTGGTGATGATGACGGTTGCTCCTCTACTACTCCACCAACATTGGTATAAGTATCCTCCTCCTCATGCATCTCCTGAATAATGCATGAGACTCTATATTTCAAGAGATCAAGACCACTTTGCAATGATGCAAGTGTTCCTTCTCCTGATGCAAGTACTCTTGCAACAAGTGGTGGTGGAATTTTCTCTTCCTCTGGAATAATAATATGAACATCTTCCCTTTCCTTCTTCAGTTTCTTCTTATCAAAATTCTTGATAAACCTTTGAGTAAAATTTGCATAAGCATTCACTCTTGCATGTCTCAAATGGATGAACCACCAAATGTTTTCTCCACCTTCAAGGTGCAACGCTGCAATCTCAAAATCTTCTCTTTCTACTACGGGATGTAGCAGGAAGAATGCATCTAATTTCCTCCTCCAATCCCTTGCGGTGCATGTGGATGTCCCATCAAATGTAGACAATAGAAATATTTTGTGTTTTCTCCTACTATGTCAAGGTTTCCTCTCTTCTTTGAGCTGAATGAACTGTGGGAGAGTTAGACTCTCCTTGAACGCCCTTGATTAAGACTTGTACTCTGCAAGATACTCACTTAGAATCTCATGATATAAGTTTCCTCCATCTCCATGTCTTTCACCTTCCTCTTTAAAGAAAGTGGACATAGTGGATCTCTTTGGAGCTCTATGCAATAACGGTTTCTTCTGCTGCTGATAGAAAGTGCATGGACCTTCCTCATCTTGAAACCTTCTTGAGGTCTCATTGCATCTCTCCTATATCATCTGCTTGACCTCCTCAGAGAGGTTCTTCATAGATATAAAAATATATGAGGCAAAGCTCATTCCTTCCATTATTGTAGATCTCTTCTTGTTCTTCTTATTCTTCTGATAGCATATTGGCTGAAATTCACAGGCTGAGCCAAGATTATGCTATGATACCACTGTAATATTCCAAAATGGAAAAGATAGGAATATAGAAAAAAATACTGGAAAATAGCAGTGAAAATCAATACAAAAATATATGAGACAAATGTAAAGCCATCTTACTAAGCATATCAGCCATGAGGAACACAAAATATTGAGGATCAATTCACTCAAGTAATACAACACAAGCCTCCAATAAAAAAAATATGCCAATACATGAAAAATAACTGCTATACAAATTCCATGAGCCAAGAAAATGTAGTTTTAGTGAATAAACTACTACAGGATGTGTACAATGATATGGATCTACTGTTATATAGCAGAAAAGGTGTTATGGAGAGAGATCTAGGCTCCCAAACACATTTCCAAGACAACCCAGAAAGGGTTTCCAGAAATACCCCAAAATGCAAAATGCCGGAATGCAGCCCTAGTGATGAATAAAAGTTGCAACTGAATACTGGAAAGGAGGTGGATGAATCTGATATGAAATGTATGGATCTCCTCCAATATATCCTCCAAGTGAAAGGCTGATCCCAACACTGAAGATCTAACCGTCCAAATGAAGCACTGAAACCTCGACTAAAAATACTCAATGAAATAATGTAGTCCTTGAGGGAAACTGCATTGTAGGAGGTGGAAATAGCTGGGCATGATGCCAAAATATGGAAATAATCTCCAGGGCCTTCCTTGATGGCCTCCCAATGGAAAGGATACATCTCCACTGAAAAAATAAAACATTGAAAGTGACCCTAACAATCCTCCATTGCAACACCTTGCAACACAACACAACTCTGAATAGAAACTGCGCCGTAGCTGAAGAATAAAGCTTGGCCTGATGTTGTAATGTGGACTATACATCTCAATAATATCTCATGAGTAGGCACTCGAAGTCCCCTAAGTATGAGTGTGGGATTCCCGCTCGGGAACACCCTTGTGCTAAATAAAATAGTAGACCCTGCTAAAGAGAAAAATCATGCATAGAAATGTCACCTGACAAATCCAGATCTAAAATGATCAAAATAAATAATAATCTAACATGCCCTATATGGCTAAATTTCCCTTCCTTATATGTATTGTGAACCTTCTCACCTTGGGTCCCACTCATTAAATCCACTACTCTCATGGAGAGTTTCTCCCATTAACACTGCGTTGTCTCTCATTAACTGTCCACTCTCTCCATACCAACATTGTTGATTCGGTCAACGTTGAACTTATCCACATGATTTAGCCCCTGTTCACACATGGAGGTGCTTTATCCTGCTATCAAGATGATACCTTTTCACATTAAGAGGTATTTTATTCCTACTAAAGAGATTTATGGGTCTCTCTACCCACTTATTCTTCTATCTAAATGGAAAAAGAAAAAAATAATGTTCCAATTACTTGCATGCTAATTTTGGAATATTACATATCCTCTACCTTGATTATTCCCTCTACCTTGAAAATTTATCCTTCCTGAAGTGTAGCCTCCATTGAAATTGTTTCCTCTACTTTTACTGCTACCATGACCTTTTACATTTTATGCTTCTTGAATTTGATGAAATTTCCTCTTCCTCGGTTTCTAGAACTATTAGTTGAGGATTTACTTGTGTTAGCCTCTGTGAAGAAGACATCTTCCCCAATATTTTTCTTCTTCCCAATTTTTTTTTTCATGTTGGGCTAACATATCACTCAACTCATCAAACTTTATATTCTCTAATTTTCCAGTGACTTGCAAATTTTCCAAAATATGTGTGTAAGATGATGGCATTCCAACAATTAAAATTGTAGTCAGGAAACTTTCATCAACAACTTGAAAACCAACATTTATTATTTCTTTCTTGATGTTTTTATGTTGTTAAATATATTCAAGAAAATCACCACCTTCAGTTAATTTTTGTTGGAGAAATTTTAATTGAAGATCAACCTTTTTTGATTTAGGTTGTGTATCAAAGAGATCTTTGAATGTACGCAAAGCAGTCCATGCATCTGAGGCATTTTCAATATGAATATACATTTCATTGTTAATTGAATACTTTATAAGAGCGAGTGCCTTGGAATTTTTTACTTCCATTTTGCAAATAAAGATGCATCTGTTGGTTTATTAGGCTAAATGTTGCCATCACATATTTCATGCCACAATTCTTTATCTATGAGAGTGCTTTCAATTAGAAATTTCCATGTCTTATACAATTTCACCCCTTCTAGCTTATCAGAATCAGAGAATAGACTAATTAACTTTGACATTGTAGTGTTGAAGCAGTGCACCAAAAGAAACAAAAAAATATCAAGATGAGCCACACGTAGAACGTCATGCAAAAAGAACACGATATGGATTTCTACAGGCCTTGACCCTCGTATAGTCGTTGGAGGAGGAGAAAAATGACTGAGCTTTGCACTTGGCTCTAGTCAATTTCTTTTTGATAGTTTACAATGAAATCTTTTCAAAATTTGATCGCTTGAAAATGCCCTTACAAATTTCCTTTTAAAAAAAATTTACCCCCCTTCAAAGTAAAAAATTACTTTGAGTTACAAATAATGAACCTTATTTCTCCAAAATAAAAATTACAAATAATATCTATTTATTACTCCAAGAATTACAAAATTTTCTGCTCCAAACATTTACAAATAACATCTCCTTAATGCTCCACAAATTTTCAAATTTTATAAACTAATCACCCTGATTTTTTTTATCCCACCTACAGTACACACATTTTTAAAAAATAAAACTTATCTCCAAAACTCCTATCATTCGACCAAAATATTAATCGATCTAGAGGCACAGTGGGTGGGTGTGACAGTCCTTACAACCCTTTACATGCAACGCTCTCTGCAACACGTGCTCTCTTCATCGAACACTTTTCACACCAAACGCCTCAACATTGCTCTCCAAATTTGTAGGATTGGTGTACTGGCTGAATGATGGGTTGTGATGTAGCTGGAGTGGTAACCTTTCCTTTAATGGGTTTGAGCAATCCACAAACAATTTATGGAAATTTGTCGCGACCCAGTGATATGTTGATAATTCATTGGATGTATTCGAAAGGTTGCTTAGACCCAATGATATGTTGATAAATCATTATAATATTCCTAATTAGCAGAAAAATATATAGAATATTAATTTTTTCTAATTTTTCTTTTCCAAATTTCAGTAGGAGAATAAAGGGGTGAAGGGACTCATAAACCCAACATTTAGAATAAAACCAATTTCTTAGAGCTAATGTGGACAACACATTTCTTGTGGGGCAAAAAGGATAAGAGAGAAGCAGAACAATTGTAAACGCCAAGGGGCCAAGTAGCAGTGCAGTTAATGAGTGGACCAAAGGATATGCAACAAGTGTGAAAGCCACGGGGCCAGGTAGCAGCGCAGTTAATGAGTGGACCCAAGGATGTTAGGGTTTCAAAAGAATAAGAAGGGGGTGAGGGTAGCCATGGAAATAATTCTTGCATATTCTGATTTTATGGTCTTTACAACTTGAGCACGCTTGAGCTATTTAGCCGAGTCTGCAATGTTGTTTAACATACAGGTGTCTTCGAGTGGAGATCCCAACCTCATCCTTGGGGGACTTCAAGTGCCCGCTCAAGAGAGGATATTTATGTTTGACGGGAGTATATTCAGTATCTTGGCATCACACCACATGAATTCCCTCATATATCAGGGCAATCACCTAGTGATTTATGCAGTCCAACAGCAGAGGGTTTTTGGAGAGGGAGCAATTCCAAGGCATTTTTGCATGCAATCTAGTGAAGGGGTCATCCCTTCAATATTTGAGCTTTGGGGAGAAGTTGCAGCTATTTTATCTATTATTTCAGCACATAGCTCTGCATACCCAACAATCATCTACTAGCAGTTCTAGCTACGATTTCGAATTTCCCAGCAATTGGGTGAGCCAAGCCCAAGAGGGACAATTTTTCGAAGTCAAAACTAGGACGAACCCTTTCTGGAGTTTTCTGGGTTTTTTGAGTAGAGCCCATGGTTAAAATCCCATAATTTTTTTAGCAAAATATCAAATCATTTACATAGTCCCTACTCAACTCCTTTTATAGGGCAAAGAATTTTCCAGTAGCAGGGAAACGCAGAGGGAGAGTCCAACAAACTTGTAGTAGAGCAGTGTTTGGGTGGGAGAATCTGAGGGCCATTCCAACTAGCTTAGCGAGCTAGAGTGCTATCTTTTGAGCACTACTGTACTTATTTTTTCATCTCCAATATTTTAATAAAATGGCTCAGCAATTCTGGCTCTTTTCATGGTGTTTTTAATGTATTTTCCATATTGTTGTAGATTTAGTCTTTGTATGCTTTGTATTGCTATCGTTTTCCTATTTTGAATATTACAAGGAAAGTGCCATATAATTAAATTGAATATGGGGGAATATTTATTTTATATTACCATGATTTAAATCCAAATGGGTGATTTTGATGTTGTATTAAAGATCCAATAATACAATTTTTAGGAGAAATGCCCCTTAACTTTGAATATTTTTTCATGATATTTTCCTCAAAAGGAAAGAAAATTCAGCTTAGAGGAATCCAAGGGAAACCCTCTAAAGTGATATGCTCTAATGGCATGCCAAAATTACTTAGAAAGGGACACCATGGTGTAATGGCACAATTGTGTTTACTAGATGTTCAAACTTCTATATCATATACTCTAGTGGATCTCCAAAAAGTAACAATCATTCCAAGGTATTTGGAGAGATGCTCAAGGTTCTTCCACCTACTTGAGATCATGACTATGTTATTCATTTGTGACCTAGAAGTGTACCACCTAATATAACTATTTATAGGTATCCATATATAGAAAAGCGATATTGAGCATATGATTCAATAATTGTTAAAGGCTAACATCATTCAACCTATCCAAAGTGATTTCTATTCACTTGTGATGTTGGTTATTAAAAAGGATGGCTCATGGAATATGTGTCCATATTATATATAGATCAACAAAATAACCATCAAAGATAAGTTTCCAAATCTTTTCATTGATGAATTACAAGTTGAATTGCATGGATAAGTTCTCTTTACTAAGTTGGGGCATGAAGACATTCCTACAAAAACCTTCAGAACACATGAAGGACATTATGAGCTTTTGGTTATGCCATTCAGACTTATCAATGCACCTTCAACATTTTAATGATTGACGAATTATAATTTCAAACCCTTATATATTTATGTTAGTATTTTTTTATGACACAGTAATCTATAACAAATCTTGGGAGGGGCATGCACAACATGTTGGTAGGGTTTTAAAACTACTGGAAGAGAAACAACTATTGAGGAAATCCTTCAAAGTGTATCTTTAGGGTTCAAAAAGGAGAATACTTGGGTCATGTTGTATCTCTTGAAGGTGTAAAATTTTACCCTAACAAAATTGAAGCTATGATGTAATGGAAAATTCCCAAAACCTTGAAGAATATTAGAGGATTCTTGGGATTAATACGTTATTACCACAATTTTTTTGAGATTTATGGTCAAATAGTAGCACGTATAACATCATTATTAAATAAGGAAGCCTTTTATTGGACTAAAAAATAAACCAAATACAAAAAAACTTTAGGATTCTATATGTACAACTCTTTTCCTCACCACACGACTTCATAAAAATATTTGTTGTGAAGTGTGATGCCTTAGGCCATGGAATTAGTGTATTTTTAATGCAAGAAGGTGTTAAAAATATGTTTTAATTGATGAAAAGGTCAACAAGATGAAGGAAAAAGTAGAAATGGTTGTAAGAAGAATGAAGCTCAGTTCAAAAAATGGTAAAGGTAAATATGGAGAAGGTGCAGAGACTTTGAAGCCATTTTTTGCTCAGCAGACCAAATCAATAAGACTTGGGACCCACTCAAATGGGTATATATCTAAAAGATATTTGTAGTGGTATATAGAAGTTCCAAAAATTCCCTCTTGGATCATAAGTTATTTCCAGTCAAATTTCAGGAACCTTAGAAGTCAAAGTTGTAGAGCTAAGTTAGAAGTATGGTTTAAGTGGTGAAATTTTTATGGTTTTTGTCAAAAATGGTGGAAAAGTTTAGTGAGAAACTAACTAGTGGTTCGAGTGAAAGTGGATGAAAAAAAAATGGAAAAAGCTGTAGAAAATCCACGTATATTCAAACTACTAATTCTAATTTGCTAAAAAAATAGACTTGAATCTACTCTACCAAATGCAGAAACCAATTTAAACGATTGTGAAATCACAAAGCATACAAGAGAAATAATTCAATCAACACATTACAAAATTATTTCTTGGGGAAAGCCTCAGCTAAAAGCCCATCTATATGTATATTGCATTAGTAAAAAATATGAGAAGATTACAATGATTTTCTCCAACCTGAGAAACCTATGTACTATCTCTATCTGTCTCACTGCTTCCTAGACAAGCCTAGGCCAATACTTAGCCAATTTCTTGCCTGCCCATATCCCTATTTCCCTGTTCTTTTTCCCTGAGTAATTAGCCCCTATTAATTAGGGAGATCCCCATCCAATACTGCACAATCCATCTAGGGACTTCCTCTGACTGCATGCACCACTTGTAGAATTTGGATGACTATACAACTGATAGTACACTTCCCTTGAACTCCAATCTCAACTAGGAAAGTCTCAATTCTGACATGCATGAGTTATTTATGGCTGAATCATCAGTTAATTGATTGATCATAGAGTGCACAACTCACTACTAGACCTCTCACTAGTTCCTCCAATAGTTGGAACTAGTTAAACTGACTTTAACTCAGATAAACTGAATTAATTAAATACAACTCAAAATAAACTAGACCAAGGCTCCTATTTTGTAGGAGCTACTGTACATGACTCCAGTTATAACCTCAATTAGATTTAACTGAACCAACAAAGTCAAATTAACTTAGTTAACTCACACAAGTCGTTATGTGATGTGGAATTAAAACTTTCTTCTAATTTAATTCAAGGGAAAATTAAATTATAATATTTCTTGGCGCCATTTTCAACGCTCCCTCTCAGCAAGAAAGGGATTATCTGATACCCCGATCCTACCTCTATGGAACTAAAATTTTACTCTTGACAATTCCTTCGTCAAGATGTATGCATCTTGTTCCTTTATAGGAATGTACTCTAGCATCATGATCCGCCTCTGCACACAATCTCTGAGATGGTGGTACCAAATGTAGATATGCTTGGACCTACCATGAAAAACTATATTAACCGAGATTTTGATGCAACTTTGGTTGAAACAGTAAATCATTGTAGGATCCAAATGTTGACCAAAAAACCCAACAAGGATCTTCCTCATCTAGATAGCCTCACAAGCTTCTTGAATAGAAGCCATGTACTCTGCTTCTGTTGAACTAAGTGCAACTAATCTCTTCTTCTTTTTGTACCAGGAAAATGCTACTGACTCAATACTAAAGATTCCTCATGATGTGCTCTTCCTATCATATTCACTCCCTGCCCAATCTGCATCTGTGAAGCCTCAAAGCTTCTGTAATAATCCAAATCTAGAACAGCTAGCAAGGCATGACTGGAAAACACATTTTCTAGTAATGGGTGCTACAGAAATGAAAACTAGCACTTGTATCCCTTAGATTTGAGTATATAAGTCCTAAATCCAAGAGGGTATTGTTAGTGTTCAGGTAGGGATAATCTATCCACCCTAATCCGACATTAATCCTATCAATCCGGGAGTGTATCCTTTCAAGGCTACGCGCAAGGTATATTCAGGAACAAACGCTCAATTCATTCAACCGAGGGTTTACAGCCAAAACTCAAAGCATTGCCGTGAAGTAAAATTAATACAAAACATTCAACAATCTGAATCAGCAAGAGATAAAAATAACAACCATAGCACAACAAAAATAAATCCACACATATACACAGACGCAGCACCTGATCAGAAGAGCGGGCCCAACTCTCTGATCAAGGCTGTGTTAACTACGAAATGCTTTGGAATAGTAAAACCAGATGTACTTTATTGATATATGAAATGTGATTACAACCTTCTCTTCGGAACCCCGAATTACAGGAACAATGTCCATTTTATACACAATACAAGGGAGTAACAGATTTCCCTGAAACATGAGAATCGTGTGTTCAAAAATTGACTCTGGTTGAAACGACACGAACAACAGATATTTTGAATGGAGCAAAGGGCCGAGAATAGGCCCAGGGATTCGTGGTCCAGCTGCGCGTTCTCCCTTTGGCTTGCCGTTACCGATTCTTGTTGTGATCTGCTGGAGCAAGGGTTCCTATCTTCAATCTACAGCCAAACACAAACCTTAGTGCCACAATTAGGTAAAACCCCGCGATTTT
Organism: Pinus albicaulis; assembly: GCA_034641835.2. Classification (NCBI taxonomy): domain Eukaryota; kingdom Viridiplantae; phylum Streptophyta; class Pinopsida; order Pinales; family Pinaceae; genus Pinus; species Pinus albicaulis. The sequence goes on from CM076573.1 coordinate 16,188,971, forward strand.
ACTTCATTAATCAAAATATCCCAATCAGACAAGTCAGGGTATTTACCTCAGAAGTTTATCATAACAAATGTGGTTAAATTAAGCAAAAAGGGGTCAAAAAGGATGACAAAAGTGGGCAAAGAAATAGCTGAATTCGGTGCCCAACATCTCCCCCCAGCTAGCCTTCTGCATGCCCTCATGCAGCCCACCAACCTTGCAGATCCGGGTTCTACAACTTGTGAGCTTCATGAAGCCTGACAAGATCGTACTCCAGAGTCATTTATGTCCCTGGGACTTTAAACCCATCTAAAAGAAGGACCTCCTTCCACCAGTCTGCCGGAACGTTGTAAGTTGGAGTATAGACTTCTGACGGCAGCCAAAGAATAGGATATTGAAATCGAAGCCCCATCCACTGGGTGCCACATGTTTGGACACATGCCACGTACCTTGGTACTTGAGTGAGTACTCGTGCAAAATTAGGTGCCCCAAAAGGCTCCCTGCTTCTGACAGCTGTTGGTGACATCATCCATCTCCTCTGACAAGCATCCAGAGCTTCCTTCTGAAAAATAGTTATTTGATTGACACAAAGATCAAGACACCACCTTTGTGTCCTCAACATTTTGGCTTTGTTTTCCTCAAACTTCAAAAAGGCATAGTTCCTGTTGAATACAATATCTTACCTCTCATGCTCTGCCCTTATTATAAATGGCTTAATGACTTGGTTAGATTCAAAAGTGTCACAAGCCTTCCACCAATGAATTTGATTGAAAGTATAAGAGGTTAGGGCCCTCAGATGAATGTCCCCCACATATGGGACCAAATTAAAATTCCTGTCCAACCGTAGCACATACCCATGCAAATAAAACTCACACATCAAGTGCTGAGTTGGCACATTGTGATTCCTCATGATCCGGAGGAATTTTACACCATCCTCAATCTCATAACTAACCTCATTCTTAATGCTTTCCATGCAAAATAAAAGAAAACGTTCATGCAAAACATAAAGAATAGCAAGAAGCAGGGGGGCGACATGTCATCACCTCTTGCACCAAACTGAACATTTGTTCCTTATCATTTTTCAGCTCGGCCACCTACTTTTCCAGCTGCTTCATCTTAAGCTGCTACTTGGCATGCCTCAACTTCATAATATCCATACGCTCCACATATCCGAAGATGGTTGCTGAGGCTTTCTCTTCGGTTCTTTTGATTTCATTCGCAGTGGATGTCCATGTTTGTAGCTCAACCGTTAGGGCATATTCTCGGGCTTCAAAGAGCTGTTCAATTGGTTCTGTCTTGGTTCCCGCTTTGACCCTGTCAACTCTGGGTCTCTTGGCTCTCCGTCTATACCTGTTTATCTGCTTCTGCATCTTATACACTTTTCTCCTCAAACTCCTCACTTCCATTTTCAACCGCATTGTTTCTCTGAACTGATGATGATATCTTTGCTTGATAGGTGGTATTCACGACCTACCCAACTCTACTTCCTCTTGTTTCACCTGTACTTCCTCGACTCCTACTGTTAGAGGTGAGTTCCTCGGAGTTGCCTCTGCTGGGTTGACAGACGGTCCAATTTATGTTGCCTTCCCTTCTTCTATCCTTTCTTGCTTTACCATTTTGATACCTTCATGCGCCACTGGTGGATTCTTCAGGACTGCTTCACTTGGTCCCTCCTCTCCACCAATGGTCGTTCCTTCATCAAGTAAATTTTCCTCAATCAATAGTGGCCCAGTAGGATCCCCTTCTGCTGATGTGCCTACTGGGGTTTCTTCCAACTGCAACCTTCGTTTCAAATTTGGAGGCGTTGGAATGGCCACATTTTCTTCTTCCCTTTGCTGTGGGGAATGGGTTACCCGCGCCCCCTTTGGCAAAAAGACAAGAAAATGGAATAGATTTTCTCCATCCAATCCTGAGGTCGACGTTGGTTCTTGTGGAGCAGCGTCGGCCTCACTCCTCGCTTCACCCACCATTTCCCTTGTAGCTTCTGTAGTCGGGGTGGTCGCGACTATTTCCTCCACAGGTTCCATATTAACAGGGGATCCCTGTGGAGTGGCCTCTATGCCACTTACTCTATCTGTCTGTTAAATTGGCTCTACGGACTGGGCTGGTTCTTGTGGAGCAGCCTCAACCAAAGTGCCAGTAATAATTTCTATAACTTCAATTGGTTCGGCTTGCATTTGTAAATCTGACTCCTCTTCACATCCCTCAGCCTCCATCTCCATTTCTTCAGGCTCTTCCTGATCAACATAATCGTCCTCCTCGTCTCCCTGCACGACCTCGTCCTCTTGCATCATTTCAGGTTCCTTTGCCCTAGCAGCTATGGCAGCTTCAATTTCTTCTTCAATGGAGTTTCGGAACCACTCCCACGGAATCGGAATCCCGTTGATAGCATTCAATACTAATAACCAAACCAGTCCATGGTGGGAAAGGATCGCTAGCACCTACCATGCCTCTCGAGCTGAGTTCACCATCGGATTCAAGCTTCTCAAAAGAAAATAAGGTAAATTCATTGAAAAGGCTTTCGCTTGGGGAAACCGCAGGTGTGCCAATATACGCAGATGGTTTTTAAAAACAATAGAATATCTCCCTTCGCAGGTTATGTATTTGATTACAGCCTCTGAAACATCACTCCATGGCCGCGACAATGACATTCTATCGTACCCCTGGCCTTTTTGTGCAATACTCTCCCCGGCTTGGAGAAAAGCTTCAGGGAATTCCGAAAGAGGAGTTCTTCTGGAAAACCATCATTCACCTCCTTGTGGCAGTCCTCTAACCTCTGCAATCATTTCCTCTATAGCTGGGATTTCGAGTCCGCAAACCCGAGAAACTCCTTCTTCCAGGTTCAGTGCAAATTCCAGTGTAATTTCCTCATCCCATCCATTTAGTCTATCCAAGTAGATGTCCCAACCTGCATTTAAAAATATCTGCCATACTTCCCGATTGCACCTGATCCTTGTTGAATCGTCAGGCTCATGGCGCATAGATCAACCACCCATTGCTGCGAAGGCAGAAGCGGCACGATGGCTACAGTCGGCTGGCGGGGGAAGAGTGGCAGGCTCTGAACTGTTAGTAACTGCAACGACGTCATGGCCATTTCCAAATATAATGGATAAAACAGTACTGGTACATTTGAAATTAATTAACATATTGTAGTGGTACTGTTAGATACGCTTGGTTTTAATACGGAATTTTTACAGGGTGACTGATGTGACTCTTATGCATGCAAGTATGCATCCCAACTCAATGGTATAATTACAAGGTACTTAAAGTCATTAAATTTAATTTAGTAATAGTCATGTGTCATAAGTACCTTTTTTAAGTATGCCGTCAGTTACTATGACGGTACCCTCCCCCCAACTTAAAGTGACGACCATCCTCGGCACGCTCTGACTGTACTTTAAGAATATTTAATTAAATCCGTAAAAATCGGCAGAGACGTACTTGCGGACTTACCTTAAGGTGGAGTAACAACAAAAGTGTTTGTCATGAATAGTGAGAAACAACAAGAATGAATGATGACAGTTGCGGAGTAACGACAAGTGTGGAGTAACGACAGTTGCGGAGTAACGATAGTGACGGAGTAATAGCAGTTACGGTGTAACAGCAGCTATGGAATCAGAGCAGCTACGAAGTAACATCATCGACAGTGTAACAACAGTTTTGGATTAGCAACAATCTATAGAGTAACAACATCGATAGTGTAACAACAACTTCAGAGTAACAGCAACAATGGTGTAGCAGCAACTTCAGAGTAACAACAACAACGGTGTAGCAGCAACTTCAGAGTAACAACAACAACAGTAGCAGCACTTCGGAGTAATAGCAACAACAGTGTAGCAACAACTCTAGAGTAACAACACCAACAATATAGCTTTCCTCCTGGCCAAAAATCTTTTATTCTTGCAAAACAAAAACAAGTGAGAAATAACCACATTTTTTTTTTTTTGGATTATATATATATATATATATATATATATATTTTTTTTTTAATGGGGGGTGAGAGTGTATTTTTTTGTAATAATCATTAAATCAACTAAATGTGAAAGGGTTTTAACAAAGGCATCTTTAGAGGTTGGACGATGATATAATTTTAGACGGTGTCCATTTACTACAAATGAAGTCTTATTCTCATCAATTGTAATTAGTCTAACTATTCCATTATCGAACACCACATCCACTTGATATGATCCCATCTAGTGAGTACGAAGTTTGCCCTTGAAGTCCTTAAATCCGGAGTCATACATTAACACCTAATCCCCTTCATGAAACACCTTAGTTTTAATAAATTTGCCATGCCATTTCATCCTCTGTTGTTGAACAACAATGGTTCTCTGGAAAACTACTGATCGGATCTCCTCTAACTCATTCAGCTGTTCCAGTCGGTGCTTCTGTGCTTTTGATAAATACAAGCCTACTTCTAGGGCTTTTCTGAGTGTGCTAATTTCAAATTCCACTAGAAACAGGGGAGATTTACCATATACTAATTCAAAGGGGGGAAATCCTGTTGTATTACACCATGTTGTCCTATAGGCCCATAAAGCTTCTGGAAGTTTCTGTGCCCAATCCTAGCGATGACTTGCTACTGTCTTTGTCAAGATATTTTCCAATACCTTGTTTGTACTCTTTACTTGTCCATTTTCCTGTGGATGATAGGGGGTTGTTATTCTGCGTTTAACCCCATATTTCTGCATCAATTTCTCTATTATATGAGATGTGAACTGTGATCCTCCATCTGATACAATTTCTCTCAGAGTCCCATACCTAGCAAAGATCTCTTAAAAAATAAAGTTTGACACTACTTTCTCTGTTGCCCTCGTGAGTGCTCTAGCTTCCACCCATTTGGTTACATAATCAGTACAAACTAGGATGTAAGATTTTTGATGAGAAGGTGCGTTAAAGGGGCTAACAAAATCAATGGCCCATCTCTCAAATGGTTCAAGGACTATCTGGGGTTGAAGAGGCATTTCAGCTGCTTTCCCAGGTTGTCCCATCCTTTGATAGTTATCACACCTTCGAATATAATCTCGAGCATCATGAAAAATGGAGGGCCAATAGTATCCCATCTGCAGCACTTTATGGCATGTCCGTTTGTCTGCAAAATTTCCTCCACAGGGTCCATCATGTGCAGCCTTTAGGATCTCACAGATATCATCTCTTGCCACACAACGCCAAATCTGCTGATCAAACCCTGTATGGAAAAGATATCCTGCCATCCATGAATAACGGGCACTCTTATGAATGATCTTCCTCTGCTCCTTATAAGATAAGTGACGGGGCACTTCACCTGTATCAAGATAATTAGAAATATCTGCATACCACGGAGTATTAGTAGATACTACAAAAAGATGCTCATCTGGAAAATTATCATCAACTGGCGTATTATTACCATCATGTTCTAACCTATATAAGAAATCTGCAACCACATTGTCCTTCCCTGGTTTGTCTACTATAGTAATATCAAATTTCTGTAGTAGTAACAGCCATCGTGTAACACGACCAGGGGTAACAGGTTTATTCATTAAATACCTGATGGCAACATGATCAGTGTGCACAAAGGTAGGATACCTGGTAATATAATTCCGGAACTTGTTGATGGTGTAGAAAACAACAAGGAACTCCTTCTCCATCACCGTGTAATTTAATTCAGCCGGAGCCAAATTTTTACTAACATAGTAGACTGCATAAGGGACTTTATCTTCTTGGTGTCCTAATACTGCACCAATTTCAATTTGAGAAGCATCTGTGTGAATATGGAAAGGTAACGCCCAGTCTGATCCCCTAAGAACCGGAGCACTACAGACTAATTCCTTAATATTTATGAAGGCTACCTCACAGTCCTCTGTCCACACAAATTCTGAATCTTTTGTCAGTAATTGAAATAATGGGTGGGCTACTTTTGCAAAATTTTCCATAAAGCTCCTATAATAACCAGCATACCCAATAAAACTACGTACCTGTGTGGGCGTTTTAGGTGTTGGAAAGTTCAGAATTACCTTTACCTTTGCTAGGTCCATCTTGATTCCTTCAAATGAAAGCAAATGTCCCAGAACAATTCCTTGTTCCATCATCATGTGACACTTTACTGTACTCAGGGAAACACGCACTTGTATGCACCTTTCAAGGAAATTTTCTAAAATTTTCAGCCCCTCCAGGAATGAGTCCCCATAGGGAGTGAAATCATCCATATAGATTTCAACACCATCATCTATTAAATCAGAGAATATTCCCAAGATTTCCCTCTAAAATGTTGTAGGGGCATTACGTAGGCCAAAAGGAAGGACCCGGTATGCAAATGTTCCCCAAGGACATGTGAAAGTGGTCTTGTCCTGATCTTCAGGAGCAATTTGGATTTGGTTGTATCCACTAAACCCATCCAGAAATGAGAAAAATTTCTTACCAGCCAATGTGTCTAAGACTTGATCGATAAATGGCAGAGGGAAATGATCCTTCTGCATTGCCTTATTTAACTCTCGGTAGTCCACGCAGATTCGCCACTTACCATTTTTCTTAGGAACCATTACCAGTGGTGAAACACATTGGCTATCTGAGATGGGGTAGATAAAACCTGCATATAGTAATTTCTAAAGCTCTTCTTTCACAATTTTTTTTGATGTCGGGTTCATCCTTCTTTGAGGCTATCTTATAGGGCGACAGTCTTCTTTGATGTATATATGATGGGTGCACAAATTATTAGGAATCCCCTTCATGTCTGAGTAATTCCAGGTCAAAGCTTCCTTATACTTCTGAAGAAAATCTATCAGTTGCCTCCTCTGGGACTCTGACAGACCTAGATTGATATTCAGGGTTTTTCCTGGTTCTATCTCCACTTGGACGCTTTCATGAGGTGCATCAACATCTTCTTCTAATTATTCTGATGTCCCAATGTCTTCCTGAGTCTCACAGCTTAAAAAGATTTTAAGGCTTGCTGATTTGATTCTGAAATGGAACAAGGATCATTCATAAAGGAAGTGATGACATCATCTTTTGATTCCATATTCAACTAAAGGGCCTGCCCAATAGTAAGGAACAGTATCACCTCTTCCTCTTGTTCTTTGTCTTCCACCATAGATACAACCTCCTTGCTAGCTGTTGACTTCTTGGATGCATCTGGTTCTGCCGGTGGGTATAGCACCAAATTCTTGGTGTTATGACCATTGGAAATGACCATATTTCCTGATCGGCATCCAATATAAGCATCTGCAGTAGCCAGCCATGGCCTCCCCAAAATCAAAGGGTGGCCTCCCACTGAAGACTATGTATGCAACACTAGGAAATCGACTGGGTAATGCCATGCATCTACTGAAATTGTCACATCCTCCAACTTTTCCACAGGCTTGACTGTGGACCTGTTTACCAATTCCAACACTGTAGGTGTATACTTCAAATTATGAAGGCCTAATGTATGCATGGTTTCAGTAGTGATGACATTGATGGCAGTGCCTAGGTATACCAGTACATTTGGAATATCTACCCCATTAATCTGTACTGTCAGAACTGGGTTTCCCAGGTCTCCATACTTTGCTGGTGTTGATTTCCCCATCATGAAGTCTGATAGTTTTCCCATAACATGTATAGTGAGGGGGTCCTTAGTTTTATTTTCAGGTTTCTTCGAATAATACTCCCTAAGAGTCTTTGCATATATTGGCACATCTTTCATGGCTTGTAACAAGGGAATTTTAACAAATAAATTTTGTGATTCTCCTAATAAGTCAAATTCATCTCATGGGTTGGGTTTACTCATAATCAGTCTCTCTGGGTAGGGTGGTTTAGATTGAGATTGTTTTATAGGAGGTGCCTTAACAGTTTGTTTCGATTATTTATCAGTTGGCTGTGCCTTTCTATATTCATTATCAAGCTGTTCAATGATAATTGGATGGGGTTGGACATTAACTGTTCGGCCATATTGCAAATTCATTTCATACAGATCTGTTGTAGAAATTCTATATGAATGCAGGTTAAGAAAATCGGCTTGATGAGCTTTTTTATTATTGGGGTTAGGGTTAGGCTGCATTGGAAGCTGAGGATGCACATGTTGGTTACCATGAGGCACAGTGGAGGGTAGTTGGAGTTGCTGTGATATCTGTTGTTGTGGCATCTGCTAAGGAACTGTCCTATAGAGGGTCCTCGCCAAGTTGGAGCCCATGATGAGCTCATAGTAGCTTGAGGGTTCCATTGCTACCATAGTGGGTGCTGGTACTATGGCCACATAGGCGAGCAAGGTATGGGTTGGGGATTCATGTTATAATTATTGACATACTGAGATGGATCTAGATACATACCTTGATTTCCCATTGGTGGTCGAAGTTTCCACGGCTTCCTGGCACCCATAAGATACAGCTGCTCCGTGTCCTCCCCTGCTCCTTGAAATACTGCTTTCAGGCCCGGAAAGGAGGGGCATGAGCTGGTAACATGATTTAGCTCACAGATGTCACACTTCTCTATAGAATTTAATGGAAATTCCCTTTCTAAATGATTCTTCTTGCATTTCGGGTAGAAGATCGCCATAGCCCTTTCCTACTCCAACTGCTTCTGCTTCACTTGCAAAGTATCCATCTGTGTCGACAGGGTACTAATAATATCTGTCTTCAGGTTGTCTAACAGGTTCCTAATTTCTACTTTCGTAATACCCCCGCTAGATCCTTTTATTGAACAAACCCCTGATTTGTTTCTTGCAAGCCCTCTTGAGCACTGGATACACAAATCACAGATATTTTCAAAAGTTTCCTTGGAGATGTCTCCTTTCCCCAAAATATTCAACATTTCCATTGAATCCTCTCGAAAAGACCAAAGGAGGATAACCTTCAAAATTTCTTTGTCCAAGTCAGAATTGCCTGACCTCTGTAAGAGGTACTTAAACCTTTCCACGTAGTCTTCCAGATTTTCATCTTCTTTTTGTGTAAACTTGAAAAGCTCCTCCTTGATATTCCGGGATTTACAATAGTCCTGATACTTCTCCAGGAAATTTGTTCGCATGCCATCCCATGTAGTAATGGATTTCCCTCCAAGGCCCATAAACCATGCAGAGCCATCCCCTTGAGTGTAGAAGGAAAAATCTTCAATTTCTGGGCATATGTCATGTAATCATACCCCCGGTACACTATATCAAACTCAAATAGAAATGTGTCAGGGTCCTCTAACATGAGCCCATGGAAATTTGGTAAAGCTGCAAATGGGATAGGTTTTGTAGGTGCACCTCCTCCCGTATTCTCAATGGGAAACTCGATAGTAGAGGTTGTGGGAGCCATGAAAATCTTCCAATAGTCGCTGGGGATTTCAACAGGTTCTGTAGAAGATGACTAGGGACTACTTACTTCTGGAACTTGAGTGGCTTTGGTAGCGCTCCCCTTATCTCTCGGTGATACAAATATTTCTTTGTTCCTACTACTTGCGTCCCGATGGCTCAATCCCTCAACGACAACTTCCTCTCCCCTATTGAAGTAATCTAATTCTGTCAATATTCTGCTTGCGATTTCTTCTCCTTCTATCCCCAATGCAAGATCCTCTTGATCAGGTCCAATGCTACTTGATCCTTCCACTAATGGAGGACCCTGCTGTACTGAATCGCCAATGGATACCGGAGTATGCACTGGTTGATCTACTGATTTTCCTTCAGATCGTACTCTCCTAGCCCCTGGCCTTGCGGCTGCTGTTAGTATGAATCCTTTGTCGAAGCGTACAAAAAAGGACCACTTTAGCTACGCATAACTAATAGCCCTAACAACAAAAGTGGCTGCCAATATCTTCAGATCTGTGGTTAGTTGAACATAAAAGAGCTACAAAAACCAGATCTATGTATGGAAAGACATTAAGCAGAAAAAACAAGGGTTTGCTCCATATACCAATAGACAAGACAAGAACAATTTTTGAAAGAATTTTTATTTTAATTGGGCACCTGGGAGGAAAAAAAGAAGGTGTATCCAATTCTCCTCAGTGGGATGGGTTCTTGGAAGTCCTCAACACTTCAGATCTAAGATTTCTCTCTCTTTTTGGTGTAGAAAACCCACACAAATAATGGAACTCAAAGGGAGCTCACACAGCAAATGGTAGAAAAATGGGACCAAGTGTATAGATCCAGAGTTATCTAATAGGCAACAAAAGGTGAAGAATGGTAGGAAAAACCCTCCTATTTATAATAAAATATTGGGTCATTCTAGATCTTGGTGTATGGGTTAACCAGATCTAGATCCACTTTTTATGGAATATTTTATTATATTCGTTGGAGGGAAAAGGTATTTGACTTGGGTCAAATCCCTTAATTTGTCAAAAATAAATAAATAAATGATTTATTTATCTTTTTAAGGAAGCGGTTAGAAGATAATTAAATAAATAATGATTTATTTAATTATTTAAGGAAGTGGTTGAAAGATAATTAAATAAATAATGATTTATTTAATTAGTTGTGGGTGATTTGGTCATATTTAACAAGGAATGTTATCTAAATAAGGTTTAAATAATTATTCCTAGAAAATAATAAGATAAATAAAGGTTTATCTAATTAATTTCTTTGATTTTGGGTTAAACATGACTGGGAATAATAATTAAATTATGGTTTAATTAATTATTCCATGAAGAAAATCAAACAAATATAGGTTTGTTTAATATTTCCTTTTGGGGTTTCCTGTTTTAACATAGTGAAAGCAGTTTTACTTAGGGTAAAACTGGTCTTACATGGTGTACTTGGGTCCATCTAATGATAATAGGTTAGATGACCAAAAAATGATGTAACAGATTGCCCCCCAGCGTGCGAGTGTCAGGAGCAAATCGTATGACCGAAGTACGTTGTAAGAACACAATCACTAGACAACAAAAGGGGTGTCAGAGAGAGAAAGGTGAGGTAGATAGTGTGCTGAAGGACTAGACCCTGAGGAGACGAGACTCGCAGGTGCAACAAGTCTCTTTTTATGAGAGGGTACCTGTGCTGAAGGCGGCGGGGGAGGCATACCTATGCCCGCCGAGACAAAGTACAAAATAATAGTGTGTCCAGTAAACAAGGGACCGAACCATAAAGTACAACTGGCATAATCATGAGCCAGATAAAAATACAATGAGGAATCCCACATACATGTTGTGCCTGGGATAACAACCAGGACTGATACAATAATATCTGAGTACATGAGATACAAATACAACCCAAATGCCCCCTGTAAATGGGGAAGGGCTCACAAAATCTGACTGATACATGCAAATCAAAGAGGCGCTGCAAGTGGCTAAGGCCAACATCATCAAATATCTGGAGCTGCATCGAAGGCTGCAAGGAGGAGGTCATCCGGGCATGTGGGGGGCTACCTGCAGGGCCACCCCCTCATGAGGGTTGAGACATATCACACACACCCGGGAATCATCAAGAGCTGCTGCTGGATCACTGGACCATCAAGTATACGAATCTCGATCATGCTGAAAGGAGCTGGAGAAACAATCAAGTCAAAGGGAAATGAGAGATCCCTTGGCCTGATCCGAGGCACCGAACAAGAGTGGAAGCTGGAACCAAGGTACACCGCCCTCTAGACCTGGCTTCTGGAATGAATGTGTTGATGTCGACAGAAGGATGTCCGCCATAGGTGAGGCAATGAGAGATCCTCAACTAAGGCATGAGAGGAAATAGTAGAGCGACGGACAGACTGACACTAATGACGATAGTGAAAATGGGAAGGACTGAGTAGCGAATGGACAACTTCCCTTGTTAGAGCATAAAGGGCATGAATGGCATGGCAGCAACTGACATGATATCATAAGGGATAGGGGATAGTGGAATTGAAGGTAATAATGTGCGACAGAAGAGAGAGACCAAGCAATGAAGGATGGAGGGCTATAGTGGGGTACAAAGGGACTCGGTATAGACTCGATGGAGGCAATGATGACTCAACTTGGATGCTCTAAACAAGGGCGACTCGATGGTGCTGCCACACAGTAAAGGCCCCAATGGGGGACTGTGGAAACATGAGTACAAGATGGGAACTCATGACGAAAATTGACACGAACAAAGACAAGTAAGGAGGCAAGATGGTGCCCCAAGTACAAGTGTCGTAAGTGAGGAAATTTGATTTTAAGGAGAGGTAAAGTGACCCTTCTTGGACAAAATGTGTCCTGGTGAAGTACCAGATCACAAAAAACTAATAGATACCCATTTGAGGGCTCGGTGAGAGATTTCCAATGGTGTAGACGGTTCGTCAAACGGGGCTACAGTGTGGTCGCAACAGTCGAAAGAAGAAATAGGGGTTCTCTTTTAATAAGGCAGTTTTCCCTCCAAAATCACTCATTTGCTATTGTTGCTGTGGTGAATGTAGAGAGGAGAGAAGGCCCTAAATCTTGCGGCGAACATAGAGGACAAACCGACCGTTGGAATCGAGATCCGTCAGTTGCAGGTAAGAGGCCTAACCTTTCTCTTGCATTTTGATGGATTAAACTTTCAGTTTAGGGCCCAGAATCCCAGAAACAGCCCCTCCTTCATCTCTACGGCCGGGTTGCACTTTTTGGGCCAAAAAGTGCGACCTGGGAAGCAGGTTTCAGGAAAAAAAGTGCAACCTGTCCCAGAAATGGGCAGAAAACTGCGACCTGGGAGATGAGGGGGTTGTGGTGCTGTTTTATGGCTGGAAGTTGGGTTTTGGTGTTTGGTTATGTTTTTCCCGATCTGTAAGCTGAAAAAGATGATGTGTTTGTGCAGGTATGGTATATTTACGGGTTAACTGGAGAGAGAGAGACCTGGGGACACTACGGGAAGAGATCCAGGTGGATCGGGGTGTCCGTCGTGTATTGGCCAGGTTTGGGGTTCTAAAGTTTTTGGAGAACCCTTTGATGAGAGCAGGAGAACTGTTGTTGGCCCGGATTATCAGTTACTGGGATCTAGATCAGGAGGTCTTTGTAGTGCAGGGGCACAGGATCGAACTGACGGTCCAGGACGCGTATTTCCTGACTGGTCTCCTACCACTGGGGATGGTGGGAAACACACAGCCAGTATTGCCGCGGGGGCGACATATCATTGAGTTTGTGGAGCGTCATTGTCGACCGGGTCTCCAAGTCAAGGGGACTCGAATACCGATCAGGGATCTAGAGAGGCTAGAAACCCGTGCAGTGGCCGTAGTTGTGCTGCATATCCTGGGCAACCAGGCGCTCCATCACATCACTGGGGGGCAGATGATGATAGTGGAGAGTGTGCTGGGTGGGACCTACTATGGGTGGGCCCAAATGATGTTGGTGTCGCTATGCAGGCGGCAGGTGAACCATGATTGCTCATATGGGACTTTATTGTGCGCCTTCTTCTTTGAGAAGATCCCGACCTTGAGGCCTCGTGTACAGCTTCCAGATGGGGGCCCGAGAGAGCCCAGGATGCGTCGTTGGGGATGGCTACTGTGCAGAGGAGGAGGAGGGGCGGTCGGGCGAGTGTTTCGACCTGAGTTTTTTTCCCATTGGGATTAGATGCCATTGTACATAGACGAATATCCCTATAGTGGGATGAGCTACTGTGGAGACCCGGACCTGCCACTTCCACCTGGTCGAGTCTGGGGGCCCGATGGTAAGTGACAGATTGCTATTCTTATGTGGGCATGTTAAAGTTTTTTGAATAGTAGTTTAGGGTACTGATTCATGTACTTTTGGTATGCAGATATAGCACCGGTAAAACCGGCCATATATATGGGACGACTGGCAGCATCTGGAGCTACAGGTCCGAGTGGGTCGAGAGCGGCGCATAATGAGGATGCAGCCGCCCTGCTGGAGGACATCTGCCGTAGATGCGAAAGGTTGTTGACCAGAGTATCAGAGCGCGGGTGGCAAGACTTAGACGACCAGTACATGGAGCCATGTGCTGGTCTACCCTCGGAATGGCGAGGTGTCATGCGGCGCATGGCGATGGTCGGTCAGGCAATGCACGATCTACATGCTGCAGGGGCAGAGCCATTGGCCCAGGATCCTCCAGATAGTGATTAGGGGTGGGGCATGTGGTGCCCCCTATTATGTATGTAGGGGCAGGTGGTGCCCCCAGTTTTGTGTTTTTTGTAACATGCTATGGGCATGTCATATGTATCAGAGTAGATGGACTCTAAACACATGTTTTGCGACACATATTATGGATATGCATCGTTTTTTGATGGTTATGAATGTTATTTTCTTGTATGAAATGTGTGTGATAAATGCCAATCTAGAACATGGTTTGCAATACTATCTACATAGTGATTATGTTCTCGAGGTACATGGTTGAAAGTTATGGTTTCAAATGCACGTATCAAGAGTTTCACTCGTAAATAGCGTCTAAACAACATAGGGTTATTCACACGATAAACACCATTTAGTTGCATTACAAGAAGTAGGGAATCCAAACGAACGTGCAGATGGAGGATGCGATGAAAGAGGGCATCGGCTAAGAGACCACGCACTGCATCATATTCGGCCTGATTATTGGTGGCAGAACCAATGCAGACCCCGTTAGAAAGAACAAGGGCATGCAAGGGGGTGAAGATGGCCCAACCTACCGAGGCTAGATTTCGGGAGTAACGACTTGCACCATCGGCGTAACCGATAAAGGGTGTGGACGGGGGGTCCTGCGAAATGGTGTGACAAGACAACAAATGACGGGAGGAGAGGCAATGATGGCAGCGTGAGTCCACAGAAGTCATCAGGTGGCAATCGCGGGAGGGAGTGCAAGGAGCAGGATGACTATGAATCATATACAAACTAGAGGGTGGTATATGAGGGCTATCGGAAGTATGGTGAGGACTCGGGCTGCGGAGGTCACCAGAGACACGGGTGGAGTGATCTCGTGTATGGGTAGAAAATGGGTGGTCAGGGGACACAACAGGGGAGGATGCAGGGGGGCTAGGCTCCAAGTGTCTTGCAGAGGAGGATAGGTAAAGAATGGTTACAGTAGACTCCATCATCTGAACATCAGGGGGGGGAATGTCGATGGGAGCGGGGGGATCCTCAGGCTGACCTGAAGCATACTGCGCGAGGATGGGAGAGGCAAATTGATTTTTTTCAACCTCATACTCTCGGACCACCTCTAAAGAGGTGCGGTAATGCGTCAGGTGAGGGAAATGGTGGGAGTAATGGCCATGAACGCTGCACAAAGCACAGGGTTTGTTGGTGCGGAGAGTCTTGGGGTTCTTGGTTACGGACGAAGAAGGAATGGAGGCTTCAGGGACCGTAGACTCGGGGAACGCGACTTTAACCATGGGCTGAATACGGGGCAATTCAGGACAAGCATGGGTGGCATGACTGGTAACATCACATAAGGCACAAGGCTTTGCGGGCGGAGGGGGGGTCAGGTCAGTCGTGGTGGTCTTGTCTTTGGGTGCCCCCTTGCGGGCTTTGCCTTTATTTCCGGGAGCCGTCACGACAGGAGAAGGGTCCTGTGGAGGTGCTGGGGGCACAGTGGCAACGGAGGAAGCGAGGGGGACCAGTTGAACCGGTGTCAAAGCCATATAGGGTTTGGGGTGACCAGGAGGGGTGGCGGCTAGGGGATCAAGGTACCAGACCGGTATGCCCAAGGTCAGGTTAGGGAGAGAGAGGGTGGCCATAACAGGGACAGAATATACTCCGGGAGGGGGAGCCAGGAAAGGTATCTGCCCAGCAAGGAAATGACCAAGAGGGACGGCTCCGAGATGGTTAAGGCCTGGGGGAACCGATCCAGGAGGATAAAGGGGTTCAGGGATACCAGCTGTAGGGGGAGGGCTAGAAGGAGGAGGTCTCGCTGGCTGAGATGAAGGGCTAGGAGCGGGTTGTGGAGGGCGGGGGGGAGGTTGCTGACTAGCCGAGGCAGGCCACTTATGAGTAGCCTGAGACGATTGCATCATGCAAACATTCGATGAGCTGGGATCAGTGATGGGAGGAGGAGGAAGATTAGGAAAAGTTCCAAGCAAGGAGGAATCTTTGTAAACACCGGGAGAGACACTGGTCAAGGAATCGACGGTTTTCTTGTTAGCTACAGAAGAGATGGTCGTCTCAGGTGAGGTTTGAGATTTTGGCTCATGATATGTCAACTGGTCGATGGTGACTATCTTTCCATTATGGGGAAAAGACATCTTGCGGAAAACCGTAGATGGGACAACGGACATAGCATAGGTGTAGCTTCGCCCCAATAGA
The DNA here is from genome assembly GCA_034641835.2 of Pinus albicaulis. Lineage (NCBI taxonomy): Eukaryota > Viridiplantae > Streptophyta > Pinopsida > Pinales > Pinaceae > Pinus > Pinus albicaulis. The sequence continues at coordinate 16,205,021 of CM076573.1, forward strand.
ATGTTGTAGTCTAGCGGGGCGTCTATGACTTCGACGTCAACGCAAATAGTCTTACCGGCGAGGGTGATAGGACAATTACAAAAAAGGTCAATGGGATGGGAGGCATGGCTGTCCCACGCTCGAAGGGTGATCGTGGAAGGGGCCAGTTCAGGGGATCCGAGTTGCTTCCAAACCGAAGCGGACATCACACAGGTGGATGCCCCCTCATCAATTATACAGCGCGAAATGTTAGCGTTCCGGATTTTGACAGGGATTTGGAAGGCGACGGAAGCAGGAAGAGGGGGATGGTCCGATTGAGTGGCGTCGAAAACAATCATTGGTCGTCAGCAAGATCTACAACGCCCACGGCAGATAGTAGAGCCTTCTTTTGGGAAGGGCACGGCTGGAGGAGTTCCAGTGTGGAAATGGCAACAGGAGATTGCGCCAAATCATCTACTATACTATACGAATGAGCAGCTCGACCAGAAGCATCGTTTCGACGTAGGGGTCCCTTAGAAATCTTGGTATGGACCTCAACCTTGGGTTGAGGGATATGTAAGGGGCCACTGGATGTCAAAAGAGGCTCTGTAGAACCTGAAGAAGGAGGCTCGGGAGCAGACTGAGCAGGAGGCTTGGGGTACTGGCGAGACCAAGTTTGAAGGTGAAGATCGACGGGTGGGTTAGAATCGGAGTGCATCATAACGATCTGGTAATCGGAGGAACCAGAAAGGGAAGGGGGAGTGGCGACCTGGCTGTCAGGCGGTTGGGTAGCCACGAATCCTTGCTGAGGGAAGGGATTAGTAAACACAGCCGGTTGGGTAGTGGCCACGTGGGAGAACTGTAGAGGAGAGCGTGTTGTCCGCGCAATGTGGCTTGGGGCCTCACATGCGCATACGGGGTAAGGAGGACAATCGTGGGTGTGTCGACCATAAACACGCAACACGAACAAGGCTTGTTGTTGCAAGCGGCTTTGTCTGACTTGTATTTGAGTCTTATTCTTTGGTTGGTAGTGTTGGGGTCCACACCAGGATTGGGTCCACGGGTACCGGGGGCAGATTGGTTTTGATTGCCTCTCCGCCTTCTTTGAGAAGAAGGGGGATTAGTCGCGCCCTGCTGTGCAAATACTTGCCCTGGAGGGGGCTGTAAGTGCTGTTGCGGGTTTTGAGGAGGCAAGGGAGATGGAAGCGCGTATGCTGGAGGAGCTGGCGCACCAGGCTGCGGATAAGGGTAATGGTGGGGTTGGGAAACATTGAGGTAAGCAGGAGGTTGGGCAAAAGGAGGAGGCATGTCGTATCCTGGATACATGCTACCGGGAGGGGGAAGAGTGCTAGAGGTGCTGGCCCCTCCCTGAGGGAGACCATAGCCCATAGAAGGTTGAGCGTACGGATGGGAAAGGGCTCCAACGATACCATCAGCGGAATGAGATGCCCCCGGGGCGTTAGCGCCACCGGGCCTGGGGAGTGCAGGAAGAACGGTATAAACATAACCAGATTGAGCATAGATCAGGTCATATTTCAAGGCTATTTGGAGGGCGGCTTCTTCAGTTTGAGGAAAGTGAGAGGCGACATCTTTGCCGATAGGAGCTAAGAGGGTGCGAAGGAACCAGTCCATGTAAACCCGATCTTCGAAGGGGGGGGCTCGACATAAGCTCTGTCTTCGTCGCCATTCCTGAACATGGGCGGAAAGGCGGGTCGAAGAGGTTTTCTTGAATGAAGTCAAGAGCTCCGTGCTAGTATCGTATCGGAGAGGGAGCTGGAAATAAGATAAAAAGGCTTGGGCAAGAGTCGCAAAGGTGGTATGGGAAGAGGTGGCTTGGTCAACATACCATTTAGAAGCTTCATCGGTAAGCGTGCGTTGGAACAAACGAAGACGGATGGAGTCATCGGTAATGGAATTGGAGGAACACCACATGTGGAAAGATCGGACATGATTGGTTGGATCTTCTCCAGCAAGGCCTTCGAACTTGGGGATGTCGGAGGGGAGCTTGGTTGGCATAGCAGGCCAACCAACATCGTGGCGGATAGGGTCATTGATCAACTAATTGAAATCGGGGAGGGCGGGAGCTGTGATGTGTCCGAGAGCAAAGAGGGGTGTGGCAGTGGTTCTGTGGCGGTTCCGCTGGTGGCGAGGTCCGGCATTAGAGACACCAGGCACACCAGCGTTGAGCCTTGGACGAACGTGGTGGTGGCGGAGAGCCGGGGAGGAAAGGGAACACAGTGAAATCGGGAAAGTCGGTGCGGACTCGGAGGAGGGGCACGACTCGGCAGCTGACGAGGTCCGGAAGCAGGTCGATCGACCGGAGAGTGAGGGTGAAGGCCAAGGAGGCTCCGGGAAAGGTGCCTTGGGGGCGCAATGATGACAGGAAGAAGGAAACCGACAAGGGCAGAAAGGGACAGAATCAAGTAATGTCAAGGGCAGATAAGGTGCAGTGACAATTGATTTTAGAGTCTTTGCCAGGCGGTGTTAACCAGACGCTTCTTCACTTAGGGTCAGTGTGTGGCGTGCGTTAATTTTAATTTTTAAACCCTTTCCGTTTTGAGAGCAAGAAAAAAGTGTGCTGCGTAACTGAAAATAAACCTACAGAGAACAATATATAATGCTGAAATAACAGAAAATTAACAGTTACTTGTGCATCTATCTAACCCAAGAAGGCGGGTCTCTCAAAACTCAGCTAAAAAAGGGAAAAAATCTAGGCAAAACACACGGACAAGAGGCCAATAGATCTAAGGTCAAAAAGGGACAGGGATCTAGAGGATAAGGCTGCTAAAAAGAGGTGCAGATCACAGCCAAGAGACAGAGGCAAGGTGGCTGGAAAAAGGGAGGAAATCAGCAAAAAGCGGAAAGGACAGGGAGGAGGTCCTAAAGAGAGGTCCAAACAAAATGACAAGAGGTGATTTGAAAGGAAGAGAGGCTGATTTAAAGGGATTTGAAAAGGAGGTAACAGATCTGGACAAGGGGGAGCTGAAACTCAGAAAAACAGAGGCTGAAACAGCTAAAAACTCTTCCACAAAAAGTGGAGGGTACTGAAGCCCTAGGGGCTAGGTTCCCACTTAGATGAGCTAAAACAGAGCAAAACCAGGTCAAAGCGGGGGAACGACGGTGCAGAAGACACGACGAGCTGCAGTGACCAGTGCCGGAAAAATCCTTTGCAAAAATGGTGATCGCGAGGTAACGCTTTGTTTCGATGCGGAGTCGCAGAAAAGGCAGAAAAAGGTGGGCTTTGGAGGTCCGGAGTCGCGAGGTTATGGAGCCGGTAGGAGATGTTCGGGATTGTCTCGACGTTTCTCGAAGTGAATTTGCCGTCTCGATTGTGGTGGTGTCGCTTACCTTGCTGCAATGGACGACCTTACGAGTTAAATTTGAATTAGGGTTTTATGTGAGAAAAAGAACATAAAAATAGGAAAAATAAACAGCTGAAAAGAAACCCTAGGGTCTGAAGTAGTTGGATATGCAGGAATATGAAAAACGACAGCGGTCGTAAATTAAAACCCATGTGGAGTCGCCATTTGTTAGTATGAATCCTTTGTCGAAGCGTACAAAAAAGGACCACTTTAGCTACGCATAACTAACAACCCTAAAAACAAAAGTGGCTGCCAATATCTTCAGATCTGTGTTTAGTTGAACATAAAAGAGCTACAAAAACCAGATCTATGTATGGAAAGACATTAAGCAGAAAAAACAAGGGTTTGCTCCATATACCAATAGACAAGACAAGAACAATTTTTGAAAGAATTTTTATATTAATTGGGCACCTGGGAGGAAAACAAGAAGGCGTATCCAATTCTCCTCGGTGGGATGGGTTCTTGGAAGTCCTCAGCACTTCAGATCTAAGATCTCTCTCTCTTGTTGGTGTAGAAAACCCACACAAAGAATGGAACTCAAAGGGAGCTCACACAACAAATGGTAGAAAAATGGGACCAAGTGTATAGATCCAGAGTGATCTAATAGGCAACAAAAGGTGAAGAATGGTAGGAAAAACCCTCCTATTTATAACAAAATATTGGGTCATTCTAGATCTTGGTGCATGGGTTAACCAGATCTAGATCCAATTTTTATGGAATATTTTATTATATTTGTTGGAGGGAAAAGGTATTTGACTTGGGTCAAATCCCTTGATTTGTCAAAAATAAATAAATAAATGATTTATTTTTCTTTTTAAGGAAGCGGTTAGAAGATAATCAAATAAATAATGATTTATTTAATTATTTAAGGAAGTGGTTGAAAGATAATTAAATAAATAATGATTTATTTAATTATTTGTGGGTGATTTGGTCATATTTAACAAGGAATATTATCTAAATAAAGTTTAAATAATTATTCCTAGAAAATAATAAGATAAATAAAGGTTTATCTAATTAATTTCTTTGATTTTGGGTTAAACATGACTGGGAATAATAATTAAATTATGGTTTAATTAATTATTCCAAGAGGAAAATCAAACAAATATAGGTTTGTTTAATATTTCCTTTTGGGGTTTCCTGTTTTAACATAGTGAAGGCAATTTTACTTAGGGTAAAATTGGTCTTACATGGTGTACTTGGGTCCATCTAATGATAATAGGTTAGATGACCAAAAAATGGTGTAACAGCTGCACGAGAAGATGCTTCAGACTCTGCCTTTTCGATGATCTGCTATATGTAGGTCTTTGTTCCCAAATCTGGTCTTCCCCTCTTTGGGGCTCTCGCTCCGCCCCTCTTATTTGATTCTTTGTTCATACAAAAATTAATGTGATAGAAAATCTTTGCATGAGCCTACAACACTTCGATCCTGAAGTAAGGTGTCAAAGGACCATTCCTTCCCTAAGACAAAAGAAAAAAATAGCAAGACAAAGACTAGAGTTTCAGACCCAGAGCAGGGCGTCAAAAGACTCCTCCCTCCCTGGGACAAGAACAAGAACCACACAACCCACAAAAAGACCTAATACCTACTAGATCTGAAGCAGGACATCAAAAGACTCCTCCCTCCCCAGGACAAGAAGGTGGCCCAAAACTCAAAATAAAAGCAAAATCAAACAACCCAAAATCAAAACCTACGCTCAAGACCTGAAGCAGAGTGCGAAAAATTGTTCTCTCCCTAGGACGAGAGGTCGACCCTCTGGTTGCCTCGAATCATTGCTTGCACCTTGTAGCCTCCCCAACAACGGCACCAAAATGTTGGTGTTCAGGTAGGGATGATCTATCCACCCTAATCGGACATTAATCTTATCAATCCGGGAGCGTATCCTTTCAAGGCTATGCACAAGGTATATGCAGGAACAAACGCTCACTCCGTTCAACCAAGGGTTTACAGTCAAAACTCAAAGCATTGCCGTGAAGTAAAATTAATACAGAAAATTCAACAATCTGAATCAGTAAGAGATAAAAATAACAACCATAGCACAACAAAAATAAATCCACACATATACACATACACAACACCTAGTTAGAAGAGCGGGCCCAGCTCTTTGATCAGGGCTATTTTAACTACGAAACACTTTGGAACAGTAAAACCAGATGTATTTTATTGATATATGAAATGTGATTATAGCCTTCTCTTCGGAACCCTGAAGTACAGGAACAATGTCCATTTTATACACAATACAAGGGAGTAACAGATTTCCCTGAAACATGAGAATCGTGTGTTCAAAAATGGACTCTGGTTGAAACGACATGAACAACATATATTCTGAATGGAGCAAAGGTACGAGAATAGGCCCATGGAGTCGTGGTCCAGTTGCACGTTCTCCCTTTGGCTTGTCGTTACCGATTCTTGCTGCGATCTGCTGGAGCAAGGGTTCCTATATTCAATCTACAGCCAAACACAAACCTTAGTGCCACAATTATGTAAAACCTCGCGATTTTACTTCATTAATCAAAATATCTCAATCGAACAAGTCAGGGTATTTACCTCAAAAGTTGATCATAAAAAATGTGGGTAAATGAAGAAAAAAGGTGTCAAAAAGGATGAAAAAAGTGGGCAAAGAAATATCCGAATTCGGTGCCCAATAGGTCTCAAAAAATAATCCTTCTAGGTGGGTTAAACAAATCTCCCACACCTAGTTTCCTTGAAAAGATGCCCCAAGAGGGACTGCAGCAATATATAAACTCAGTAATGGATATGTAGCATCAAATAAGCTCATAGGACATGTTATAAACGCATAGCCATCAATCCAAGATACAACAACAAACTGTACTTCATTTTATAAGCCAAAATTTGGGGAAAAGCAACGATTTATACCCTAAAATGGTTAATTTTAGAGATAAGCGTAAAAATAAGGGAAAGTGACGATGGTATATCATATCTTGGGTCATAAGAGACTTAAATATCAAATTTCAGCCCAAAAAAATGACTGTAGCTATGTTAAGTAGATCTACCCCTCCCGATATAGCTTAAAAATACCCAATCCCCATGACTTGTGGTATGCAGAAATTACTGGAGCACAGGCAGCGTGATTTTATGAAGGTGATGGATGAAATATGGTATGGAATTCAGTAAATCATATCTATAGCATGGTTTATGTTATCACTCAGGTTTTCCTTGAAGTTGTGGAAAAGGAAAGTATACCCGAGGTAACCACAAACCAACCTTCAGATGCAGAATCTAGCCAATCTGCATCCAGAGAGGGCTCTCTCTTTATAATTTATCTTTGTTCTTAGAAAGTTTTAGGCTAGTTATAAATCCAAGAATTTGTTTGAAAATGGTGGAATTCGCCAACTAAGGGCAAGGTTGAATATTTTCAGGCCATTGGGCTATGGAGTCAAAGGATGGCTTTACTGGATTTCTATTCTACACACAAGATGGCTTTGCAGGGCAAGATAGCCAAACATAGAACAATTTTTAGGAATTAAAGTGGATGGAATGGGTTTTGAAGGGATGAAAGGAACTCAAGAATCTTTCAACATGTTCAAAAGAAAGAAATGGAATGATTACAAATAAAGAGCAGTGAAGAATTCCTTACTATAGTAATCAATATGCTTAAATTAGCGAAGCAAGAGCAATTAAGAATTCGTTGCTTATAACTAATTTAGAGGAAAACATTTAGAATAATCACAATTGAAATCAGAGTACAATTAAGTAAATTCTGATTTATTCTTTTATGTCAATTATTCAGAAATGGACACGATGATAATATAAACAGATATAAAACTTAAGACATAGGATAGAAAGACTTATTGAACTACAGTCCGACACATGAATCCTGCAAAAAGTCCTGAGCTTCAAATTGTCATCCAGCAAGCCACAAATAAATTTCTCCAAAACAATTTTATTCCAAAAACATCAATGTCACAGCAAAGTAGTAGAATCCACCCTCAATACTTTCTTTGAGGGTTTTATTTATACAAAAAGATTTAAAATATCTCACCTTAACCTAGGAAATAATCTAGGGTGACTAATGAATAAGTTACAATAAAAGGGAGACAGATGGTCTCGTAGATAGGACAAAAAGTAACTGCTGGTGTGTTGTTTCCTCCCTTTGTGGATGTGCTGGAGGCAGGTCCTACAATAAGGCTCGATGCTATCCATTCTGAGTAATTTCTTTTTTACTGCCTTGCTTGTCTGATACTCTTCGTTTCTACTGATACTCTTTCAACTGCCTAACTGATACTCTTTAATCTTTTCTCCTTTATTTATCCTTTACTTATAGTAAAAGGCAAAATTCTTTACCTGAAGATAAATTTCACAAAATTTCCAATAAGTCTTCCCACCATTTATCTTCCGCAATTATGGTTCTTTTGAGTTTTCTCAACATTTCATCAGCCTCTGTGTACCTGAAGAAAGTAGTCATGTTTGGAAATAAATACCTTATTTCATACTCAATATGAAACAAATCCTTTAACCTGTCGTAGAGATTCCTCCCTGTTGGCAATGTTGCTTCTGACGAACTGATAGAATGAGCAGTTGTGTTATGAGCATGTATATCTATTTTATTAACATAGGTTTCTAGGTCCATTATTTTGTCCTCCGAGAGCATAGGACTGGGTAATCCATTGTCCAATAAAACCTGAAACTTTTCTTTGAAAGCATTAATTTCTTCCAGAATATCTAAGCATTTCCTTTCCAAATT